>OU426981.1:53590190-53951802 GCA_911387785.2 Aelia acuminata
GTTAGAGCGACACTTATCTTTGTTATCATTTGATTATATAGTTAATTTTCGTAGATGGAATGTCGTATTTTAAAATACTGTTTGTTTGATTTATGATTATTTTATTTTATCATTTTTGTTTCCCCCTGTAATAACACTTCCTTATTGAAAAATATTCTACAATGTACCTTTTTTGTACACCAAAGAACTCAAGATTTTTCTTTTAAGGTGCATTTACATATATGATAAACAAGCATATAAAGGCTTTATGTGGGAAAATTAGTGAAAAACCCCTTTTTTGTTGGTTCCTACACCACATCCAATTTTCTATCTCTTTTTTTTACTTTCGCTTACCTATATATGGAATATATAGTAAGGTAAAGTATTGCGATCGTGAAGAATGTTTTCTTTTATAACTTTGTAGGTTTCGGCATATGCGTTCTCTGTATATATTCTCTGTATAATAACCAGTATTTGATTTATATTGTTCGTTGTTTAGTTTTTTTCCCTTTTGTTTTCAAAAGTTGATTGCGACTAAATGTTTTATGAAGGCTAAAGGAGAGATGGGTGTTCATAGCGCAGAAAAGCTATTACGTCTATGGTTATGCCATGGTCAATATTTTTTACAGTTCGACAAGAAATTGAGAATTATATAATTTGATTCAGTACTTTTAAAGAGTACTTATAACTTTTTTTATTTATAATTTTTTTTCATTGACATTAACCTTATCTTTTATATGTAGGTTTTTTTTTTCAGCTTGATTAAATTATTTATTTTTGATCCACTGAATTGACTTTATATCTATCAACCTCTTCTTACATCATGCCTAGGCTGATTTATATTCTATTAGTTAAGAAGAGTTGATTTCTAATATTTTTTTTTTTTTTTAAAGAGGAAATCTCTTCCATTTTTTGAGTTTTTAATCATTGCTTTTCTCCAACGTTTCGGGATTTTGACCCATCTTCACGGATTCTCTATAGTAGAGTACTATTGAATATTCTACAAAAATCTACTTTTTCAATAATTTTTATATTATAAACATATGTCAATGAATAAAATTTGAAAACATTTCTACAACCACCAAAAAATGTGAATGATTGTTGCAGAATATTCAGTAATTTAACTCCAGATATTCCAGTGAAGATGGGTCAGAAGCCCGAAACTTTGGAGGAAATAAATGTTAAAAAAAAAAAAAAATGAAAGAGGTTTCCTCCTCCTCCAAAAAAATCTGATAGTTTAAGGATTTATTTCTGAGCTTCTAGGAACTACTCATAAACTGAATATTAAACTGTGTGTGTTTATATACATGTATATATATATATATATATATATATATATATATATATATATATATATATATATATATATTAATCTTAATAATGCTTATTTTGCATATTTTATCCTTAAAGGAGTAATATTATTTAACTCAACTAAATTTAACTATTTTTTGTTTCATTGGACATTACAAATTCTTTTCACAATGGACTGTTTATCTAAAGAAGCCTAGCCTGAAACAATGAACGTAAAACTTCAGTGGCCAAGAAAAATAGCGCTGTAAGCTATTTTCTTTAAATAGCGGAAATAAATATTTTCCTAATAATTATCCGTTGGATAATTCAAATAATCCTTCATTTTCCTCAGCCAGAATGGTTCATGGAATAAAGAACAGATGTGGAATTAACATTCACTGGAGACCCTATTATGTGGAATTTAATGCTTTAACTTTTACAGGGCTGTATAGGCTGCAAAGAGGGACGCAGATGACTGCTGGGTGTGTTTGTTGTTTCAACCCGTAAGTATAAAGCTAACTGTGGTCTCCTAATATCATAATACATTATCAGCAATACTTGGTGATGGGGCATTATCTATGGCTGCTGGTAACGAACATCTTTTGTTGCATGAACAAGATTATTAATAAAAAGAATAAATTTTGCCTAGAACTTGATTTTGCCATCTAATCTTTCGTGGGTTTAGAAATAAACGAACTATGCCATAATCTTTTGTATAGATCATTTCCTATAAACGCTATTGTAATAAGATCAAAGACAAAGTTTTGATTGTATGCATTAATTGGTTCAGTGAATGGTTCGAACCAGACTTGCCTATCAAGTTATGCTGAAGTTTGTACCAAGCTTGTAACAACATAAGCAACGGAGGTATGATACATATGTACGGTGCATAGGTATATTTTATTGCGGTATGTACAGTTGTATTGAATAATGTAAAGAAAACCTCCTATTTTGGATTCAGAAGGAATAGAAGTTGCCCGTATTCCATCCGAATGGATTAGTTAGAAGTTGCAGGTGGCTCGTAAAGTAGCTCCGTGGGTGGAAATCACTTGAGTAAACTTGGCCAGGGTTTTCTTATTTCTCTTTCTGGAAGGAAACCCGTTTTCCTGAAGTGTTTTTCTTTCTCATATTCCATTTGACTTTGTCTCTCAACTCTTCTGTTTCTCGTTTTAATAAAATATTTCCCTCAAATGGTGTATTCAAGTATTACTTAATTGTAATTTAAATTAAACAATATTTTTATATAAAATTTTAATACTCGTTCAATGTACAAAATATTTAAATGGAACTCGGGATGTGTATAGGGTTTGATCTTAATCTATTATTTATAACAACTAACCTATGATCATTAACTAAATATGTCAAGATTGTTGCTTCTACTTTTTCTGTATTGGCTAGTGCCAGCTAAAAGTAAACTCTTACGGCTATTTTTTCCTTGAAGATTTTGAAACAAGTATTGTTAATTTTAGCGGAATAGACTGGTTTTTGTTAGAAAACAACTTTGAGAAAGATAAGAATTTACTGGTCTGTTGTTTACGTCTTTATGAATCCGTGTCATCAGTTAAAGGGGCCTTAATCACAAACGCCCACAATGTATACAACCATTTCCTCATCTTGTGGGTTCCTGTCACGTATCAAAACGATCTCTGTATTTCCCTATGATTATTATTCTTGTTATGTTACTTGTTAATGTATGATAAATGCAATTTGAACAATGACTGACTCCGGTTATCTATATTCTTCAGCGTCAGAAGTATTTGTGAGGCTTTTCCTCAAAGTTTTGAATTTTTTAGATTACCAAGGAATGAGATAAAACTATTTCTACGAAAGTGTTGGCACCCACCATAAAGATTAAAAAAAAGGGGGGGGGAATGAGAACTACATACAATCAAGTTATCTTCGATAAAATATGAAACAAATATTCGATTCTATCAAGTTGTATTAAATTAAAAGTAACCGATTAAAGTTTTATCAATGACATCTTCAATATAAAATTTATTTGAATTCTCTAGTGCCACCAAACTGATTTATTTGATTTAAAAGTAATGTAATAATAACATTAATATCTTCTTATATTAATAGCAGTAATATTTTCTGGAAATAAAAAATTAGATAATTTAAACCGAAAACCGAACCAGTATAATTTCTCTAGCATCATGACATCTAGGAACCAGTATTTTACTTTTTTCTATTACGGACAATCTCCAATAAAACAAATCATTTTCTAATTTTCAACTTAATAATCTAAATTGTCAACAATGTACCTTAGGAGTTGGACGATAATGACCTTAATGGTCGACTTGTTCTTAAACAAGGAGAAAAATGACATCTTCTTCATCTACATTTTACATACTACGTACTTATTTATTTATTCATTTTTTTTGGGTTCGGCTTCATTTTTTAATACTTACCTTTCAACAACCCTGGTAATCAACAAATGTTTATTACACGCAATATATATATATATATATATATATATATATATATATATATATATATATATATATATATATATTTAAGAAAATAATTATTTAATCTTATAAGTTTAGGTTAAAATTATCTTTAACCTGCTAACTTACAATATTTTATGGGCCTACAGGAGAGAACTATTAGGCTCTGCAATAATATCCAAAGAACCTAGTGGTTTCAATCAATTGATTATTAAGGAAAATGGCTTAACCACCAATTGGCTGACTAAAGAAGGACCCGAATCTCTTAACTTTCGAGGACACAGCTACACAATAGTTCAAAAACTTCCATCAAAATCTGACTTTCAACATGAACCCACCCGTACCAACAATAAAATCCAACGCATTTCCCACACCCACCATCCCGACATTTGAGGAAAATAGACCGAAGGCTAAGACCTATCCAACTATCCAGTTAAGCTAGGCCTACTAACTTAATTGGATAGTTGATTTCGATTAATACAAATTTGAATGTTGCGAAAATATATTGTAGGTAGCAAATTAAAAAAAAAAAAAAAAACATTGATATAATCAGATTAAAATTAATGAAATTTAGAGGTGTCTAATATTCAACTGTTTTCCTTTAAGATAGGTTGATTGATAGTCAGGATTTTCAGTTTGATCTTTTTTTATTTCGGTAAAACGTTTCGATAACTACATGTGGATCTTTATCTGGGCTTCTGAGTCCAGAGTAATTAAGAGACCCTTCTTCTAAGAGTAAAAAATTTAAGTGACTATAAAACATAAAATTACACCGTACCATCCTTAGACATACGACATTGTAAGTACAAACATAGATTATATAAGGCTGTTTTTTTCTATACTGTAAGTGAGTCTATGATTCCATTTTATTTTATTTAGATTTTTTCTGTAGAATCTTGGACTTTATGCATTTATCTTCTAAGTATGTCCGAACATATAAATCATAAATCTTCTTTTTTATTTCCTCGTTGATATCAAGACTAATGTAGTTACTGATAATTTTCGCTGTTAAAACTAAAAAAGAGAATAGAGGTAATCTTGCAAGTGAATAACCTTATATGTATACACACGGTAGAGACAGTTAGGCGCAGTGTATACACAGGTTTTTGTTAGTAGATACAGTGTACCCCAGTGTCACGCTCCACCACTACGTGACCCTATCAGCAACCTGATGAATTGCTATTGTCCCCGATATACCTTGATCACTATTATCAATTATCAGGTGCATTGCGGCGAGGTTGAGGTCAGCAGTGTCAGTTCGCTTGTCTACCGAGTCAGGCTTCATCATGTCTCTATGATGGTAATAATTAATCATTACATTTTTATAATTATAAGTCTAGGAAAAAAAGACTTTAAAATGTATATACTTAATTACATTACTGATAATCTGTTACAATTAATATTTTATTAAAAATGATATATAATGCTTTAATAGTAAATGGGTTATGAATGGTGGAGTCCATCTTAATAGGATAACAACTTTTTTTTAAATTGATGAATTAAGTACCTTTATTTAATAAAAACCTATTTAGGTGTAAATAAGAGCTGTAGTCAACTTTCTCTGATCTCAAAGAAAAAAAGAAAAAAAACATCGCCATCATGACACTATCGCAAATTGTAACCATTTCCAAGCATTTTGAAAAACAAAAACTACATATTAAATTAATTCTTATTCATTTATTAACCATTAAATAAAGAAATATTTTAACTTTTAAACACCAATAAGTTTTATTTGAATGATTAATTGAGCCTTAAAAGGTCAGAATACCTCGAACCTCCTTCCTCCATGCTTAAGTATTTTACCAATCTTCCCCTCCCTAGACGAAATCCTGTGGACACCCTTGTTTCCAAGTCAAATGTAACCACCTTTTCCTAGTCAATTGCAACCCTTTTGAGGATTGAGTAAATTCTTAAATATTACTACTTCTTCTTCTACTAATTCTTAAATACTATTACAGCTTATTATATTTTCATACGAATATAAAAATAATTATTATAATTTCTGCTAAAAACCTTTGAAACAATTTCGCCATACTCTTTTAATAGCATACCTTATTAATATTAGTAGTTTCAAAAACGAAAAAAATATCACAGAAGTATGGCTAAATTATTTTAAAAGTCCTTACAGAAATTAAAATAATTAATTTTAAATGAAAAACATAAATAAACCATGATATGTATGAAATTACAAGGGTTACAATTGACTTGGAAATGGTTATAATTAATTTGGAAGTGTTATATTTGGAGCGGAATAGGTTATAACAGAGGTGAATATAATACTTTGATACTTGGCTTTGATATAATATATGGAAATACAAATAAATATTTCAAAGACACAATCGATAAAGATGCCATTGATAGAGATTTAAGTAAAGTAACTTGTTGAAAGGACCTCTAAGTCATCTATGAAGCAAGTCTTTAACAAACTAACCATAGGGAAGATTTAACAATTAAATCCACAGGGTGTCAATAACTTGTTTTTGCACTTTTAACAATAAATATTGCCATAGGGTAAAACTATTGAACTTTTGACCCAAAAAAGTCTTTATGAGGATAGATAAAGAGGAGCTATAGAAAGTTTCAATTTGAATTCTTCATAAAAAGAATTTTTTTTTAATTTTACCACAGAAATGTAGTCTTAAGGGTGTCAATAACTGTAGGGTTTACCCTATGTAAATTTAATCTTAAAGAAAAGCCACAATCACTAAAGTATTTTATTTTTGTAAAAAAAGTTAGAAACTTATCAAACCAAAATAATGAAAAAAATAGGTATGAAATTTCAAGAAAATTATAAAAAAGTTTCTTTATAATAATAAAAAATAAAACAATTAGACAAAACATTTCGCACTATTTTGTGAATGGAATATAATAACCATATCCACTGCCTCCTGAATAGCGACGGATGGACACGAACTCAGATCAAGATGTCAGCCCTCTCTAATTATCCAGAAGGCACTGGGCGGAAATACCCGGCCATAACTGCTGGAATGTGGGCTGCGACCGACAATTAATCTTTTCATTTATAGCCAGAAGAATTCGGATCCAAAGAGGAAAAGAATTTAATCATTCACTGATCCCCGGGAAGATAGAGATGCTAAATATAGCCGAAATATTCAGCCTAATGTCCCTTTCCTTCCACAGCTGGGAGCAATTAATTTATATTTGTCAAATTTCATATTTAACATATTTTTACTAACAGTTAGTATTCTATATCTAGTTTAGGCAAGTAAAAAAACAAAAAAATAGCAAATTTATGAAGACTTGAACTTCGGAAAAATACTCCTGAGGGTTGTAGTAGTAAGGAAGGCATATAAGTTCCCACCCTTAAGGGGGTGAACCTCCTGTTTTCACCCTCTATATTTCAATTTTCAATGTTTTAAATTAGACCAAACGTTTAATTTTTTTTTTAAATCTTTTATAAAAACAAGAATTATAGTCAAATTGTGCTAAAAACTGATGAACGGAGAAAATCCGTTTTTGAGGTAATCCAGTTGAAAGCAAATTAGCCCTAGCAAATTAGTAAAAAAATCAGCAAAAAGGGGAAATATTAAAAAAGATTTGAATTATTGGGATTATTGATAAACAGTGAAGTTCCCGTAACTCCAGGGGATTTCCGCTCCAAAAGTTCCCATATTTTTTAAATATATTTTCTCTTTTTTGACAGAACGGTTCAGAGACACCTGGTTTATAAAAAATATTGCTATTCAAATTATGCTCTAAAGGATCCTGTGCAGGATGAATTAACTGAGATGATCCAGTTGAAAGTAAATTAAATATCCATTAGTAGTTCTTGGGTTCGGTCTTATTTTTAACACATTTTTTAAATTTTATTGTTTCTTTTCTATTTTTCTTACCTTTTATAAATAATTACAGATATAACAAACGAAGGTATAAAGAATCAAATTGTGAAAAAGATAATGATAATAAATAATCATCTTTCATATGGATCATTCTTCAGCAGAAGGATTATTTTTTATAAACCAGATGTCTACAAAATATAAACCATTTTTTTGAGAAAAAAATAGGAATTATTCAGAGGTCGGAAATGGGAGACGCGTACCCTTTTGAGGTCTGAACTTTTCTGTTTCTTTACACCACACCTCTTCTGAATATTTCACCAAAGTTTCAAAACTTTCTATATTTTTCCTAATATCCCTGTAGTAACTGCATATATTAAAATGTTAGTAGATAAGTAGTTTTATGCTATTGCAATATTCGATTGACGTAAGATAAAATTATAATATTTTGTAAGTAATGATATTTAGATATTAAATATTTTAACATTTAGGTATATATTCAGTATATGTCATCAATACATAATAAATAAAAGACTGAGTGAGCCCTATGCTTGGCTTTGATACTTTCCGAATTTCCCTCCTTATTTAATTAATGATATAAAATATAATACCAAATTAACTATTCTAAAAATAAAGAATAATTAATAACATGGATTTTAAATAGAGATTTTAACATTAAGGCAGATTGAAAAAAAAATTAATATAAGATACATTAGGTTGAGTATAATTTAGCTATGTAAATTACTTAGTTATTTGTTGGTTTATCACAATTAGTTATTGGTTTGTTTATCTTAATTTATATTTGTAGAACAAATAATATTTAGTTTTCCCATGTTTCTTCCGTTATATTTTCATGGTGGTTCATAGAGTATTTCATCTTACGGTTGGTTTTTACCAATATTTGTTGCTATCAGTCAATATGTTTGTTTTCGTATTTTTATAATAATGATAATATAACAAACATAGTATGTTATATTGCATTATTGATTGAGAATCACGAGCAGCATCACGAGCAGCTGAAAAATCTTCAACCTTTTTCGCGTCAGCGTGAATAAGATTTCTCGCTATTAAAAAGATTGATTGAGAACTAATCCTTAAGAATATTACTTTGGATATTAAAGATTGCGATAAAACTGGCGGATTCAACAAATCCTATCAAATTACTTCAGTCCTTTGTCATCATCTTTTTGCATCCTTTCTTATAATATCCTCTACTGTCTTGTTCCTGTTGAACAGATAGATAACTAGGATTACAGTTTAGGATTAAGCGTCTTAATATAAGAAATCCTCCTTGTTAAAATAATCATTGTAGTTTTGTTTTACTGTCATGAATTCTTTTTAATTAGCCGATTTACTCGTTTAATTTGATGGACTTTGACAGTTTTAGATTGTTATAAATAAATTTTAATAAAATACTCGAGAATTTATCGTAACTAACCTTGCCGCTAAGTCACGCACTTAAGGACGGAGCTAAGAAATATGTTATCATCCCCCTACGGCTTAGCTATTGACATCCGATGGCTACCTAATGGGTTCACTGGCCCCCGTATCGGTCCTGTTGTTATCCTCCCATTGTCACTGCCTATTGTATTAGCCACCAAACATGACCCTGCTGCTTCCTCGGCTTTGGCATATTTTTTCTATTAGAATAGGCATTACGCTTTTTGATATTGTCTCTATTTTTTTTTTCCAGTTCAAGTTTCCAAGTCCTTATACATTCTTAAATTATTCTTTATTTCTCTAGGTAAATGATAAACATTTGCAGATATCATTGGGAAACGTCTATTTATATTTTCGAACTTTTTTTTTTGTCTTCAAACATTGATTCGCACCTTTCAGCGGTCTGCGAAAATCAGCGAATTCGATGGCTGCAGCAACGCAATAATATTTAAGGCATGGAGGAACAAAAGTGCCCAGCAGCACCTCTTTCCGGGTTTGAAACGAATTTAGGAGAGGAGGTCTCTCATCCAGCTTCTTTTTAGCCGCCTTCGAACGGGCAAGTCAACCGTGGCCATGTCTTGAATTAATCTTTTGTTATATCCTTCCAATTTAACAAAAAAGCGTGAGTATTTTTCGAACATTTAAAATGAGTATAATTAATGATTCATTACATTTTTTAAAAAAATATCTTAATCGCAATTTATGCTGTGTAAAAACTAAACCTAATGCTAATATTTTCAAATAATAATGATAAAAAAAAGTGGACCGTTGGTAGTACATATGGTATAATTGGGGGTGCAGTCATACATGTTCTAAGTACACTTGATTGATTAGACGCTATATCTGTGTTTTTCTCTATTACCCCATTCCCAAAAATTTTCACTTCATCTCTAGTCTCAATTAATACCTCATTTCACATAGTACCTTATTAATTCCTATTGAAATATTTCACGAATGTACACATCCTTCGAAAAAAATCCTGAACAATCAACGCATGACTCATTCTAAACTTATCAGGCATCTCCACTATTGAACCTACGATAAATGTTTCGGATGTTTGATTGGAACAACTATATATTTCTATTTACTTTCCATTTCGAAGAGGTGACAGTGGAACAGTTGTTGTTTTCCTACTCGGAAAACGATAAGCCCCATTTTTTCTTCTTTTTTTTTTTCATACAAGGGATTCAGGCTCATGTTGTCTATTTTTGAAATTTGTTTATTACAAATTTATTATTTTTTTTTACTTTGTTTTATTTATATAGTTAAATATCTAAATGTTTCAAAGAAATCTTTTCTACCCATTTATATCAGTCATTAGTTTAAGCAACTAGTAGGGATAGGTTGTAGTAGATAGTCGTGAAAATGGGCATTAAAATAAACGATTGAGGATGCCAAAAGCTGGAATAGTTCTCGGAAGTCCCAGTTACGTCACCCGTGGACACAATTGTACATCGTATTCCGATCTTTTAAGGAGTTAGTAAAAGGAGATCAACCGTTTGCAATAATTAATTTTGAAACATGTATAGAAAAAAGGTAGATGAAAATCCCTATAAGATATAAGGCTATACGATATATCTGGGTTCAATATATGCCTTAAAAATTTTGTAGTTGTATTCAAAATATATATCTATATATATTTTAAGTAACTAGATAAAAGGCATACAATAAATCTTTGCCGTTGCATACTTGAGATTCCATTTCACCCCCTGAAGCCTAACCTCCCGAAAGATTCCGGGTCGCCCACGCGACTTTCTCACAGCCGCGGCAGCCGGAGCAGAGCAAGAAGTGGAAGAGGCTAGGACAGACCACCCCGAACTACGGAGCCATGCGTGGCCTACTTTCCACAGCCGAACGACACCCTGCCCCTCATTACCGCCCCAGTAATTGTCGCTAATTCCCTAACGCTTATTGCTAACGGTCGGCCCTTTTCCATCTCCGCTATGTTTTTGGAGTCCTTTAGCCTGTTGATAGTAGAGCTACAATCCCCCCCCCCCTCCCCAATAAAAATAAATAAATAATAATAATTAATATCTTTTAAATAGAATCTTTATTAGTACCCAACAGGTACAGAAAATGGGGTCACCTGTGGTGTAGTGGTTAGCATAGAAACTTACTATACTAAAGGTCGAGGATTCGCGTCCCGAAGTGGCCCTTGGACTTTTTAATGGGAGTAAAAAATCCTCGTCTGCGCCGTCCCTCGGATAGGACGTAAAATGGAGGTCCCGAGCTTGTAAGATGTCAGCCATGGGCGTACCCAGCGGGGGGCAGGGGGGGCAGCTGCCCCCCCCTGGAAGGCTGGAAGAAATAATTTTTTAGGCTCTTAAGACTGGAAGCAATGATAGAATACATTTTTTTCAAGCAAATAATTGTAATAACTTAGTTGATAAAGCACTGCTATAATTATACATAATTTTGGTTTCATTCACCTTTTCTGCGGTAAGATGTTACTACCTGAACGACCATAGCTTGCCCCCCCCTGGATTTTAGCTTGCCCCCCCCCTAGTTTTGATCCTGGGTACGCCCTTGATGTCAGCTATTCGATAAAGTTCCCTGTTCTAATTATACCTGGACAGGCAAAATTTAGGATTCCCACTGTAGCATCGATTAGCCTTTGTGGTATAAAGTGACGTTAAAACTAACAAAAAAACAAAGGTACAGAAAATAATCTAACAACATAATTAGGAATGTTCTGTAGACTTTCTTGTTGTTGAGCTTTGTTTGAGTTATTCGTATATCTTCAGCTTAATAAAATGGAAGATAGAAAATAAAAATTGAATGAATTTTTGATATCGCTTCATTTAATATTTTAGGATAGATCAGGTACGTTTTTTTTTTTTTTTTTTTTTACAAAACGATCCATAAAGAATTGGCCTTCATAAATTAAAAAGTACTCAATACCATTGTTTTATGTAAAAGCGAAGCAGAGTTAGTTCAGATTCATAAAAACAGCTATGGAGATTACCTACTTTATTTTTTCATAATTTGATACCCATTTTTAGCATATTTTCTCACCTTTGCATTTTAACATTGTAGTTTTAATTTATTTTTCTATACCTACCACAATTTTTTGCAGTGATGCAAGATTTCACGGTACGAAATGAACTTTTATGTAATTGAAAAAACGTACCGCTTCGGCAGAGAGCGATTTTTAAATAAAATTATGTACAATTAACTCTTATACACACTATCTGGTATATTACTCTTTTTCATGCTATTTATTGAAAATAAAATAGTAACAGCATATAAATAATTACCTAAAACCAGTCAGTAAAATTTGTTTATGTTCTATTCAACATGACTAAAACATTATTCTATAAATTATTTGTAGAACAATAATCTTATTAAATAACGCATTGCTGTAATCATTGACTCACTAAACGTTTATATTTTTTACAATTTACTTTTTAAATATATTTCTCGTCCTATATCTTCTTGTAGGGATTTCCAATAATATATATAAGGATATCCAAAGTATTATACCAAAACATGGCTATTATAATATGTTGAGTAGGTACAAATTGCCTGGTTAATGAAAATTGAACAAAACTATAGATAGTGAATCTCCCTGTTTGAAAAGTGATTGTCATAAAACTCAACGGGGTATGTGCCAAGCAGGAGGCTGGATGCTCCAAGTAGAGGTAATAGATAATTTTTAGAGAGCTATGGAGTATTAAGAGATAATTCTTACCGAGATAATCATAATTGTAAGGGGAGACAATATTTTTGGAGATTTTGAATGAGAGCAAACTTTCTTATCAAGAAGAATAGGAAAATATGTGTCGTCATAGCAGCTTTTAATTGTAAATATAAATATAAAACTCATATTGTTATACTTCCACAGGCACAGCTTTAGAAGAAAACGTCTTGTGCCATCACTCTTGGTATAGGCACATATTTTTAAACCTAAAACTTAAGGAATACCAATTCTTACATTAAACATGTTGACATTATCTTTGAGCAATAGTGTAATGCAATTATGACATCATGGTAGAAACATATCGAATATTATATTGTAGTATTGAATATTTTGAATACCCAAGTAACGAGAAGAAGTACTAAAATAAATTTGTTTAAAAGAGAGATTGTAAAATTTTGAGTTTAACTGAAAAAAGTTTAGACATGCTTGGAGTGACCAGATGACGCTTGAAGTTGCCGCAAAAGCCAGTCATCCTGCCGTGGAGGAAGCTGCTCATCGGAACGGATAATTCGGAGCGAACTCGTTCCTCCATTACCCTCAACCTATTCGAGGTCAGGGGTTCTGGGTAGTCGATACCGTACCCGATTATCCGGGGAGAGATGGAAAACGGGATGTTTCGGGAAGCAGTGGATCCTATCGGCTCTGAAATTGGAAATTCTTACCAGAGAATACACTTCGATGAAATATATTGGAAAAGTAAAATGTGAAAAACGTTAAGTACTTACTATAATTACAGCAATATGTTATTTAATAAGATTATTGTTATATAAATATTTTATACAAAAATCTTTTAGTCATGTTGGATAGAGCATACAAAAAATTTACTGACTGGTTTTAGGTAATTACTTAAATGCTGTTACTATTCTGTTTTTAATAAAGAGCTTGAAAAAGAGTAATATACCAGATGGTTTGTACATTATTTATTGTACATTATTTTATTTAAAAATCGCTCTCTGCCGAAGCGATACGTTTTTTCATTCATAAAAGTGCATTTCGAACCGTGAAAGCTTGTATGCACTACACTGCAAAATTCTGCTTTAGCGTTATTCCTTAGTTATAAAAGTGTGAAATACTAAGAAAATCTTAGAAACAGAAAGTAATACTTTTGGTCTCAATCCGTTAATTTTTTTTTTTTTTGTTGAGCTTCTTTTTGCATTCAGCAGCTTAATTAATGCTCCATTTTATAAATACCATTAATTGGTCTATTTTTTCTTATTAATTAACTCAACAAGCGAAATGACGCGCCAATGGCTTTTACAACGTTTGCCTTCTATTTATCATCTCTTTTCCTTCCGTTCATCTTATTCACTTCTGTCGCATATCTTGGATTATCTCACCAGCGGCCCTTTCATCTGTGGATTTCCCATTTCAATCTCTGGATTCCAATTATGCCCGAGTGGTAAGGTCTTTGTATTCATCATACAGATCTCTATTTTTCATAAGCCACCATGTACGATCATCATGTACAGGTCCCAAGGTTGACCTCAGCTCCCTTCTAAAAAGGAGTGATAAATCACTGATGTTTTTATTCATTATCATTCTGAACTTTATGGTAATTTTTGTATATTTTTCTCGTTATATTTTTCTCGTTCTCGAGTCATGTTTCCCGTTATGAACCAAACACGAACATCATTTTCTTTACTTTATCCTCTTAGTCAAGCTGCTCATTTATTTAAACCCAAAGGACAGGAAACTGAGGTTTCCCATTATTTAAAATATTTAAGCTTAAGAACCAATGTTTTTTTCCTCATCACTGATATCAGGCACTCTCTTTTTTATGATTTATAGACGTCCTGGCAATAGCAACATCATCCGCATAAGCAAGGAGTTATGTTGATTTATTTAATTTTGTACTTTAAGTAAATAATTCAGCTGTTTATGGGGACCCTCAGAGCTTCTTTACCAATCCTAACATCAAATTAATCCGAGATACTACCACATTCTCTATTCATATTTATCATAGACCATTTTGGCTATCATAAAAATCATAATTTAGGAGAAATTTCCAGTTCCATCGTTAAATTGTATAGATCACTTATTAGACAGTTTTATGTGCTTCATTAAAATTAAATACCTGAATTTCCTACTTGAGAAAATAAAAAAAAAACTTTGAGTACAATGAAATTGCTAATAAAAATCTTCATGATGAGTTTCTTCATGGAGAAACCTGATAAGTACTTTTAAGTTTAACTATCGATGACAAATTTGCATTTAATGAATAATAAATTCTTCCATCAATGTAATAGCACCTCTTACATAAAATGTTTATTACACAGTAGGTACACTTATACTACATTTCCTCCAACTATTATAAACTTTCCTCTCGCTAAATGACCTTTCCCACCGATACTTTCTAACCTATTCCCCGGATACGTGACACTGACGAAAGGCCCTCTTTCGACAAGTTACGCAATCTATAGCAGTTACGAATTTCCCCGCCCGGAGACTTCCTTCCTCATCAGATCCCAACTGCCTAAGTAACTCAAACATAGCAAATGTTGTCTGAAAAATAAAATAATTTATTATAAGTTAATAATAATCTCATAATAATAACTCTACCTAAATCGTTCTAGTATTGTCCTATCCACCTTCCAGTATTAATCTAAATTGTATCTATCTACCCAGTATTAATTTAAATTGTCAAAAAACTAGTATTAATCTAAATTGTTAACCAGTACTAATCTAAATTGTTAACCACTACTAATCTAAATTGTTAAACAGTATTAATCTAAATTGTCAAAGAACTACCGTGGAGTTGGACGATAATGACCTTGATGGTCGACTTGTCCTTAAACAAACAAAAAAAAAAAAAAAAAAAAAAAGCATAGCAAATGTGGCCAGCTCCCATCCCCCAGCCATCTATAATATAGCTATTGGATTTTTTTTTTTTTTCTTGTTTTCTCAAAGTTGTTTAATCTTCACTTTCTTTTGGCGACAAAATGCCAAGGAAATTAGTTTACGGTTGCACGGTGTTTAAGGAAATGTGCATAGGCATATCAGGTCCCTAACTTTCTACGAAGTATTGTTAGATTTAATGCCTTTTTTTAGGGCGCCATCAATAATAGCCTTTTTTAAAATCATTTATGTTCAAAAACATGGCGTCCATACAATATTTATGGATGTCGTCATCTTAGGAGAAAAAAAATGAACTTTAAGAACGATCACATTAAATCCTCAAGACATGACTTGACTAATATTTTATTTTAAAAAAAGTCATAATATACGCATTCTTTGTAAAACTCCTAATTCACCAGTTTCTTCTGAAAAAAAGATGATAATATAGTATGAGGCTAGAAATAAATAATAATTATTAATTATAATTTATTTTACTGTTCAGGTGATTTATTGAATTATTTTACACTAACAATTATTGATTTACCGGTATAAAAATCTTTGAAGTAAAGAGACGAAAGTACAGCATTCTTCTTGTGGATTTTGGATAGGCATTGTTATTCGCGATTTAGTTTTCGTTGAAAATGAACATTTAGGTTCAAAAGCAAGCAGAAAGTTCACTCGTTCGCCATTTACTTTCACGTTTTTATTTCTTCAACAAGAGCCTATGGTTCCCCCACATGCCTCCTCCTCCTCTTTCTGTCGGGCAAGCATCCACTATGTCTGTTCTTTTCAAGCATATCTACAACATTTATCTTACAACATCCCATTCATCTAAGTTTATAACCATTTACTATTGAGGCCAAATCCGGTCTTCCAAATAGCTAGTGAAGGTCCTATTTTTTTTTTTTTTATAATTTCCAATGCTCTATGCTAATATGGTCCAATGCTAATATGGTCCACATATTGGGACATATATTCTGCCCATATATTTCTCTCACGAATAGTTGCAATTAACTTCCTTTTCCAATTGTTAGATATTACCCAGGTCTCACAACACAACCATAGGTGACCAAGGGATGAACTTGGGACTGTCCATCTTTTCAAACGATCCTCGAGTTCCAGACCTTCGTGCCGCCTTGCTCTTTGCTTCCCCTTACATAGGAAACGGTAGCAATCGCATACTAAGCACGACTGCTACATAGTCGTTCGTAGCCCGGACCAGTTTCACTGACCGCCGAGGAACGCCGAGCCCCCCGCAGAGAGAAAGTAGAAACGAGGGTTCCGATCTGTTAACACGAAATCCCATTCGATCTCTTCGGTGACATCCATCGACTTTCTTCCTATGAGAATAAACTTAGTCCGTGGTCTCACTCCGAATATTTCTTAGATTGAAATCCTCATAGGTAGATGGGAAATGACAATCCTCACCAAGCATAATCACGAAGAGAGGTCTGTAACTAAATAAACCCCCATAATTGGGAAGTATGAAGTAAGAAGTAATGGACCTAGCCTAAAATATGTCTTTGTAGTTTTCCGAGTTAATTATTGAAGCACTTCATTAAACGAGTTCTAATCGACGAAGAAAAAAACAATCCTAAATTCAGCATTTAAAGGAGATTTATTTTCATTTGTTTAAAAGCATCCTAGACTTTTGAGAAATACATATTTGTTCCCAACCTTTAGTGCGATTATTGAAAAAAAAGTCTTGATTATTACTATTGGCTTCTATTGTACCGATAATAATTTTTTTCATTTTTAATATATTTTTATTCTACTATTTTTTCAATTAATGGAGAATGAAATCATACAAAATTGGTGTATACCACAAATAAACTTGGAGTATTAGTATGAAAAACTACTTCAAGCATTCATTATAGAGTACCGAATTACAAATAATAATATTAATTTCAAAAATTTATTTGATTAAAGTAGTTATAAGCCAGACCCTATCCAAATCAAAAAGAATTTTTGCTAGCGGAGTTTAATTTTTGCGTTTAAAGTAGTGGCGCGTCTGTTCAATGTGGATAGTTATATTTAATATGTATTTTTTCAATATTTATAACCTCGCCTGTATGTATCTGAACTCATAAGTCGTTTATTTTCAAACCTGGCCTAATTTTGAAAAATCATTGTTACATATGTAATATTTCCGTTGCTTAAGTTCAGTGGAGGATAAATATAAGGTCTCACTTATCATGCGACAACGACTCAAACATTTACTATGGGACAAAGACTAAAACGTTTACTATTGTTCAGGTGACTCGAGAGTTGCTTGACGATAAAGAAAAAAGAAGTTATGGACCGATAATGCATTTCTTTATACCTTAGGGAAATAAAAAATAAAAACACATTATTATTTATATTTCATTTAAAATTCCATTCTAGATATGAAATACTTCACATCTTGGAGTATCTCAGTTTCTTAGTTTGAGAATGATTGTATTGTTTGTAAAATATACACAGTTTATAAATCATACCCCGAGATCCTTAGCAGTCCTGTCCATAAGTGACTGTAGTAGTATAGGTTACATTGTGAGGTTCCCAGTTGGCTGTGACAGGCGTAGCCCGCAGCGACCTGGCGCTATGCGCCCACGGTATTTATATAGGCTGTATCTATAGCAAGGGAACGCCTTGCCAGGAATAGATATACAAGTGAAGTTGGTTACACTAATACTGTCAGCATATATCGTTACATTACTGTCACGGATGTCGGCCTACAACAGAATCCTATAGAAACAATAGAATGCATTATTAAAATATCTCTTCACATTTCCTTCCTTCATTCTCTCCAAAGATTTATTGATCTTTTTTTCTTTTTTGGTTAATCTCCCCTTACTGACCGTTTAGGCTATACGGGGTTTCCCGGGCGTGGGGATGGGTTGGGGGATTAATGGTGTGAATTAATAATGTCCACTGACTCCGGGTTTTAATCTGGTTATCTTTGGTTTATCAATCATATGTCGTCATAGGCAATGCTTTTGCCCACTCAGCCATCCCGTCATCCTATGGTGACTTACATGAGAGATTCTCCAACCACGGGCCATTATAGAATCACGATGAGATTCTTGATCAACCAGAAAAAAGGAGAGCTCATTCGGGAAATCCAACTGTTGAATTTCATATTCTTGCTGCTTAAGTAGAGTACTATTAGTACTATGTTTTATAGTGGTAAAGATTGTTGAATTGTAGTTGCATGATGCCTGAAAATGTGTCATTACCATGGTCGTAATCACCGTGGGAGCGATATTTAAACTTTTCTGTTTTTTGAAAATAAAATGGTGATTGATTCGAGCAACGGAAAAAGTTTTTAGCCCATTGTATTTGTTTTTTTTTTAACACAGCAAATACTGGTACATTTTACCAGATCAAACTTGTCAGTAGTTTGAGAATCACCCAATATATATATATATATATATATATATATATATATATATATATATATATATGGCTATTGAATATTTATTGTACGTAAACATCGGAATCACTCAGTACCTATTGCTCATTGTAGACATAATCAGGTACCAGAATGAAAAATCATTTTTTTTTTTAAAGTGATTAATGCCTCGCTAAAAAATATGAAACCTATTTAATCTACCATCTATTTAATAGCTATCAGCTATCAGTGACATTATGGATGTTATTGAGGTTGGATTATTACATGGCCCGATCAGAATGTTAATAAGTATACAGACCTTGACACCCTATCCTTGACATCGTCGGTTGTTTGATCCTCAACAGCCTCCATCCTATTTTCCCGCGGCAATACCATACGGGGAACGATTTAGGTAGGATTCAGGTCTTAAAATATTTTAGTTCCTTCTGATCTCTATTTGTTTGTTTTTTTTTTAATTACTTGTGGTAAATGAAAATATATAATCTCAAAACAAAGTTTTGTTGTCTTTTTTTTTAATACTCTTTTTGAAGGAGAGAATGGCCAGACTTTCTCTGTAACCTCGAGTGGTACAGCTACTAATAATAATGCATGTTCCAAATGTGGCCGTAATAGTCACCCCATATTCAGGTTTTTTTTTTTTTTTTTTTTTTTTTTTTTTCTCTTGCATAGTACGCCCTATGCAAGAGGAGTTTATTGAATAATTGTGCGTACTCCATGTAAAACTACATATTATACGCATACAATGTACAGTTCAAATTTTCTCTGAACAATGTAAAATTTAATAGCAGTAAATTAAATGTTTACCATGAAAAGATACATAAATAAAAATAAAAATAGGAACAAAATAAAGTACAAAAAGAAGAACAAAATTACCTAACTAAATAATAACAGCTTAATAAATTAATAATAATTAACATATCCTAATACAAATATATCCTAAATAATTCTTAAAGTTTGCCAATGACCCTACTGGGTAGAGTCAATAATAAATAAATAAATAAATAAATTCTTAAAGTGGAATACATAGAAATAAATAAAGTTATATTGTAAAATTAAAAGTGTAAATAATATATAAAAACATAAAATAAAGTAATTTATAGATATTTAGTTTAATAATTAATATATAATAATAAAATATAGTTAATTAAAGTGTGTAATATTTACAGTGAACGTTATAATTACAATAATAAATTATATTTACAAGCAAGATGCAATGAGTAAAAGTTGGACATAATGGGTGTTAATCCACTATTCGGTTTTATTGGTTTGGGTTATATTGTACGTGGTTCGTTTGTAAGTCGGTTCTGAATATGAGGGTCATTAGTTCCTTTTTGTATTTTTTGAGTATTTTGTCCTCTGGCACAGGCCACGTCTGTTCTTTTAGCAGGCAGCTTTTGATCAACTGATGTCTTGCTTGTTCGTATATAGTGCAGTCGTAGAGTATATGATTAAATGTTTGTGGGGTTTGTCCGTCGCAGTTGCATGAGTCTGAGTTTGTCAGGTGGAATCTTTTAAAGTAGTGTTTAGATGGTCCGTGTTCAGTAATAAATTGCGTGAGTTTGTAGTGAAGGCTTTTTGTTTTGTTGTAATTTTGAAGCGTGATGTGGGGAACAAATTTGTGTAGGGGTCGCCCTTTTGTCGAGTGTTGCCAGTGTCTGTCCCAGTCTGAAATTAAGTCTGATTTGATCCTTTTCTTAACAAAAGTGAAAGGCACTAGGTTGTAGTCGATTGGTAAGTCCTGGTCATTCGAAGCAGTCTTTGCCAAGGAGTCTGCTCTCTCGTTGCCGCTGACCCCGCTGTGACCTTTCACCCATTGCAATGTTATTTTAATGTCTCTTTCGTTAATTTTGATGAGGTTTTGTCTAATTCGTTCGGTCAGTACATCGTGGATTTTTGGGTTTTTCAAGGAGTCGAGTAATATTTTACTGTCTGTGTATAAGTTAAACGTCATGTCGGAGTGGTCTATTTGTCTTAGTATCCAGTCTGTAGCCTTGATCACAGCTAATTTTTCTGCCTGATTATTGGAGCACAGTGGCCCTAGTCTGAATTGCTCCTCATAGTAGGTGTGGTTATGCTTGCAGGTGAATGCGCATCCAGTATTTTCTTCGTTTTTGCTTCCGTCTGTATAAATATTAGTTGTGAGGAAATTGTTATTTTCTACACTTCCAATGTACTCTGTTAGTGTGGCTTGTGATGAAGGGTGTAGCCATTGTTCTATGGGTTGTTCTTGTTCGATTCTGTCATATTCTATGTCTTTGTATCCAGCTGTGTGTTTTTTAATTCTGTATATCTCGGTCAGTTCTGTAATTTTGTAGTGTATTGGTACTATCCCTGCTATGACACAAGAAGCGTCGTAAGATAGGGTGCGATAAGCTTTACTAATTCTGATTGCCATTAGTCTCTGTACTCTTTGCAGTTTGGCGAGGTTTTCTTTTTTCTTTGCGCCTGATTCCCACACAGGTATGGCGTATAGTAACTTTGGTACTATCGCACCTTCGTATATTACTTTCATTACCTTGGTCCCTAGTCCCCAAGTGAGTTTAGCCGCGATTGAGAGACCATTTATTATCTTAAGGCATCTATTCACATATTCAGGTTGAGAATTACCCCTGCCTGTGGTATTGTATGGTATTGGCATTGCCTTTATAAGAACACGCAGTCAAAGGGGAATGTGAGGATAAGCAGGAAATAAAAAAATTATTCTCAAAATGTTGGCAATCTAAAAATTAAAAAAATCTTAACAACCAATTTTCATTTTAATGTTCAAATATAATAAGATACCTCACAGAAATAAGTTAAAGTTTTAATGACTACGATTACAGAAGTACCTATATGTTTACATAAAATAATTGCTTCTCTATAAATTTGAATCTTCAAAGTATTTTATGAAAGAAAGGAGAATAGTTCTTAATCTTGGTTAATTTTATTTTATTTTCGAATATTTAGGGAAACGAAACTTTCTTCAACTTCTTTTTTTTTTATTCACATCTTAACTTGTCCAATAATTTTTTTATGATTGTTTTTTGAAATTAGGAAGGTTTTTTTATTAAAAATAAAATTCTCGAATAATAATATAATTCATAAATATTATTATTTCTTATTAATGAATAAAAAACATTTGAACGCTGTATGAGAATGGCTGTCCATAAAATTCCACCTTTGAAAAATAAAACAAAATGGGTTAAAAAGTACGATAAATACTTCATCAATTTATTTCTCATTCAATTATATTATTTTCTCTTTTATTTATTTGTCTATCAATTATTCCTTCGATTTATTACCTTATACCTCGTAATCTGCTGTAATATTTTTAGTCCAAAACAATACACTTATTTTCTTTCAGGAATAGATCGCTCGATCTATGTGTAGGTACAGTATAATCGAATCTTTCATATACAGTTACATCACGTAAATGCATTTAATCAAAACATCTTTTTCACACGAGAAGAACATATGTAAAAACTAAAAGGATTAAGAAGAAATAAAAAAAAAAAAAAAAAATGAATGTTTTAAAGTAGCAATGAACAATCTGATATGTATTCTCCTGTTGTAACCAATGTCGCTTAGTGACATAATCAACCTTGGATATTTAACAATGGCATTTTCCCTTTCATTGTAGTATTAAATAACAAAAAAAAATGTATCGTGTATAAGTCAAACAAAACAGGATATCAAAAATTTAAGTCGATTAAGTTCTGTTTTCTATATAAAATAATAAACACATAATAACTTAATTTAATGCTGATATTATCACCAAGTTGGTCTGATGGAGAAACTATCTTCTCAATCGTATCAGCGGATTACAATAAAAGCCTTTTTAAAATGACCCCCAATTTTGGGCACACTTACTTTACCTAGTTGGGCAAGATATGCATTAATTGGGTCGTTGTAATTAAGAGTTGAGATAACCGCTGGTAATCGAGATCACTATTATAAGAACCCGCAATTAGTGGATTTTGGCATGAGTGGTCAGGTAATAGCATTCTCAAACCTTACGTGTGCCCCACACATTGCGCAAGTACCCTGTGAAGTCCGCCGCATTGTGGTTTTGGGTTTTCCTATAGCACCAACATAAGATTCTTTTTTTCTTTGCAATGGTCGAAACAGTCATTTCCTTGAAACGAATTTGTTTTCATGGTGATTGCACGCTCTGCTCCGAAGAGGGTGATGATTTTAACGTTAATTTTTTGTCAATTCATGTGAGTGAAATATTAGTGCATTTAATTTCATAAAATTACATTTTTTGATTGAACGGAAAGCTGTATAAAGAATCCTGAAAGTATTTTATTACACTATAATAGAACTATGAAACAGTCAATGAAAAATTATTATCTTTGCTTTTTTTATTTATAATGCGAAATCTGAAAATAATATTCCAATTAAGATCAATTCTTGCAAAAAGAGTAAATAGGTAGTTCATTTGAAAATGATATTTTATCATTCAATATTCATATAATAATAGTAGATATTTCTTGACTGTTAATCTTTACTTTAATGATAAGATTTAAAGTCAATGATTAGAAGTGTTTCCTTCCAGGTTGAAAAAGGTGATTTTTATTATTTTGTATTATTGGTTCAATTATCATATCTAAGTTTCGGGCTTTTCGACTAACTGGGTCATTTTCACACTATATTACGATATTTATAATATTAAAACTAATTTAAAATATAATTAAAATACAATAAATTACAGCATGGATTTAAATTATTATATAGATTAGGAGCCACGATTGGACGAATGTGTTATGTTACAAATTCAAAGTTTTAAGAACGTGATAAATAAAGATTTTTTGTATAATTTTTGAAGGCATGATCTTTCCTTGATTATCAAGGCATAGCATATTGACCCTATAAACATAGACATATTGTGCCTATAAAAAATTTAAAAAATCTTTGTCATTTTCCAAAACTTTGAATTAGTAACGTATTAATCTACTAATAATGACATGTAATTCATTTTGGGATACTTTATGAATCATTTAATAATCAAAAAGATTATTTTTTTATTCCAGAATAAATATAATAATGAAAAAATATAAAAGTACTTGTATCATACGTCTATAGCGGTATAGTACGTGGGCCAGACCCCCCTACCGTGCACCCCCCCCACATCCCTATAAATTGCATATCGTTGTGTTCCTTGTGATAAAAGATTAAGAAAAAGCGAATGTTCCCAGAAAAAAAAGTGGCCGCACTAACCGAAAATGGCGTTCAAACATGGCGGAATGACGATTTTGATTTTAGTTAGTTTTTTGATTACTGATATTCACCATTATGCTTAATTTCGCCATATCTGGTATTTTATTAAAGCTAGATAGTTCTAGATTCAGAATAAATAAACAAACGTTCTAAAATAATTAGTCTTGACAACATAAAATACATTTAAAGTCAATTTTTTCAAGTCACTCGCGTAAAAGTTAAAATTTCAAGTCAATTTGTGATTAAACGGCCATCGTTAACGAAAAACACCCTGAAATAAACCATCTGGAGCAATTATTCTTCTTTAGAAATCAATGGTCAAATTTCAAAATATATCAACTAGTTTCATAGAAAACGGACCTACAAGGCGAAAAAGCGCCGGTGACTCGGGCGCATCCAGTCCTCTGCCACATCGTTCAGTTCTCATACATCATATATTTACAGCGGGTTTAGGGTATTATTTTGAATGTATAATCGAGCCTATGTAACTGCAAGTTTTTAATTTACAGAAATAATTAATATAACCTTTTTTTTTTTTTTTTTTTTTTTTTTTTTTTTTTTTTTTATAAATCTGATTAATAAAGGATATAAATCTGCTAAATAATAATGATTTAGTCGCAGATTGCACGTTATCTAAACCTCACTTATATCGACATAAACTGATTATCTTGAAATTAAATAATAATGTTCACATAGTAGTAGTTGGGTTACAGACACTGGCTTCTGATCATTGGTGAAATTTGAAATAAATGCATTTTTGCAAAGTATTGATTATTTACAGATTTAAAAACAATCAATATAGAAAAGATAAATAAAAAGTTCTGTTTGTTCGTTGATATGTAGAAATAATTCGTAATACAATTTAGGAAGTATATACGAGTACATAACACAATTTAATAGCTCACAAGAATTAATGAATAATTTGTATATATATGTATATATATATATATATATATATATATATATATACATATATATATATATATATATATATATATATATATATATACATATTATGATGAATTTAAAATTAAACCACGACTGGAGAGGAAAACATGTAAGTATTCATGCATCTAATGATCTATAATCCACGAAGTTGTGGCCTTTTTCGGTTTCTGGCATATAACTATACATCAAAAAGTTTACTTTCTCTTTTTTTCTAAAAAAGGGTATACTAATACAAATAAAATGAAATATTTGAAGTTGAAATCGGATTAGTTATTTAGCCAAATTCAAACATGAAAGATCGGTAATTTTTATCATTTTGGTGAAAACTCATATTCCAACGCCTATAACTCGACAATATGTAGTCTAAATGAAAAATGTTACATATACAAGTTTTAGGACATTAAATTTAGCATAGAACAAGCCCATTTATTTTAAAATTAACTTATTCCTTCGCAGAGATACAAATGAAAAAGTGACAGTATTTGTAGTGCTTACTTCATTCTTTTAACTATATCTTCTTTCCTTCTAATAACTACTCATCAAAAAGTTTATTCTTTTTTTCTCGAAAAAAGGGTATACTAATACAATAAAATGAAATATTTGAAGTTGAAATCGGATTAGTTATTTAGCCAAACTCGAACATGAAAGATCGGTAATTTTTACTATTTTGGTGAAAAATCATGTTCCAACGCCTAAAACTCGACAATATGTACTCTAAATGAAAAATGTTACATATGCAAGTTTTAGGACATTAAATTTAGCATAAAATAAGCCCACCTAAATAGTTAGTTCTGTGAATATTTTATTATATCCCCTTAGGTTTCACAAAAAGAAGGAATCAAACGCTACGAATACTTTCACGTTTTCATTTGTATCTCTACTTAGTAATAAGTTAATTTAAAAATAAATGGGCTTGTTCTATGCTAAATTTAATGTTTTTTTTTTTTTTTTTTTTATAAATCTGATTAATAAAGGATATAAATCTGCTAAATAATAATGATTTAGTCGCAGATTGCACGTTATCTAAACCTCACTTATATCGACATAAACTGATTATCTTGAAATTAAATAATAATGTTCACATAGTAGTAGTTGGGTTACAGACACTGGCTTCTGATCATTGGTGAAATTTGAAATAAATGCATTTTTGCAAAGTATTGATTATTTACAGATTTAAAAACAATCAATATAGAAAAGATAAATAAAAAGTTCTGTTTGTTCGTTGATATGTAGAAATAATTCGTAATACAATTTAGGAAGTATATACGAGTACATAACACAATTTAATAGCTCACAAGAATTAATGAATAATTTGTATATATATGTATATATATATATATATATATATATATATATATATATATATATATACATATATATATATATATATATATACATATTATGATGAATTTAAAATTAAACCACGACTGGAGAGGAAAACATGTAAGTATTCATGCATCTAATGATCTATAATCCACGAAGTTGTGGCCTTTTTCAGTTTCTGGCATATAACTATACATCAAAAAGTTTACTTTCTCTTTTTTTCTAAAAAAGGGTATACTAATACAAATAAAATGAAATATTTGAAGTTGAAATCGGATTAGTTATTTAGCCAAATTCAAACATGAAAGATCGGTAATTTTTATCATTTTGGTGAAAACTCATATTCCAACGCCTATAACTCGACAATATGTAGTCTAAATGAAAAATGTTACATATACAAGTTTTAGGACATTAAATTTAGCATAGAACAAGCCCATTTATTTTTAAATTAACTTATTACTAAGTAGAGATACAAATGAAAACGTGAAAGTATTCGTAGCGTTTGATTCCTTCTTTTTGTGAAACCTAAGGGGATATAATAAAATATTCACAGAACTAACTATTTAGGTGGGCTTATTTTATGCTAAATTTAATGTCCTAAAACTTGTATATGTAACATTTTTCATTTAGAGTACATATTGTCGAGTTTTAGGCGTTGGAACATGATTTTTCACCAAAATAGTAAAAATTACCGATCTTTCATGTTCGAGTTTGGCTAAATAACTAATCCGATTTCAACTTCAAATATTTCATTTTATTGTATTAGTATACCCTTTTTTCGAGAAAAAAAGAATAAACTTTTTGATGAGTAGTTATTAGAAGGAAAGAAGATATAGTTAAAAGAATGAAGTAAGCACAAAAATACTGTCACTTTTTCATTTGTATCTCTGCGAAGGAATAAGTTAATTTTAAAATAAATGGGCTTGTTCTATGCTAAATTTAATGTCCTAAAACTTGTATATGTAACATTTTTCATTTAGACTACATATTGTCGAGTTATAGGCGTTGGAATATGAGTTTTCACCAAAATGATAAAAATTACCGATCTTTCATGTTTGAATTTGGCTAAATAACTAATCCGATTTCAACTTCAAATATTTCATTTTATTTGTATTAGTATACCCTTTTTTAGAAAAAAAGAGAAAGTAAACTTTTTGATGTATAGTTATATGCCAGAAACCGAAAAAGGCCACAACTTCGTGGATTATAGATCATTAGATGCATGAATACTTACATGTTTTCCTCTCCAGTCGTGGTTTAATTTTAAATTCATCATAATATGTATATATATATATATATATATATATATGTATATATATATATATATATATATATACATATATACATATATATACATATTATTCATTAATTCTTGTGAGCTATTAAATTGTGTTATGTACTCGTATATACTTCCTAAATTGTATTACGAATTATTTCTACATATCAACGAACAAACAGAACTTTTTATTTATCTTTTCTATATTGATTGTTTTTAAATCTGTAAATAATCAATACTTTGCAAAAATGCATTTATTTCAAATTTCACCAATGATCAGAAGCCAGTGTCTGTAACCCAACTACTACTATGTGAACATTATTATTTAATTTCAAGATAATCAGTTTATGTCGATATAAGTGAGGTTTAGATAACGTGCAATCTGCGACTAAATCATTATTATTTAGCAGATTTATATCCTTTATTAATCAGATTTATAAAAAAAAAAAAAAAAAAAACATTAAATTTAGCATAGAACAAGCCCATTTATTTTTAAATTAACTTATTACTAAGTAGAGATACAAATGAAAACGTGAAAGTATTCGTAGCGTTTGATTCCTTCTTTTTGTGAAACCTAAGGGGATATAATAAAATATTCACAGAACTAACTATTTAGGTGGGCTTATTTTATGCTAAATTTAATGTCCTAAAACTTGTATATGTAACATTTTTCATTTAGAGTACATATTGTCGAGTTTTAGGCGTTGGAACATGATTTTTCACCAAAATAGTAAAAATTACCGATCTTTCATGTTCGAGTTTGGCTAAATAACTAATCCGATTTCAACTTCAAATATTTCATTTTATTGTATTAGTATACCCTTTTTTCGAGAAAAAAAGAATAAACTTTTTGATGAGTAGTTATTAGAAGGAAAGAAGATATAGTTAAAAGAATGAAGTAAGCACTACAAATACTGTCACTTTTTCATTTGTATCTCTGCGAAGGAATAAGTTAATTTTAAAATAAATGGGCTTGTTCTATGCTAAATTTAATGTCCTAAAACTTGTATATGTAACATTTTTCATTTAGACTACATATTGTCGAGTTATAGGCGTTGGAATATGAGTTTTCACCAAAATGATAAAAATTACCGATCTTTCATGTTTGAATTTGGCTAAATAACTAATCCGATTTCAACTTCAAATATTTCATTTTATTTGTATTAGTATACCCTTTTTTAGAAAAAAAGAGAAAGTAAACTTTTTGATGTATAGTTATATGCCAGAAACCGAAAAAGGCCACAACTTCGTGGATTATAGATCATTAGATGCATGAATACTTACATGTTTTCCTCTCCAGTCGTGGTTTAATTTTAAATTCATCATAATATGTATATATATATATATATATATATATGTATATATATATATATATATATATATATATATACATATATACATATATATACATATTATTCATTAATTCTTGTGAGCTATTAAATTGTGTTATGTACTCGTATATACTTCCTAAATTGTATTACGAATTATTTCTACATATCAACGAACAAACAGAACTTTTTATTTATCTTTTCTATATTGATTGTTTTTAAATCTGTAAATAATCAATACTTTGCAAAAATGCATTTATTTCAAATTTCACCAATGATCAGAAGCCAGTGTCTGTAACCCAACTACTACTATGTGAACATTATTATTTAATTTCAAGATAATCAGTTTATGTCGATATAAGTGAGGTTTAGATAACGTGCAATCTGCGACTAAATCATTATTATTTAGCAGATTTATATCCTTTATTAATCAGATTTATAAAAAAAAAAAAAAAAAAAACATTAAATTTAGCATAGAACAAGCCCATTTATTTTTAAATTAACTTATTACTAAGTAGAGATACAAATGAAAACGTGAAAGTATTCGTAGCGTTTGATTCCTTCTTTTTGTGAAACCTAAGGGGATATAATAAAATATTCACAGAACTAACTATTTAGGTGGGCTTATTTTATGCTAAATTTAATGTCCTAAAACTTGTATATGTAACATTTTTCATTTAGAGTACATATTGTCGAGTTTTAGGCGTTGGAACATGATTTTTCACCAAAATAGTAAAAATTACCGATCTTTCATGTTCGAGTTTGGCTAAATAACTAATCCGATTTCAACTTCAAATATTTCATTTTATTGTATTAGTATACCCTTTTTTCGAGAAAAAAAGAATAAACTTTTTGATGAGTAGTTATTAGAAGGAAAGAAGATATAGTTAAAAGAATGAAGTAAGCACTACAAATACTGTCACTTTTTCATTTGTATCTCTGCGAAGGAATAAGTTAATTTTAAAATAAATGGGCTTGTTCTATGCTAAATTTAATGTCCTAAAACTTGTATATGTAACATTTTTCATTTAGACTACATATTGTCGAGTTATAGGCGTTGGAATATGAGTTTTCACCAAAATGATAAAAATTACCGATCTTTCATGTTTGAATTTGGCTAAATAACTAATCCGATTTCAACTTCAAATATTTCATTTTATTTGTATTAGTATACCCTTTTTTAGAAAAAAAGAGAAAGTAAACTTTTTGATGTATAGTTATATGCCAGAAACCGAAAAAGGCCACAACTTCGTGGATTATAGATCATTAGATGCATGAATACTTACATGTTTTCCTCTCCAGTCGTGGTTTAATTTTAAATTCATCATAATATGTATATATATATATATATATATATATATATATATATATATATATATATATATATATATGTATATATATATATATATATATACATATATACATATATATACATATTATTCATTAATTCTTGTGAGCTATTAAATTGTGTTATGTACTCGTATATACTTCCTAAATTGTATTACGAATTATTTCTACATATCAACGAACAAACAGAACTTTTTATTTATCTTTTCTATATTGATTGTTTTTAAATCTGTAAATAATCAATACTTTGCAAAAATGCATTTATTTCAAATTTCACCAATGATCAGAAGCCAGTGTCTGTAACCCAACTACTACTATGTGAACATTATTATTTAATTTCAAGATAATCAGTTTATGTCGATATAAGTGAGGTTTAGATAACGTGCAATCTGCGACTAAATCATTATTATTTAGCAGATTTATATCCTTTATTAATCAGATTTATAAAAAAAAAAAAAAAAAAAAAAAAAAAAAAAAAAAAAAAAAAAAAAAAAAAAAAAAAAAAAAAAAAAGGTTATATTAATTATTTCTGTAAATTAAAAACTTGCAGTTACATAGACTCGATTATACATTCAAAATAATACCCTAAACCCGCTGTAAATATATGATGTATGAGAACTGAACGATGTGGCAGAGGACTGGATGCGCCCGAGTCACCGGCGCTTTTTCGCCTTGTAGGTCCGTTTTCTATGAAACTAGCTGATATATTTTGAAATTTGACCATTGATTTCTAAAGAAGAATAATTGCTCCAGATGGTTTATTTCAGGGTGTTTTTCGTTAACGATGGCCGTTTAATCACAAATTGACTTGAAATTTTAACTTTTACGCGAGTGACTTGAAAAAATTGACTTTAAATGTATTTTATGTTGTCAAGACTAATTATTTTAGAACGTTTGTTTATTTATTCTGAATCTAGAACTAACTAGCTTTAATAAAATACCAGATATGGCGAAATTAAGAATAATGGTGAATATCAGTAATCAAAAAACTAACTAAAATCAAAATCGTCATTCCGCCATGTTTGAACGCCATTTTCGGTTAGTGCGGCCACTTTTTTTTCTGGGAACATTCGCTTTTTCTTAATCTTTTATCACAAGGAACACAACGATATGCAATTTATAGGGATGTGGGGGGGGTGCACGGTAGGGGGGTCTGGCCCACCGTGTAGTATTGTAGTATATTATTGTTCGCTAGAACTACAATTGTTCATCCTTTCGAAAAATGGCCAACATCTTGTAAAGACTGAAAATTGTAATAAAAAACTATTAAACAACATGGTTCATATTTCTACTTTAATGGTTAATTAACAGTCTTTAACTAACTAATAAAGTAATATTGTATTTCTAATAATATCTGTAATTTAATTTACAGACAACACCTTTAGAGCTATAAAGGCCTATTTACACACATCAGTGACGGCACAGTGGCGGAACCTGTCAGTGATTCAACTTCCTGTAATCTCTCAATTCGTTCGATTCACACACAACCGTAACGTCACCGGCACCAGTCAGTACTTTTTTCAGCTAAAAATCACGTACATTGTTTTGGCCGCGTGTTTATTGCACATCTTTATGAAAAAATACGACCAAAATAGTTATAGCTACCCTCCTCATGTAGAATCGAATAGTGGGAACCGCGCACTTCAAAATTTAGAATCTCAAGGTGGGAATGCAACATTATACGCATTTCGAGTAAGAGAAATATTCAAAGAATATTTCAATTCTGAAGCCTCCCCTTCCCAATCTATAGTCTTACCTAATAAAGATTTTTGGACTAATTACCTATGCGAGAGGTAACTAGTCACGAAAAAAAAAGCCGTATTAATTACGGTTTTTAAAATTTTAGTTCGCGAGAACTAACAAGAGATCGCATTGAAAACGTTGGTCGCGGTAGTCGGGGGAGTGGGGCGGAGCTCTTCCTTGGTAATAAATATAAAAAATAAAATGCTAAGCCGGAATGCAACATTAAGCGCATTCCATTGAGAGAATAATTTACAGAATGTTTCAATTTTTTCAAAAATTATTATTCAGTGATTATGTTTTTCTCATCAGTGTGACTAAAAATGCCAAGTTTTTATTTTTTTCTGAACATTAGTATTTAAGTAAAAAATCCTAGAAGGGCAATTTGCATGGAACATTTGGAATATCAAACGCTACATATCTTACTATACACTATTAATACAATTAGTCCTAGAATGAGGTCCTAGAATTTAGCATATAACTAGTTTTGCAGTACTTAAAAATTTAACTTTGTTTAGAAAAAAAATTTATAAACAATCCAAAATCGGATTTTAAAATATATACCTACATTATTCAGATTGGTACAATGAAAATTTTTAATCTTTCTAGGACAAATAGTATTTGAGCTATGTGCGTTTACATGTTTTAAAAATTGCAATTCTTCGATTTTAATCAAAACTAAACAATGGTAATATATTTTATAAGAAATATGAAATATAAATAATAATTTATGTTTGTTATTTTACAAGCTAGTATTGACTCATTTTAAAAATTCATAAAGATCTGCATGAATCAAAGACCCATTGGGCTTGTTTGTAAATCTAAACATTAAAATGATGTAGGATTTTGGTTATAGAATGTGATTACGTTAAATTGAATTTTTTTTTTTAGAAATAAATTAATTCAGTATCATATATAACTATAAACAACTTTAAAGAAATTAGACAAATACAAATTTGTGTTTACTTACCAGTTGTTTTCATTTCCTCTCCAATTTTATCCCAAATAGTGTTTTTGAATTCAGTGTCCATGTACCTTGGGTGTGCCAGATCGTACAGCACAGGATACAAACGCACCAATTCAATGAGTTTTTCGTCATTCATCTTATTTTAATGAAAATCACTGTTTGAATCCGTCAGTGAAAAAATAAAAATATCGGTGAGGACTAACCTGAAATATCACCGATGGATCACTGACGGGGCACTGCCTCACTGATACGGTACTGTGCCTGTTGTGTGGAAACAGACTCATCAGAAATACATGGAACAATATCTTAAAATAAGCCGGACGGATTACTTGCCGGTGCCGTCACTGATGTGTGTGAATAGGCCTTAATGGTATTTCTTTCAGTATTTTGTTTTGTATTTTAATTCAACCTTTTTCAAGTAACCATAAGAAATGAAACTAGGAATAAAGTGACTACTATGACTTTTAATTAGAAAGTCGAATATATATGATAATGGGGAAGTTGTTCTTATGTTCGAATAATTCGATCCGATCTCAGTTACAAAGCGATTGTATTCGTGACAATGTGAAATCGGAAGGGTGCGATGCAGCTGCCATGCGGTACACCCACACATAATTAGGAGAAAGGTTTGATCTTAAAAGGAGATAAGTTAAACACGTATTGAGTCCTGGTTTCTAATCGACCTCCACCGGTTAACTGTTCAATAACTGTCAAAATGACCAGAACAGTTTTAAGTGATTTTCATTCATATGAGTATATTTATATAATTGAGTCTATTGTATTGGAACGTGAAACAAAACCATATGATTTTGTCTGTTACGTTGAAAAGAATTGTAGAATTTTCGTTGGAACAGCTACCTAACTGTTCTAACACATGTTCTAGATTGTACGAGAATCTTCTAGTGTTTGAATCAGGACTAAATATAAGAAGCAATGGACTAGAGAGACTCAGTCTCACTCGGTACATCGCAGCTTATGATTACTGTGTGTTACTAGCAGTTACTTTTTGTAACTTTGTTAATAATTTGAGTTTTTATCGTTTGTTTGGCGTTTTTAATTATTATTTTCTTCTTTGATAAATGATGGATGACCGTATATTTATTTAAATATAAGAATAGTCCGGGGTGGCGGTCAAAAATCAGCTAATAGTATTAAACTATGCAGCCAACATTCCGACCTAATGATTCGGTGCTAAATGAACAAGACACAGTTCATTCAAAATAATTCTTCAGTGCTAAATGAACAAGACACAGATAAAAAATTATAATACATAAAACAAAGAATATGAAATAACTTGATAACATATAGAGGTTTGTAAACATTTAATATACACTAACAAATCAGTTTATATGCTATTGAAACTGGTAACATTAATTCTGTGATGTAATTGTGCCTACGTTTCGACCCAAATTTGAGTTATTCTTCAGGGCTTATTATAAATACATAATATTTAACAAATAACTGATAATACTAAATTCTTGATGCTGACTAATAATACTAATAAAATTGATTGTTATTTATTATTATTTTATTTTGATGCATACTCGTGGACAAGGCGATAGCGGCCATTTCCCCGGCTGATATGTTCCTTTAAAGCTGCCTTCTTCCTGGTTGCCCTGATACGCGGAGTAACGCTCTTCCTTCTGATAGTGGTATCGCTAGGAGGAAGTTTTAAGTCGTTATTCGTGTCGTTATAATGTCTTTAAAAAAAAACAAAAAACGCTAAATCATATCACTCCACATAATTTGTATGGAAGAGTAAAATATAAAAAAGGTCGTAGTAAATCCATTTACTTATGTAATCCATTAAATTTATTTTTACTTTCACTTACCTATATATGAAATATATAGTAAGTGGAAGTATTGCGATCGTGAAAATTTTCGCTTTCCGGTTTTCAACGGAAATACACGTTTTGGGGTCCCCTGAGTCAAAATAACCAAGTCCCGCGAAATGGTCTGTGTGTGTGTCTGTGTGTCTGTGTGTCTGTGTGTGAACAGACTAGCTCAAAAACTATAAATCGTGCAAACCTGAAATTGGGTATTTAGAGTATGTATAAGCCCGCGATGTGACAGCAAAAATTTCATCAAATTCGCTCAAAGGGAGGGGGTACTTTATTTAATAACTTTTTAAGTTTTTTTCGATTTTCTCAAAAACGGCTCTAACGATTTTGATTAAACTGAGTATTTGATCTATTTATATGCCTGTAATATGACAGTGAAAATTTCATCAAAATTGATCAACCGGAGGGGGGACTTTACTTAATAAATTTTGTATCATTTTCACATGTTTTTTTTTATTTACTCAAAAACGGTTTTAACGATTTTGTTCAAACTTGGTATTTGATGTATTTATAAGCCAAAGATGTGATAACCAACATTTCATCACAATTGATCAACCGGAGGGGGGACTTTACTTAATAAATGTTGTATCATTTTCACGTGTTTTTTTTATTTACTCAAAAACGGTTTTAACAATTTTGATCAAACTTGGTATTTGATGTATTTATATGCCCGAGATATGACTGTAAAAATTTCATCAAAATTGATCTACGGGAGGGGGGACTTTACTCAATAAATTTTGTATAATTTTCACGGGTTTTTTTTATTTACTCAAAAGCGGCTTTAACGATTAACAAAAATAAGTTATGAATGTAGAAAAATTTGTGACTTTGGGAAATGATATTTAGCAAAACACGTCAATTTCTAATCAAAGTAAGTTGGTAAGTGAAAGTTGTGTGTTGCGCGCACGCACCAGATTTTTCCTCAAGAAACTGATTTTATTCTGAATTAATACAAATTAGTGGTGATCATAATAAAGTATGAAAATAATATAAGCATTCCCATTATAAGAAAAAAAAAATTTTTGGTTCGAATGTATTATTATTTGGTTAACAGTATTATATTTTTTTTTGTTCTGCTTTGGTCTAATGATTCCAAAACACGTTATATTTTTCCTCTCCGTAGGGTCCCCAGGGATAGGAGTTTCGTCTGTACATATGGTGACTACTATTAACAATTAAAAAAAAAATTGAAATGAAATGGCAATATAATAAGTATTGTTATGCGTTCAGAATAATTGTAGTACTAACAGGGACTTCGGTGCAATCAACACCTTTATTATTCGCTTTGAAATTTAGCTCATTTTAAATTTTGACCTAATGGGGTAAAAAACATAGTTCTTGTTTTTTTTCCATAAGTTACATTATAAAAATTGATAATGAGACTTGACCAACATGATTTAATATTTTTTGTTTTTTTAATAGCCAAATGGGAAAAATTGCATGTAAGGTAAAATTAAAATAATAATCTTGGACAAAAGTAATTTAACCCCACTAACAACAATTTTTGATTAATTTGTAAAATATCGTTCATTACACAAACTTTATTGAAAATAATTAAAATTAACTTGGAAAAGAGAATTGAATTTAAGTTTAACAAATATTGGTAAACGCTTAAGAAAAAAAAAAAAAAACAACATTTCAAGTTCCTTCCGAGGAATTAAAATACTGCCGCATTATTAAGTGCCCAACTAAAACCCTTAAATCATTAATTATTAATTAAATTAATTAAATCATTAACCCTTAAATTACTGCCCGAAATATCTGGTGTCTATTTTCGATGGGATACGGCCCATGAAAGAAATCGAGTTGTTTATCCTGTTGAGGATCAAGATGTGCTAATAATACATTGAATATAAAAAGTTTTGCCAAAAAAAACTCCCGTGGGTCAACAAAACCGATTTTAAAATACTCCTACAGGTTGAACGGCCGTTTGGGTAACAGAGAACAGATCGCGGGTTGTAGTTGATGTCCTGTTTTTGTTCACCTCAAGGGTTCGCTGCTCCGGGTTTATGTATTTCTGGATTGTGGGTTATTGGTATCTGTCGGTTGAGTAGGCCTAAGAGTTATAGCTTTGGTAGGGTATCTTCGAGAAAGGGTGGATGATAAGTCGTCGATAAATGCTTTTTTGGTCATAAGTAGGAACGCGCTATACCAAAGGACTCAAGGATACTCGATCTTAAACTATCAGAAATATGGAATAGTTTAAATAATCAAGAATCTTTTAAACTATTAAGGTTTATTTAATATGCAGGATGTCAATGTGCACTCTAGGATATCGAAATCCGATTAAAATATTGTACATCAATGCATTTAATGATGTTCAAAATTATGCTTTGACTAATTTGTGTGTAATGTGTTATTTTATTTTTCCCCAGTTTTATGCTGCATACTGTTCATGTAATCCTTAACCACCTTGTTTTAGCACTCCAAATACTCGATTCAAAATCCGCGTGGTCTTATGTGGGAATAATAAAATATTAATTTTCAGAAGTAAAACATGAAAAAGAAAAGTACTATTAAAACAAGTAACAAAATTTGAAATATGAAGTTACAAAATTGTTTTTTTTTTTTTTTTAATTATGTATATATGTCTGACAAAATTTCGTAACTATATAGCAGAATAAAATTGTAGGTGAATTAATTTAAATATATGATTTTTTTAATTGATATTCCATGGTTCTGACGCTTATAATTCTGGAGTAAATTTTTTTTTTCGCATTTTTTCGAAATGTTAAAGGAAAAAACCTATAGCAACGGGTTTCGCAGAGTAAGTAGATGCGTTTATATTAATAAAATTACTAGAAACCCAAAAGTTTGAGATTAAATATCTAAGATGTAGAGGAATGATAGAAGATGTTGATATTTCTAAGCATTTCATCCCTAAGCAACTAGAGTCGTTGAAACTTGTTGGTTTTGCCGGTCCATTACTCAGGGTGACTTGCGACCGAACTGCCAACAGTTGCCCCAGCCAGTTGGGATAGTAACCAGCTCATTACTAACTGTTTCTGTTATGGTTAGTTAGGCCCGCATAAATTACCAGTTCTGCCTCCTAATGGGATTCGTCGCTGTGTGAACTTCAAATCATTCTATATTGGTGAATGCCTTTCTCGTTAGGCAGATGTTGTTGAGAGGTTTACAATGGTTTTATACGCTTACATTTTAAAAATCGTATAGCAGTCAGGGTTTCTTTGTATAAATGAAACATTGCTTGACACTGTTAGGTTGATACTACAAAAAAAATATTCATATTGCAGGAACAAAAAAATATCATATATAAACAACTGTTCCACCGTAGTCCCAATATGAGTTGACCCAGCGGGTCCTACTTCCAGGTACACCTATCTGTGCCACAGATGCTGATGGTACAGCGGCTGCAGTCTGTAAACAAGTTATCTCGCACCTGCAAAGCCTGCTGTGCGAGCAACTAGCGCAGCTGTAGGGGGTGGGGGGTTGCTAGCTCTGCTTGGATGTGTTTGTTTCCATGATATGGAAATGGTACGTGGAAAAATATATATTTTTATTTAGAAAAATGTCATCCCTGAACCCAATATAAGAAGGAGTCTTACCTAAAAATCATCAATAAACCACTTGTACGTAATCCACTTAATAGTCAGTATGAAGTCAATGTAAATTTTAAAAAGTTTAATGCACTATGCCAAGTCATAAAAGTGCCAACAAAAAATATTTCTATTATACGTCCAATTATTTCTTTTTAATGGTTTACTATTAATCCGCCTTGGTGTGCATAGCCAGTTCGATTAGTGTTCGAAGCTGTGAGAGGGATTATGTTAGGGAGGCATGACTTATTTTATGCGGGAATAGATTGTTGATTTTTTTTTTTTTTTTTATACTTTGTAAGAGGGGTATAGATATCCTACCTTGACCCCCCCCCCCCTCCCAGCCGGTACCCTAATTGTTACGTATTTTGACGATTCCTTAAATCGATGAGCCGTTCAATCTAATTGGTTTGCATAAGCCAATTTATTTCTTTATTTGAAACATTAATCTTTTATTCTGAAAATAATAATTCTTCCATTCTTCTAATACAATATCTACAATATCTATATAAATTACATACTTAAGATTAAAAAAATATTAAAGTTAATTCAGGAAGAAACCTAGGTTTACCTTCATAGCAATAGGTTATGATTTATTGTAAGAGAATAACTGTGATGGATTGTATAGGCCAAGCAATTAGAAATCGATTCTTAAAGTTACAAAGATAATACTTCTTTTTTAGAGAGGAATTTCCATCATCTTCGTTAATGCAGTATATACATTTAATTGAAATTATACGAGTGCGGTTAATGACAATTAAAAGACTTTAAAATATACTGTAAAATAATTTTGTTTTTTGTAGTTAGTAATTTTCTTTTTTTTTTAACATGATTTACATAAATGTTGACATCCTCCTTTACTATTCTTCCTGAAAAAGCTAAATGATTCCCTAAATCTTCTAATTAATGTCACTAAATCACGCACTCTCTCCTCGAAAGCCAGCTGCTCCTCTCGCTGGGTTCCGCACCTGCCTAATTTTGCCACTAAATCAAAATTCGACAGATGCTGCCGTGTGGTAGCTCCTTAGCCATTTATTCTTCCTGTATATTATAAAAATAAAATTAATTCTGTCCACTTTAGCAGCTATTTTGCATAATTGTTGCCCGTCGAACCTGAGAAGTTTTGAGGTTGAATCAATTTATATTTAATTTTCTGGAATTAAAAAAATAAGGAAGTTTCATCATGGCAATTAAATGAGACTTCACCTGCCAACCTTTATCTCTGCACATTGCAAAATTAAAATTTAATTAAATTTCAATAACCTGTTTGTGGTACTAAAAAAAAAAAATCTGGTGCGTGCGCGCAACACACAACTTTCACTTACTAGGAAACAAATAAACAAAAAAATCGTTAAAACCGTTTTTGAGTAAATAAAAAAAAAAACACCTGAAAATGATACAAAATTTGTTAAGTGAAGTCCCCCCCTCCGGTTGATCAATTTTGATGAAATTTTTACAGTCATATCTCGGGCATATAAATAGATCAAATACTCAGTTTAAGCAAAATCGTTTGAGTCGTTTTTGAGAAAATCCAAAAAACTTGAAAAGTTATTAAATAAAGTACCCCCTCCCTTTGAGCGATTTTGATGAATTTTTTGCTGTCACATCACGGGCATATACATACACTAAATACCCAATTTCAGGTTTGCACGGTTTAAAGTTTTTGAGCTAGTCTGTTCACACACACACACACACACACGCGCACACACACACACACACACACACACACACACACACACCACACACACACACACACACACACACACACACACACACACACACACACACCATTTCGCGGGACTTGGTTAATTGGACTCAGGAGACCCCAAAACGTGTATTTCCGTTGAAAACCGGAAGTCGAAATTTTTTACGATCGCAATACTTCCACTTATATACCTATATATTTCATATATAGGTAAGTGAAAGTAAAAATGTTTTTTACTTAAGAACATCTAAATTTAATAAAGTAAATACTTAAGTACAAATATGCAAATGTAATAATAAGAACAATTTCTTTAAACAAATTATTCTTATGATTTATTATTATATTAATATTGAGGAACCTTAAAACCTTTTAATTATTGGATTTTTCGAAATATTTATTTAATAGTTCATCGGTATTAATTCAAATTTGTTGAACTAGATATATTTGGATACATGCACTGGATTAAATCTAAACGGATGAGCGTCGGTTGCAAACAGACTACTAATAGGTTTAAGGGAAGCACTGAGGCTTCAATCCGGGGGCTCTCTCTTGTTTCGGCTCAGATTACGATTATTCATTCTATAGATTAACTTTTTTTAACCTTAAAATTTCCTAATTATATGACTCTTAAAAATATTTTCGGCTATTATTTTAGGTTAGAAGTTATTACTATTAATGGTACAAGAAGAATAGACCAAAAGTGACCCTACAAAGAAAAAAATTAAATTTGCCTTCCTGAAACTTTGGTCATAACTTCGTCTTAGGAACATGAATCGAGTTCAGTTGAGTACGCCAAAATTAAGGGCCTAACAACCCTTTAGGGGATATTTAAATGGAGGAAAGGATTGCAAGGTAATTTAGTGGCAAGAAGTTCGAGAATCCAATGTTACCATTTTCATTGCAGTCAATGAAGTGAAAAGTTTAAAATTTATTACACCCTAATAAAGAAAAAAAAATTAAATTTGCCTTCCTGAAACTTTGGTCATAACTTCGTCTTAGGAACATGAATCGAGTTCAGTTGAGTTCGCCAAAATTAAGGGCCTAACAACCCTTTAGGGGATATTTAAATGGAGGAATGGACTGCTAAATATGAGTGATAATTGAAGCGTGGAAATGCATAAAGGTCTAAGTGCCAAAAAAATAAAACACAGTTTTTTTTTTCCCAAATTGTTATATGTGCCAAAGCCATTCTTCAGAAGTGGGTATAAGTTTTGTTGTTAGAAAAGAGTTATTTGAACGTTTGAAAGATGGCCTGCATGTAAGCACTGAGCGTAGTTCACCCTAGAGGGTATAAGTCACGTCATTTCCGTAAAAAATTTCTAAGGCACTTAGGCCAAGCGCACATTGAGACACTCGCGACGCAAAGCAGAGCAGCTTTTGTGAAACGTGAAATAGAAAGGAAGCGCGCGGTCCAATGTCCGCGGAAGACTGTGCGACGCAGTTTTTTTTCGTGCCGCTCTGCTCTAATCTGTGTATATTTGCCCTTTTCTGCTCTGCGTCGCCTGCGTGGCTCAGTTCAATGTGCGCCTTACCTTTTACCCTTATGCATTTCCATGCTTCAATTAATATGATAATCACAAAACCTTAAAGAAAATTAACAAATATGGTGATTGATTTAAGTAGGCGTTCGCACGCATGCTTATACATATACATTTATGTCATATAATGTATATAAGTATGTAATATAACTTCTAATATAAATATATTGTACGTATAACATACATGTCCATAATTCATGTTTTAGTAAATAAATACGAATAAAGAAAAAATAATCAATGTGAAATTATTTGTCCCACGTACTATATGAGAAACGTTTCTTCTTCAAAATTTGATTTTCCATCTATAATTATAAATACTAGCTTTTAAACTACCGAAAGCATGGTCGTGAAATGATCCTATTCAATTCTGAGTCCTAGAAACTATCAGAAAAGTATACATTTATTGCCTCACATAATCAACAAATTCAAAGTTTGGTGCTGAATAATATCACACCAAACAAAATGTATATATTTCATCTGTAATAAGTGAAGATTGAATTTTCATGGATAATAAGGGTCAAATATTTGCTTTTGTATCTATCAAAATTAGTAGCTAAATATGAGAAACATTTAATGAAATAATCACAAACTCTTAAAATTAACAAAAATAATGACTTAAGACGGCGTGAGTATATTTTTCATAAAACTTCTATAATATATGCAATTGTATCATGTTCATAAGGCATGTTTCATTATTATGTTGTAGAAAATAACAGAACATTATGTATTTATTACCTCACACCACCACTATCCACCACCACTGTGATTTTATTCGGTTAAAATTATATTTTAGCATTTATTTACTTATTACAATTATAATACCTAATCACTCGTCTTAGATTGTTAGTTTATTTTTCGCTAGCAAGGAACTGCCTATTAATAACCCATTTAATAGTTGAATAACAAGTTTGTTTGTTTGCTTGTTTAGCGTCACTTTACGCCACTAAGGCTAATCGGACGATGCTACAGTGGGAGTCCTAAATTTCGCCAATCCAGGTATAATTAGGATAGGGAAATGACAAGTTTAAATACTACTAATAATTATTTTTACGAAAAGAAGGAAACGATGCTTCCTCCTAATTGGCTGCACCACCCTGATATTTCACCTCAGCCCTCCCCCCACCCAGCAGCTGCTCTGCCAATCAAAAAAGGGGAACTAAAAACCCAAACCACATGCTGGGCACCCGCCTGTAGGAGGCTCCTGTTTCGTTATAAAGATCGGAAACCTCAAACAGGAATTCCCATAAATAAATAAAGATTTTCGCCCTCTTGTATTTATAAATTTCTTCATATACTTTACTGCATCCGATACCGAACCTGTTAGTCAAGAAGGTTCAAAGAGGACACCCTCAAGATTTTTTCTTGAAGGGATTAGTTCTGGAATGCGGTCCACCGGCTCAGTGCCTGGACGAGTGGGTAACACAGTAGCTATTGGAACAAAGAAGATGCGGTCATGTTTACTGAACAGCAATTAGGTTTGTGAGCTAGTTCCTAAAGATATTTCATCTAGTTTACAAAACATTTAATCGATTCAATGCCTCTTTTATTAATTTTTTTTTTTTTAATTTATTATGTATTATTATTAATTTATATTTAGGAATCACAACATTATTAAAAGACGGATTTATGATTTTTCACTTGATTTATTTATTTTTATAGCGTGATTAATTTACGCTAATGTGTCAAGGAGATCCGCATTCCCGTATTTAGATTATGTTCATATTATTGGATATTATTCATTAACAACAGCAGCTTGATTACCTACATATTTTTAGTACGGGAGTAAATATTTTAATTTAACCTATATTAATAAAGATGAAATTCTGTTTTTTTGTTTGTTCTTTATAGAAATCCATACCGTTTGTCCTAAATTATCCAAATTTCGCTCAGTGGTTCTTTCATACCTGGTGCGAACACCTGTCCTTATTAAAATTGCATAACTTCAGCCAATCTCTGGGTATATACTTTATTGTTATAAAAATCGATATGCATTTGCCTTCTCATTGCATTGAATGTACCTTACACGTTATGTTTTATATTTTATGGCAATAAATCTCCAGGGCCAGATATATTATATGCCCCGAGGGTAAAACTAAAAATATATCCTAAAGCTTTGAAATGATAATCTATTAGTGCTATTTTTGTTTATAGAATTTTCCAAATGAAATTCCACGGGGGAAACCGGGATACTATTTAATATTAATATTAACACAATTATATATTTTTTTCTATTCTTTCGTTTCAATCCATGCCACAAAATGTGATATGGTCTCTTGTGATCATGGTTTCATCATTAGTAGTGTATTAATCAAAATCATAGTTTCCGATATTTAGTTATACCTTCACGGCTTTCATATCAAAATAAGGATTGTTAAATATAACTTTTTTTTGAGGTTTTAGATTACAGTGATCGAATTATTCGTCACGGGTGCACACATGCTACGGACAGGCAAAACAAATAAAACTATAATAGAACATTTTTTTAAGGAAAAAATTGCAATAGCTAGTATATTAGTACTGGTATAATTATGTATAAATATATCAGGATATATAATCCTGGTTTCCTTAAATTTCACAGCATAAGACTGTAGGCCTGCATGTCCTAAAAGGCCTGATTTTATTTGATGAGTTCGCTTTAGTAAATAGTAAAAGATAGATTAAAGAAAACTTTACTATTGTTCAAGTCTTGTAAGGTAAGGCTTATCGAGATGGATTCAAATGACAGTGTTCTGATGTGACTGTAGGTAAATTATGAATTTCGTTTATTTACTTTGAATTTTTTTACGAACTAAATGTCCTGCATTGTAATGAGGACAGAACACACTTGCCTTCTACAATTCGTTTTTAGGTTCGATGAGAAGAGAAAAGAGGAGACGCGGCCTCTCTCCGCTCGTCCCCTGGGGTCCTGGAAACTTTCAATGAAGAGCTTCCGCGGTGACAATGGAAAGTGAAGAGAGCCGCCTACCGACCCCTGCCATTGTGTGTTAATTCCCTTTAGAGTGTTTACCCCGTTATTGCAATAAACGTGAGTGCTACGTGGGTGCGAGCAGTAACATCTTGTGAGGCCGCCTACGCTACATCTAACGGCCATTCCTACAGGGAATCGACACAAAAAGATTGGTGTTTTTTTAGTGGCTATTAGAATAGAAGTGAATCGGAAGCATGGAACAATAAAATAGGGTTATTTATTTTATAGCCCCTTTCAGGAAAGACGTGTTCGGTTCGGAGTAGAGGCCATAAAGAAATCGTACTAGTATGAATTATTTATCTGTAAATTTTTAAATAAAAAACGATACTACCTGTAGCACAAAACACAATGTGAACAAACAGAACACAGGCTGCTTGATTGTATTCTTTATCACATTTGTGTCAAGATTCAAAGTAAGATTATTTATTAAAGATAATTCAAAACTGGATAAAAATTAGAATTTACGGAATTATCCTTCATTCTACTCTAAACAGCAATGAAAAGTGGCCACTGACGTTAAATAATTAATAACAGTCCATTATTTCTTATAGTAAACGTAAAATTATTTTACGTATACTATAAGAACATATGAAAATAACACAGATATGAATGGGGTCACCTATGGTTTGGTGGCTAACATAGCAGCTGAAAATGCCATAGGTTGCGGGTATAACGATATTTTGGATGGTTCAATTCAATTGATCGTGTGTGGACGATATTGAAAGTTTGTGAAATATAATTGCATGATTGGCGAAAAGTTGCAAATATTTTGTGAAACTTATAGTATATTGTGCCGTCTGTTGGCATTGTGGTGCAATATTAGGCATTTTGTATCAATAAGTTGTACGGTTGGGATCATCATAGGTGAAAAAAGTAGAGAAAAATTTAAATAATCATTTTAGAATTTATCGCAGCCTTCTGGCTGCATGATATTCTGTTTGATAAGTGGAAGGGTTATACCAACCGTGCCAAAAAATGACAGCAGTATAAAGCGCTGATGGAAAAATACCGTCAAAAGTATCCAGACGCTGACAGACAAGTAGTAAAAAAAAAAAAAAAAAAAAAAAATTCTCTACGTATCAACTTCTGCAAAGAATTAAAACGCATTCCCGATGCTGAGAGAAGTGGAGGTGGTGCGGAGTATCTAGAACAAGACTAGGCAAAGATTAAGACTCCCACTCTAACATCTTTCTTCAGTCTTAGTTGGATAAAGTGACGTTAAATCAATAAAGAAGTACTGCCTAAATAAATTTGGTTACTATAGCGCACAGCATACCTATGAATAAATTCTTACATATATTTAACAACGTCAGTTATGTTTATATTATTAATATTTGATATATTAAATGTTTAATGTCTTTTTATCTATGTATAATATTTTTGTTTCTTCTTATCATACAGTTCACGGCATTACTCTTCAAATTCCTTTTTTTTCTTTCTTTTCCTTCTCCTTCCCCAAAAATAAGTGAGGTAATAAACCAAGACTTTAAATAAAAAGATCTTGACTAGATGGAATCCATGCTTTCCACTCAAACATTCCAAACATCTCACATAAAAATAACATGATACTAAACATAAGCTTTCTACTATTGATCCTTTGCTGGATAAAAAAACTATTTCTAATGACGAAAAACTTGAGGAAGAGGCTCTCCAGTCGAGAACTGTAAATATTCGGACGAGGGTGGTTCTTGACCCGCGCTACAAAGGGATAATCCATCAATAGTCCTATAATTTCCCGAAAGGTCCATCCGACAGTCGATATATCTCCAGAACCTTCAATAAATAATAGATGTCACACTATCTTATACCTGCCCTAGGTCTATTCCTAACTCTTTCCTTTTAGATAGAACCATAATAACAAACTATTTCAATATCAGCATAAATGACTACCAAAGTTAAATATTATTTTTAAATTATTTTAATTAATCCTATCTTAAATTGTGGCTGACCACCAATTTTAAATTATTTTTAAATAATTTATTTTTTGAAGAGAAAAGATTTGGCTCCGCCGGGAGTCGAACCCGGGTCTCCTGCGTTACATGCGAGGATGCTAACCGCTACACCACAGAGCATGGCTCAAGGCAGAGCAATTATTTATTATTGCTCAATTAATTATTATTGCTCTGCCTTGAGCCGAGCTCTGTGGTGTAGCGGTTAGCATCCTCGCATGTAACGCAGGAGACCCGGCTTCGACTCCCGGCGGAGCCAAATCTTTTCTCTTCAAAAAAATAAATTATTTAAAAATTATTTTTAAATCTTATTATTAAAAAGTAAAAGTTTGTATTTTAAAAAATAATAGGTTCAATATACGAAAAAAAATATAAAGGTTTTTGTTTGAATATTTAGTAGGTGACTCTTTTTAGCTAAGCCGAATATCTGTGAGGAGTATGGTTTTTAAATATAACTGAGGGATAACTTTTTCAGGACATCAATTTGTAAAAAAAAATTTTCTTATTAGGGAAACTTGAAAAATATTTCCGCCCAGGACCCAAAGTGATCTACGCAATGCAGCTATTATTTGGTCAATGTAAAACTATTTATTATTTCTATTACAATTTATGAATCCTAGAAGAGAGAGAGAATTTGCCTAGTCAACTTGAGTGGAGCCCAAGCCTATTGACCCACAAACTATAACCAGTCCTTTATACCTTTTTTGGCCTCGTCATCGCCAAGCGGCGGTGTCATTGTGATTTGGCCTTTGGGTTCCTAACTATAAAATTCAAATAAGGGACCATTATTTCTTCCATTGGTTACACGGTTTGGCTGAGTCCGTTTATTGGCGATTGTCTCATTGAGTGCCGCAATCAAATACTTGCGGCCAAAGCCTAAAATTTAAATTAAATTATTTGATTTGCCGCTAGAATCTTCAACATAAAATTTATAAGCAGCAATTGCGGTAAGCGAATAAATATAAATTTATCTATAAAGTAAGCTTTATTACAGGGGAGGAATCTTTTCTTTTATCAAATTATATCGTAAAAATAACATTATTTTTAAATAATTTATTTTTTGGAGAGAAAAGATTTGGCTCCGCCGGGAGTCGAACCCGGGTCTCCTGCGTTACATGCGAGGATGCTAACCGCTACACCACAGAGCTCGGCTCAAGGCAGAGCAAATCCTTCCTCTTCACTGATACCTACTCCCCCTATCTCACAAGTATTTGCGAGTAGTAGCGGGAGGTGGACAATTGGTGGTCAGCCACAATTTAAGATTGGTTTAATAAAAATAACATTACATTATCAGTTAACTTCCTAAGCAACAATTCTGAAATCTCATATTTAATTAATCACTTTGAAGGTTACAAAATAAAATAAACTTCAAAATTGTGGGATCTTTTTTACATCTTTTGACAGCAAGATTTTTTGTATGGAGTGTATTACCTATCTAATGAGATCAAAAACAAAGAGTGTTCTTTAGACCCACTCTCCCCACGTGAATTCCTAGCTAAGTGGAATCAATTGAAAAACCATTTATACGTAAGTTTAAGTTCAAGAATTTCTAAATTTATATTTTGACAGTTCTAAATTTTAAATTTCTCTACTATTTAGATATTAAATAAAATTATTTATCTACACTAATGGGTGTCCATAGCGGCGCAGCCCTCCTTCGTAGAAAATATGAGAGAAAACTACATATTAAATAAACTCGTGTTCATTTGTTTTATTTATTAAGCATTACCTATATAAACAAATATTTATTTATGATAACAAATATTTTTACCAGCCTGCCCCCTCCCCCTGAACGAAATCCTGCAGACGCCCTTGCCTACACTAAGAACGTTTTTATTTCTTCCAACCCCCCTATATTACCGTCTACGTTTCACACATTAAAATAAATGACGATATGTGAAAAACAGAAATTAATGTAATCAAAGGTTTAAAGTTAAACGGTCGACGGAAAAATGAGAATAAGTTTATAGAATAAATAGAAATTTAGTAACATTATATACATAACTACCATAATAAAAAAACTGTAAATAACAAGAAATTTATTTGGAAGGATCAAAATTAGAGAGCTTCATAAAAAAAGCTTTCTTGGTATACTTTTAAAAATTAAAAAGATCTTAAAATAAATACAATTGTCTCTGAGCCTAATTAACAATAGGTGATTTATTTTACACATTTTCTAAGTTATTCCCTGTTTTCCAGTTTGCAAGAATTTAATAAATTACATCAAATTAATAAAAGGTCATTAAACCTGTTTCGATGTAACTTAGAAGAAGTAAAACAAGTAATTAAGCGATTAAGAAGACTTACTCACCTGGTTAAAGCAGCTCACCTCATCTCGGCACTTCATTACAGCAAATTGCTCCATGCTAGTTCTCGCTAAACAGTTGTCTAACCATTTAAGTCTCTCTCATTTAGTCTCGATGTAGTTATCGCTGTTTATTTTATCCCCGAGTTTTACTGCCAACGATTATAATTCCCGCAGTATTTTGATAGTGACATAGGAACTTCTATATCTATTTTGGAGTTAGATAATTGATGTAAAATAAAAATAATTAGGACTCTTGCCGGAAGAAAGGTTGGTCCTGCAGAGTTTAATTATTTATTTTTGGTAAGTGGTGGTAGGTAATGTGACCAAAGATCCTGAAATGATTTTTCAACTAATCTATATTTCCCTTCAACCCCAGTCAAAGGCCTATGTACTGAAAAATAAGTTTGCGCATTAGTCAGGGAAATTATTGGGTAGTATGGTTAAATCGATAAAGTTTATTCAGATCGAACAAACCGTTTCGTAGTTTTGGACAATAGGCTTGACTAGGAATCAGGCCATTCAGGTAGCAAAATTTATCAGCGTAGAAATTTTTATGTAATTAGGATAAATGGTAATAAGTTTCGAGCCCGTCATATCTATGAAATAGAAATCCTTCGTATTTGCATCGTTAAAAATAGACGTGAATTGTATTTTTTCCTTGATTTCTAAAACGAAAAATACAAGTAAAAATTTTCGATTCAAAACACTTCGTTCCAGACATAGATAGGTTCCTTATTTGTGCTAAACAAAGAAATAATTTGTTTTTGCTATGAATTATTTTGTTATAATGTTTTATTATTTCAACACCTGCAATATGCTTTCTATTATGCGTTCTTGTTAAACATCCTTTAGGATTTTTGTTTAAAAATTATTTATTGTTATTTTTATTTTAATAAAACCATTGTCCTTTACAAATATAGAATTATTCTAATAAAGTGTAATTTTCGAAAACTATTTACTATCGATTTATTGAACTGCGCATAATTACTTTCACTTACCTATATATGAAATATATAGTAAGTGGAAGTATTGCGATCGTGACAATTTTCGACTTCCGGTTTTCAACGGAAATACACGTTTTGGGATCCCCTGAGTCAAAATAACCAAGTCCCGCGAAATGGTCTGTGTGTGTGTGTGTCTGTGTGTCTGTGTGTCTGTGTGTGTGTGTGTGAACAGACTAGCTCAAAAACTATAAACCGTGCGAACCTGAAATTGAGTATTTAGAGTATGTATAAGCCCGCGATGTGACAGCGAAAATTTCATCAAATTTGCTCAAAGGGAGGGGGTACTTTATTTAATAACTTTTTAAGTTTTTTTCGATTTTCTCAAAAACGGCTCTAACGATTTTGATTAAACTGAATATTTGATCTATTTATATGCCTGAAATATGACTAAAAATTTCATCAAAATTGATCAACCGGAGGGGGGACTTTACTTAATAAATTTTGTATCATTTTCACATGTTTTTTTTATTTACTCAAAAACGGTTTTAACGATTTTGATCAAACTTGGTATTTGATGTATTTATATGCCAGAGATGTGATAACCAAGATTTCATCACAATTGATCAACCGGAGGGGGAACTTTACTTAATAAATTTTGTATCATTTTCACGTGTTTTTTTTATTTACTCAAAAACGGTTTAGCGATTTTGATCAAACTTGGTATTTGATGTATTTATATGCCCGAGATATGACTGTAAAAATTTCATCAAAATTGATCTACGGGAGGGGGGACTTTACTTAATAAATTTTGTATCATTTTAACGGGGTTTTTTTATTTACCCAAAAACGGCTTTAACGATTAACAAAAATAAGATATGAATGTAGAAAAATGTGTGACTTTGGGAAATGATATTTAGCAAAACACGTCAATTTCTAATCTAAGTAAGTTGGTAAGTGAAAGTTGTGTGTTGCGCGCACGCACCAGATTTTTTTTTTTTTGTAATGGTATTCTTAAAAAAGCTATAATAAATGTTATGTTTTTTCTGCCATCGGAATAATACGAATTTTCGATCCAAATGTAGTTTTAGTTTATCTTCACTATTAACTGAATTAGCTTCACCAACTTCATGATACAAAGAATATTATAATAAATAACATTCACATTATTATAATAAATAATATAAAAATATTATAAATAAAAAAATTCGCATGTCTTAGCTTCTATGGACCTTTAAGCTCTAAAACCTGGCGCCATATCTGTTAAGGCACATTTGAAAATAGGAGACGGTCATTTTAAAATTGTCTGCCTCATTTTAAAACATTCCTTTGTGCGAGTTAATGACGGTGAGGAACGTTAAGGATTCTACCTGAATTTTAACATAACAAGCCCTGTTTGACAGTTTTGGCTAATTATACGAATATGTAAACATTCATTAATTTGATCTTCTGTTATAAATTAAACAAAGCAAAAAGTTCATATTTTATTTTAGCAGCCTAGGTCCTTTAAATTTTATTTTTATAAAATATTTTTATAGATCATGTAACATTGTTCCGAAAAAAAAAAAAAAATCATGATCATAAGCACATTTTTCAAGGTCTGTTTTACCTCCCTTTTTTATGCTACCAAAGCTAATCGGATAATGATACAGTGGGAGTCCTAATTTTTTTCGAGTCCAATCTAGGTATAATAAGGATGGGGATTTTTAACGAGTGCCTGATATCGCACAGGCTCAGGACCTCTATGTTAGGCCTCATCGAAGAACGGTATCGACAAAGATTTTTTACTTCCTTTACTTTCTGAAGGTATTGGAACATAGAACAACTTAGAGCGTGGCAAAAAAAAAAAAAAATCTAGTATTATTTCGCGTCTATAATTTAATTTTATGTAACTCGACCTCTGGGTGTTATGAGATAAACCAATGTTTATCTTTGTTTGCATAATATTCATATTAGTTCACAACGCTTTTCATGTAACGATGGAATAATATTATGCATCGGAGGTCTTAAAAAAAAAACTGTATGTATATTAATCATGAGCTGAAAATCAAAATCCCATAGCTCATAAAAAACATTATCAATAAACAAACGTTAAAATAGTCCTAGGGAATTTAACGAAATCATCAATTCAGTAACAGTTACTAAAAAAAACTGTACTTATCCGATATAATGAGACCAGATCGCTGGCGAGCCATTGTCTTCCTTAACCTTAAGAGTCCTCTATTGTCTTTCATGAAGAGCTCGCGCCCTTTTGATTTAGCTGAAATGCCATCCTTCAGGAACTGCTCCTTCCCGATAAGCAGAATCTTGTTGTATCCACCATGACTCGATTGTCCAACATTGACGGTATTCTCTTCCCCGAAGAGTGAATCACGGTGACCGGAGAGTTATTTATAACGGCACTGCTACGGAACCACGGTTATTTTCGGGCCTGGCATTTGTCGCTTCGGGGGACCTCTATTACGCACCTGTCTCTGTTCGTTAGCGCTGGGTTCTTGGCAGTTCTCGGCATGTGAAGTCATAATCGCCACAAGCGTCATCATTTAATGTAGATCCCTTATTTTTATCCGCAAAGAAGACACGATGCACACATATCACTGACACGTAACTCGCTTCCTCCTTTATTTCGTATATAAACCCAGGATGCTATAGGATAGATGTTGATAAAGTAGCATTGATAATTCTATCTGCTCCTTAACAAAGGAAAAGAAAACTTGAAGTTGAAATATGACGAACTTTCCTAACTATAGGAACTGCTATTATTGTGCTGATAATAGTAAGCAAACAACCCTAATACTCTATCTTCAGTTTGTATTAAATTTATGCTTGATTAAACGATTGATAATTTCAAATTTTCTTTTAGGACAAAAAAAAAAGTTTCAACATTGACGGGGCTATGGTAATACAGAAAATTAAGATTCCATGTATGTTTTTTTTGTGAAAAACTATCAGACCAATATCGGCCGAGATGGAGCATCTTAAACCCAGATATACGGGTCATCACACAGTATCTACGTCTAAACTGTCCGTCATAGAAAGTTAAAAAAAAACTGGAGAGGTAAAGCAATTTGGCCGTAGTATGGACTCACTAATATGACGTCAAGAAATTGATAATGTTTACAATAACAAAATGTTAACCATGTTAATGCTCACTCCCTATACATGTCACGAGGGCTAGGTTCGAACATCTCGAATGTTTATTTTACACTAAATGAATGGATTTATTATTGAAAAATTTATTTATGCCTCCAGGGTACTGTCCTTTTTGATAATACCTGGAAGAAAAATGAAAATAAAATTTCACACAGTTTTTTCTCACTCCTACTAAATTTTCTTAAATAGCCTTCCAAAGCCGCACCATAGTTGCCAGACTAACTTAGTTTTATTTCCATCCGTGAACACATGTTCCTTGGAGAAAATTGTTTTTGGTGAAGGCTCTTAGAGTGTTCTTATACTTCCTCATTCCCTACAATATTTTTGTTAATCAATTAAAGTCTTTAATCCACTAATGACTATCAGCTCATGAGAACATAAAGGTGGACATTGCTTGAGATATTTTCAAGGTGAGAAAATCTGTAGCCACTCCAACGCAAAGCAGTAAAACGTTCAAAACCTCATTCCTTACAACTTTATTCCCTACATATAACAGAAAAAAATCAATTTTCTAGTGAGATGAGATCCTAGAATTCTATTTGTAAGGGTATGATAGTATGTATGTACACACAGTGCGTTCCACACAGGAAGTTTTAAAGGGCAAAGTAAGGCAGGTCCACATCAATTTGGACCTGATTGTGATTTTTGGTGATGATTCTTCCTATTTTTGTTTACCTAGCGCATCATTGTAGATTATTAAAAATTTATAATATTGTTTTCCCTTTTTTAAATAGATGTTTTACAATATAGATCTTTAACTTAAATATCTTTAACGTTTATCTTTTTATACTTAAATATAAAGTGTGTGCATGCCTTTAAGAATTGTCAACGAACCCATATTGTGGCACTTTGTAGGGAAAAAACGGAGGGAAACGGATATTTTTTATTTGAGATGAAAATAATCCATATTTTTGAAATGACCCATATGTATTATACATATATGTCAAAAATGTAATCCTCTTCCGCCATATGTATTTACTTATTTCCATACTTAAATATGATTTGGGCAATGAAAAATATGTAGTGAGAATCATTCTCACGGTCCATCTTGTATTTCATTTTGTGTAAACATTATTTTTGTGTTTCACACTGATTGGAAATATAACATAATAAATATTGAAGATACAGAAGGATAATTTCTACATCATTTCTTCTATAAATCGCTATAACAAGTAGATCGTTAAACGTAAGAAAAGAAATGAATCTATCGAAACACTTTTCTGAAAAACAAAATTCGAGGAGCTGAGTAATATTACTGAGAGTACTTCAATTTAACATTGAACTAAACTCATCAAAATGAAGGGCGTAGTTTATAAGGTAAAATGAAAATATCACTAAAGTTTAAAATTAAGAACTGAGAAACAAACCGTTATCTTAAAATTAAATTTGACAAGCATATACTAGTAAGTTTCTTGGCACATTTCTTAAAAATATAAGAAGTATCGCGACTTTTTAGAAAACTATAATACGATCGAAGCTTTTTTATGATGCACCATTGCTTTCAATGTTTAAAAAGTCAACGAAAAAGATATTATTATATATATATATATATATATATATATATATATTTTTTTTTTTAAAGAAAAGGAATTGCTTATTTAAAAGTGTTGAAGTAAAAATAATATTTTAGTTTTATTTTGGTTTTAAAAAATAGTGTAAAAAAATGAGCCCATTACTTAAATGTTATCTAAATTTGGGGAATATCAGAAATAGCATTGTAACATAGAATTCCTCAGTATGCAGAAAAGGTTGATTGCGTTAAATGATATCAGAAAAATAATTTAGAGGTTATGGGAAAAAAAAGCTCGTTTAGAATTAAGTTTAGATCTAATAGTACTCGATGAAACCTAGAGTGGAAATGCATGCTTTCTTAGGAAGTAAACTATACTACATAATTTAAACATTGAACGAAGATCTGATTAAGTAAGATAGGTATAACAATAAGCCATTTACAAAGATAAATAATAATGGATAACCCTTGGAACACACCTTAATCAGGTAGAGGGCGAAACAAGGACTTCTGGTCCGGGATCTAATCTTCATTACCATAGTGTCCTCTACATCTCGGCAGGTTCATGTCCTTCTATAGCCTTTATCCTGAGGGACTACTGGCCTGACCTTAGTCCCGATTTCGGAGGTGCCATTTGAGAGGTTGGTCCCTCTGGCTATGAATATGAATCAGGTCTTCCATCAATTTTAAATGCTTACTTTAATATGTTATAAATTTAGAATTCAGGATTTGTGGTCTTGCAAGGAAACGATATAGTAACAATAAGGTTTTTACTTTTAAGGAGTTCGCCCAGGATTCCATAAAAGGTTCAGGTAGATCCTTTTATGGAATCCCTGATCAATGATCGAAGAATAATATAATTGTGCGTGTATAAAATGTAATTATTCTTCTAGATTTTAAAATATTAGGAATCAAGACAGGAAAAAAGACGTTTGAAGAATCAAGTAGAACAGTTGATGAGTAACATTTTGGAAAAAACTGAATATTAATTCCTACCGTAACATTATTTTTATATATAACAAAAAAAAAATAATAACAAAAAAACACAACTACAGTGTACAACCCTCTTGCTTGAGGGTTTCATGATAAACCACTTCTTTTTAGAGGATAAAACTGATGTGTTTTCAGATAACTTAAAAAGTTTTAGTTATCATCTTCAGTCCGTATACCCTTAGCTACCAAGACGTTTAAGTTTTATAAGTTTTAACCAGTACTAACTTTAAAGAATAAAAACATCAAAGTGTGGATTTTACATCACTGAAATAATCTCATGTTTATAATTTTAAAAATATATTTTTTCAATAATTGTATGTTTTTTACTAAACTAATCATTACTCATGACTTAAGAGTAATGTTTAGTTGGTAAAAAAAAAAAAAAAAAAAAAAAAAAAAAAGCAAAGGAATTAGGAATCCTAACACCTGACCCTTGTTTCATGCAAATACCTATTTTCTTAAAATTGATAATGGTTTAGTTTTTAACCTAGTTTTAATAATATTTTGTTGAAAAGTAATTTTTGAAAGGACTTTCCTTGAAAATTTTCTTTTCTAATATAAGAGTAATTTTTTTATAAGTTGCTTTTAGTAATATTTAATAATGTTTAAAAATAAATTAATTGTGGAGGTATAGGTTCAAAATTACATAAATTAGAAAAACCAATGAATTAATATGCCCAGTTTTACGTATCTCATATTGCTTCTTGAAACTGGTTTGTAGCTTAAATAAAATTATTTTCAGCAATTCGTATATCATTATGATTTAATTTGCATTAGAATGCTCATTATATTTCTGTTATGAAATTATTTTTTAACATTACATGTTAAAACATTGTATTCGGTCTCCTATAGTAGGAGAATATTAGAGATTTGAATTAAAAAAAGTAAAGAAAAAAGAAAAATGAAGAATACAATAGCACATTATTGAAATACTTTATGTACATTTATGGATGCAGTCAATGTCATTGTAATATTTCTTTTTTGTTTCAGGTAAGTTCTTCATGTATTCATTCTATCCACCACACCTTAATGTAAGTGACATGACCAAAATATAAATTATTATCTTTAAACCCGATATTAATTTACTTCCGAATGGGGAATCGACGAAATGAGGAACAATATTCCAAGTTTTAATCAAGGTTTCAACGCTTGACTTTTTCAACCTTAAAGCTTGCATGTTTTAGGAACAAAAAATAAAAATAAACACTGAAGTATTTGAGCTTCATGATTACAGAATTTGAGTAAATTATTCTCATTTATTTTATATAATTGAAAGTTAAAAAAATTGTCAGAACAAATATTTTTTGTTTCTTCTACTTCACCTCATTGTAATAAGTCATTTATCAAATAATTGTAATAAGTCATTTATGTAATAAGTCATCATGTGATGATGATACAGCGAGAGACCTACTTTACTTCCAAATTTTAATTGGTCCTCTAATTAAATTTGTCCTATTCAGATATAATTAGGATATGGATCAATACCTACTACCATCTCATCGAACAGGCTCGGGGTCCTGCATTTTACGTTTCTTCTGAAGGATGGCATCCGATTTTAACAAACTCCCTTTTGGCATTTTAAGATGTCATGCTAACCACTACTTCATATTTGGTTACAAACAAATGTTGTTAAACAAAATTGTAAAATAGTTTACATGCTTGTTTTAAAAAATAGTACTCATCAAATATCGGAGAATATTTACTTCGATTTTAATTGTTGTAAAAGTAAATTGTGAGAAACAAATTTTGGAAAAATTAAGACGGTGAGAGGGGGGAATCCGTAACTTTATCTCAAAATAATCACATTTTATATAAACTCGATAAAAAGTGCGATTTCGAAGAAATTTAAAACACATTTTGTTCTCAGATGTTAAAGTCGAATAAGAAGGTTAATTATACATAATATAAATGATTCACTGAATAGGTTTTGGGTCGGAGGAGAGGTAGAATTTTTATCCAATTTCAAAGAATTTTGATGCTATGGTTTTTAAAACTCTTATTTATTTAAACTTATCACTATCAAGAAATCCGCTTAGATCAATTTACCGATCAAAAGAGTGTCATTTTTACTACCATATTCTGTTTCCAACTAGATTTTTTCAACAATGTCATTGAGACTCCTTGCCTTATAAGGTCCGCATATAGATAAATCCTTTACATTATAGCTATCCTGACAGGCCTATATATAAGATGATGGGTCCGGTACCCACTTAGTCGATGAGCTAATGGGAATCCAAAATTAATGAAGGGTTGACAGAGGTGCCAAGCTCTACAAATGGAAGATGTTGTGTGGAGGTAGATTCCAGACCAGATAGAGCAAGGTAACCTCCAAGGGATTATACTTTCTCCAATTCTTCTATTTGTTTAACACACTAACCCTATTAAGCAACATCATCAATAATTTAAATTCTAAGCGCTTACCCAAGGAAGGTTGAAAAGAAGTCATGTAAGAGATCCTCTGTTTTATTATAATATATTTCACTTACCAGTTGTTCTAGTTCATTCTAATGTGCACTTTACATTTCTTAGTTCAATTTACTTCTACGATCTGAGTTTGTTTGTTTGTTTAACATCCATTTTTATGCTACTAAGGCCAATCGGACGATGCTACAGTGGGAGTTTTAAATTTAGCCTATCCAGGTATAATTAGGATTGGGATCTTTAACGAGTACCTGACATCGTTCAGGCTTGGGACCTCCATTTTAAGTCCTTTCCGAGGGACGGCATAGCCAAAGATTTTTTACTCCCTTTAAAAAATCCTAGGGCCACCACGGGGCGTGAAAAATATAAACGTACAATTTGACACCTGTTTAGCAAAATAATATAATGTTATATTTAACAAAATATTATTGCTTCATTATGGACTATATAATAATTTTATTAGCTGTGAAATCATTCAGCCGCAAAACGTGATTTTCTACCTGTAATCGGTTATAACTTTTAAACTATTGAATGTAACGTAATGGAAATGGTCTCATTTGATTCAGAAGCATGTATTCCATTATGAGAACAATGCATCAATCAATGTACCTACTTGCACCAAAATCAATTTGCACTTCTCTCCCGATTTCAACCCATTTTAATTGGGAGGAATGTTAAAATCTCAATCCTACTTTTTTCCCACCACTTTGGTGTAGTGGCTTGCATAGCCAACTACAAAACACAAGTTCGTGTGTTCGGTGCCCGGCAGGTGGTTCTGGGTATATATATATATATGATTTATTTATTTACCCCCTTAAAAAATCCTTGGCTATTCGTCCTTCGAATTGGACTGGGTCATGTCAGGCACTCGTTAAAGATTCCTATTCAAATTACACCTGGGCAGGACCTTAAAATTTAGAACTCCCACTGCAGCATCGTTCGATTAGCCATAGTAGCATATGGCGTTAAATAAATAAACAAATAAACAATTTATGACAAAAGTTTTATGAAGGACAAATTTTATTCTATAAAGCGACGTAGAAAAAAAATCGAGGTTTAAAGTAAATATTTGTAGTTTTAAAAAACAAAAACTGTACGAAGCCTACTATATAAACCCACTGCATATATTTACATTAAGAATGGGAACCTTAATGTATGCAATACATGTACTAGATACGTTGTAAGAATTAGATGTGTGAGTGTATTCCACTAATTATTTTTTCCCCGAAATTTTGATGGATAGGGGATTAATCTTCCATACTATTTCCTACGACCACCCCAGATTACACATGAGTTAAACCAGTGCTCTACGAGTTCGGAGTTTTACCTTGCTACTATTCTACATTATTAAATATATAGCAATGGTTGTATACATTAAAATTATAATATTTGTAATTTTATTTATTCAATGAACGACGTGTGATGAACAGTCACCAAACGTCGAAAATTGTAGGGCCATTGATGACTTTATTGAATGAATCGAAAATAACTCTCACAACTACTACGTGAATTTAACGGCATCAATGATTGGATTGATGACCGTCGCTGCGGCTGTTGAGAAAGCAATAGTCGGACGTGAGATCCTCCCAGAGCCGTGTCGAAACAGTTTTTTCTAATTACCAGACATCTGTGCCTCTGAGATCCTGTTTGCTTCAGCGCTGGCGTCATAGTTTGTCTACGCCTCTCGTTCCAAGGGTCAATGACAAATGTTTTATTTTATGTACTAATATTTTATTGACCACAGTTTTCAACATTATTCCGCTGTTTAAATTACATTTCAATAAAGCACTTGCAATGAGGTGTCAAGGATGCAGATTCATTATCGTTGTGCCGATGAATGTACTGAACACGGCTGAGTCATTTAAAAAAAAAAAATGAATGTTATTTATACGGAAAGTGATAAAAGAAAAGTTATTGTTTTTTCATGTATCTATTGTAATACAAAACATTTTTTTTTAATATGGAATAATTGGAATTTTCAAGAGATTGTTGTTATTTGACTTTTCATAGAATCAAAGCGATGAGTTTTGTATCTACGGTAAAAATAAAACTTGCAATAATACAGTAAACTGTTAAGTCGATATGGCGGCTATTAAGAGCAACGGGGGAATACTTCTATTGGTATCTTGTGAATTTTCAAAAGTTTGAATGAAAGAGAATTGAAGGATGTAAACTCAAAATGCTGGCATTATGTAGGCATCGGTAGCGTTCCTTTGTTGATTTTTTCATCTTGAAAATAATGGTTAAAAAAGAAAAAAAAAGGATTTTTTTTTAAATTTCATGTTTTTTACTATTTTATTTTAATTAACAGTTTTGGTAACAGATTAGCTAGTAAATAATGACTTTTTATGAGTATATTTAGGTAGGTACCTCAGATATAAAAAAAAAAACACCATGTCCATTTTTATATACATTTTTATATTAAATATTGTTTTGATAAATATTTGTCATTATTTTTTTTGAGGCAGCTTAATTAACGTTTTTTCACATTTTTATTGACGTAGTAAGTTATTGGAAGTATTATCGTGGTACTTCAATGCCAAAAAATTTGAAATTTAACTAAACAAATCGGATGCGGTGTTATGTACAATCGTGGTGCGGACTTAGCCTTCAAGTGCTCCGATCCAACTCCGTTTAAGTGCAGAATGTATTCCGTGTATATTATGTATATTGAGTGCAGATTCCCTATATCTAAAGCTTTCAGTTTTCTCTTTGTTTTATGATAATAATAATTTAAAGTAACCAAGGCATATTTAAAGTTTTTATGGAGGGATAAAAGAATAAACATGATTGGACAATGCTCGGAACGGACATGGCATATGAAGGTATGGACGGACTCAGGCATAGATAATAAGTGAGTCGTGTAAAGAAAGAATCGTAATTGATCGCTTACTCGTGAGTACCATTTGGTGGTCCAAAGCCTGATTTAGTAGCTGTCTCCTGGCCACCATATGTCAGCTGTCTTCTTTGGGTGAGACTGTTTAGTTCTGTGTTTAGGGTAATGGCCCCCAGCAACTAGGCTTGTCATAGCTAAAACTTCTTGTTTATCTATGTCCGCTTTCATAAAGAAACAAACATTTTTCGACGAATATATTGTCGGATTTGTCAGAAAAACGCTAAAATTTTATTTTTCGCAGTAAACAGTCCAAAAAACATGTAAATCTTTGAGACAGTGGTCTCATGGTAGTCTCAGTTTAAAATATAACGTCATTTGTTTCTCAACCGTGTTGTTTTTCTTGCGTTCTTTCTACAGTCCGTGGAAATTGTGTGCCCTCCTTTTATATGCAGTCTAGATTTTGTAGCAACTGCTAAATCTAGGAAATTAATGCATACTACCATCGGATTATTACATGGCCAGATAGAATAAATGTTGTCCAACTCGATTCAGTACATTATTAGGAAAGGTTTTGTAACAATTTTAGAGTTAGATTGTAGTTATTTTTACCAATTGTAAGGAATATTAGGTGTTATAGGTACGAGGACTGTTTGACGAGCGAAGCGAAACCGAAACACTGTATATTGTTAATGTATATTCAAACATTCTTAGTTTAAGAAAAAATATTTCCTACCAAACCACTGATGTTAATACACTCATTTTTTTATTTATTTAATGGTCTTTACGAAACTTATATAAATTTCACTTATATTAGTTTTCTCTCAACCAAATATTAATTTCTTTCCATCTGTATACCGGAGGTTAATAAACAACACCATTTTTAATTGAATTAAATTTAACAATATGGGCTTATATACCATGATAAATACTTCCTTGTATATATTTATTGATATGTAATTGGAAGTATTTACATCTTTTTATTTGAATCCATCTACTATTTATTCGGAAAATTTAGTTCAGTTAAAAACTTTGCATGATTTTTACTTCATGATTGCATGATATTTATTTATGTATTTCATAACACATCCATAATATTAAAGCTAAATTTTGAATATTTATAAATATACAATAAACATATTTTAGGGTTATGAAATGGATTGCATATGCTACAATATTTGAATTGTGAGATTGTTTGTAAATATTTGAAACCCCTTAATATTTTGTTTTATCGGTATTTATCATTGATATTTTTCCATGCATTATTATACTGCCTTAAATTTATTAGCGCAAGAAGCAATAATATTCATGCGAAACATTTTCATGTGTCGAAAATAAATGAAACAATCCATCGGAAATTAAGATACAAATAAAATGACTAACATTACGAAGCTAAAAAAAAACTAGATGAATGAAGTTGGAATATTAAATTTGTAGAAAATTATTCATTTAAACGAGCATATTACTTAGCCAATGTCATTCATTTCATGTAGCTCTTTTGTGATATATTTTGATAACTCATGATGAATCCGTTATGAATATCTTGTTTAGTTCATTTAATAATAATAATTATTAAGCTGAGCAATGTTTGAATATATCAACCTACGCAGAAAAAATCATATTAAGTAGTTATCATTTTTAATGAAAATTTTAATTAACAACGTTCAAATTCATAACCCCTAAAATACACACGTTAATTGGGGCCAATGGCATCAGGTACTGATTGTTGAGAATGAAACAAACCATACAGCGCATGGTTGGAGATGGAGCGATAAATTAATTTAAAGCCAGCATTAATAGATTTATGACGTGTCTTTTATTGCCGTAATAAAACCCTTGGTCAGAGATCGTAAAACAATTAGTCTGTGGTAAAGAGGAATTATTTTGAGGTAATCTGCTACAACCGATTTGTTTCACCCCCGGAACTCCACTTAAGGGAGCAGACACAATACCAATTGGTTTTTTGCTCTTCAGTGAAAGGGAAATGTCTCAGTTAGTCCCTCGGCCTGGAGGCATTTTAGCCTGCTTTCTCCAGTCGCTGGAATGGACTGCTCTTGAAGCGGCGCCTCTAGTCTCGTTTACTTTTTTCCTTTTATTTTTATTAGACTACACCTGACGTTTTTTTTTTTGTGTAAATAAACTATATTCTAATGATTAAAATCTTATTCTATTCAATAATATTTATCAAATGAAAGAGATAAAATATATAAATGACTATCATACAAAACAATATTATAAAAATCAAAAATGAATAAATAACTGAAAAAAAAAACAAAAAAAGACTCGTAGTAAGAAATATTTGAAAAATCGCAATTATTGATTTAATTCACTTTAGGTAATGAGGTCTTTTAATGTTAATATATAAGGTATGTATACACAAAAATGTAAGTTTTTCCGTGCTTTAAGCATTACTACACCATTGATCCGATCAGATGAAACTTTAAGAAGTTATAGAGTAGGTATACTCCCCCAAACGTTTCTGGCATAAATGTCGTTATATATATAAATTTACTTGTATGACAAATGTTATATATGTTTAATTTTTTTATATGGAATATATAGTATGGGAAATTTTTGCGATCCTGAAAATTATTTCAACATACGGTTTTTAACGGAAATAAGTATTGGGTTCCCCTGATTCCAAATAAAATAACAAATAATGAAGTCCCGCGAAATGGTGTGTCTCCTTACACACACACCATTCAAGATAATTCGAAAAGATGAACCGTACGTACCTGGAATTAGAATTAGAGGTATGTATATGCCCTTGATGTGACAGAAAATATTTCATCAAAGTTGAGTAAACGGAGAGGGTACTTTATCCCATAAATTTGAACAGATTTTTAGTTTTTTTTTTTTGTTTTTTTTGATTTAATGAAAAACGAATCTATCGATTTTTTTATTAAACTGGTCGTTTTTAATGAAAATCAGGTATTCTTTAACGTTATGGCGCACAAATATTTTCTTTCTGTAAATAACTTTGTTTCAGTTCATCTGGAGAAATTAACTGTCTCTCATTGTGCCTAGTAATAAGAAATTTCATAATATGAAATCATTATTTCTTACTATTTTTGAAATATTGCAATGAACATCAATATCAGGAAATAATTTCAATTGTAGTGATACAAACTTTACAAACAATGACATAACTAAATGAAGTTGCGAACCTAAACAAGTTGGAGAATATGGTAGTCCATGCCTTCGACGTAAACATCAGTTGATTTCCTACGTTTAGGTGATTCATCATAATTCAAATAATTTAGTAAAAGTTTTTTGTTTTTTAATGCATAATTCAGATCATCATTTAGCTCATCTGCACGGAAGGCTCTCATGGTTCTACCGATAAATTTTTCTCTTTTTAAATTTATTTAATTTGATTTGAGGTGAATTAGGATGAGTTTTGTGTAAATTCAAGGTTTCATCTTGGTTTTTTTTTTAATTCCCATCAAATGAAAACCCGGAATTCAGAATCGTTTTCCATTATGACATACGAATTTGCTTTAGCCCTGCGGGTCCCGTTGGATGCGATAAGAGCCCTACATATAGGCCCAGCGCTCCCAGTATTTCTGTTCCCATGATTCAAAGCTTCTAAAAATACCCGAGCTGTTTGTGGATCCTCAGTCGGTGCCCAGTTCCCGGTGGGGCAGTATTCGTCCTCTTCTGTGTTTGTCTTTTCTTCGCTACATCGGCGAGCCCGAAGTTAGTTACTTAGCGGAGGAGGTCATTGTCAGTCAGGTCTTCTTTAAATTAATTTATATATAATATGTTATTTTCGACCGTTGTTAACTATCTTCATTACCTTTCTTCGTAAATATGGCAACAACAAAGAATAGAATATGACAAATTTGTATCAAAATTATATACCTACGGACTTAATTATATCCATCCATTACAAGTCATATTATATATCAATTATTATTGATTTAGATAAGTTAGGAAAGGCATTTTATATTTGAATAGAAATGCTATGTTTAAATACATACAAATAATTTAAATATGAATTTTGACAATTTATAGGACGACTTAAGGCAAAATATTTATTTTGAATTAAAAAATATTTCAGTCTTTTAAAACATGATTTTATTGGATTTTCTTTTATTATTTAAAATTCATCAACCCTTTATTTTGTGATAATCAAATAGTGAGAAGACAGTGAGTGCCGCTTTTAAGATTTAAATTGGAAATTAAAATCTTATTAAAACGCATTTTTTGTAAGATGTTACAATTTATCAACTGAATTCAGAAAGCGTAAATACCTACTTCTGTTTCATTTTTTTTTCTTTTTCGGGGGTTTAGTGGGATGTAATATATAAATAACGTTTATTTTCAACAACTCAATTAATATTATCCCATAAGAACTATCTATTCTAATGTGTTTGACAACCAGGTATGTTAGCCATGTCAATATGCTACAAACATGCCGTGTTTGCAGCATTGGTAGAGCATAAAAAAAAAAAAAAAAAAAAAAAAAATTACTTTATGGACCTAACCATTAATAAAGGATTTTTCTTTGCTTTGTTTTAAAACTTGTTTATTGACAAATACTACAAACTGCTACTAAAATCGGTAATTAATAATAGAAATGAAATATAACACATACGAACAAAAATTATAAATAAAAGGGGGAAAAATACAAGAAAGATAATAGTAGAAAAACAAAAAAAAAAAGTTAATATTAAAGCGTGTGTAACTAAGATATACAAGCAAAGTAAGGATTCCAATAACTTTCATAATTACATGGAGCGTTAACACGCAATATATTTGGGGTTAAAATGAGTCTGTTGAGGTCCCAATGAATTTTTCTTTCCGCGTTACTGATACTGAACCAGTGAGTAATCGTTTCCATCGAATAACCGTTCAGAGCTTTACCACCCCCTTAGTCCAAATTTTCAAAATTGCTAAGTTAAAACACTCACTTTAGTCTTTAATCATTTGGTCAGCAATCCATCATAATTGTTGCTTTTAATACTGAAGGCAACTAGTGATTATTTATGTTTTTCCTTATTTCTTTCTTTCCTATTATAATCGTTTGTTTTCAATGTCATTCTAGGATTTTACAAAGTTAGCTTTCGCCTATTTATATATTGTTTTCGAACGCAAGCTGGAAGGATCGTGTTTTTTCACTATAACTAGATGTAGATCTATCTATCCTCCTTCACCGCTCATGTCAAGGAAGAGAGCGAGACGACACAAGAGCTACCCAGCTGGCCAGATCCGGAGGCTGCCCTGGACAACTGCCAGCGCCGAACACATCTAGTAGCGAGATAGTGCCTTATTGAATAAGGTCATCGAACTGCCATCGACGGTGGATCTTCCACTTTATTGCAGAACTAAGTTCCCATAGCTCCTTCTTGCACTGGTGCAAGGAAGGCGTTGACGTACTATCTGGCAACACACGTTAAATAATAGCGGGCACAGCCTTGCTTATTCTACGTAGTTGTCAAGTGTCCCTGAGGTATATAAATACAAGCGTAATATTCTCAAGGGAGTTTTTCTACTTCCTATTATATTGTATTCTATCTGCATCCTGTATGCATAACTAAAAAAAAGTATAAAATGATTAAATAATAGAATGATTAGATGTAACCATAAGGAAATCCTTCGACTCTAAAACAAAATCTACCTTTCAAAATATCGCCAATTTAGAAAAAAAATCGCATGAAGAACACAAAAAAAAAAAAATAAATAAATAAATAATACAGGTTGCAGAGTGAACACAACAGATCTCATCAATGATTCATCAACTTCACCTGTTATTATGTAACTTAATCTCTTCTGAACACATTTTCAAAGGATATAAATGATAAAATAACAACAGTTTTTAAATCAGTTTTTTTTTGTCCTGATGATTACTGCATGAGATGATTCTTGTCAGTTGGTTTGTTATCATGTATTTCTGAGAACTATTGTTGTGAAAGTAAAAAAAGTTACTTTCTCAACTTTAATTCATTCGATAATCGATTATTTAATTATATATATATATATATATATATATATATATATATATATTTTTTTTTTTTTTCATTTCATTATAGTAACCCTGTAACGAGTAAATTTATTCTACGCGGGCATTCTTCCGACATAACGGGTATTTAATTACATATATAAAATCAGTTAACATAAATGACGGTTTATCATGTAACCTACATAAATATATAGAAATTGAAGAATGAAGAAACTTTATATCTAATAAAATGTGAAGGAAGTAAAAAGAATGTAAAATAATGAAATGGTAGGCACCTGTAATAGCAATGTAAAACAAGGAAATGATAAGCAAAAATAAATATAAAAATATGTAGAAAATAATGGTAAAAAGAATTAGATCTAGCGGTGAGAATGGTGTGGTAATGTTAACAATAAATTATTGTGTTAAGCCTAGAGCCGAATTATTGAATGATAGATGGAAACTAAGAAGTTGAATAAAATGTACATAGAACATCACACATACATACGCAAGAGAATATATATACACACACTCTTAGACATCTAAATGCATATGTTTATTCTTGCATGTGTTACAGTTCGTAGTAGTCTATCCGGTCCACAAATGCATCAAATTCTAGAAAATGTCTTTCTATTAAATTCTTTGAATTTATATATTCTTTGTTATTTTGTATTTATATAACAAGAAAATATATTTTAATAACAATCGTAATGTTTTAAAGAATCCTTAAATGGTTAGCTGTTGAAGGAGCTTTTTGACTATGTATGAGTGGATTTTATTTTCCCTTACCATTTACTTTCCTTTTTGATTTTTCCATATACTTATATATACAACTTATTCTTATAAGTAAGTTTCAATATAACATAATCGATTCCAACGAGTTCGAAAAAATCTATGAACTCCAGTTCTCATCAAGAACCTTCCTAGCGAATGATTGCTCTATCAAGCAATGTTTAACCACTATGAATGCTTTGTTTTTTAATTTCGCTCTCACCTTGGATTCGAATTCGAGAACACCTCCTCTATGAATCCTTCATTTTTCATCGGATATGATACCTGACACGTCTCTCCTTGGTTATTTATTAAGAATCGATTGCTGGAAAGGTTAGGTAAAGTTCATGGGCGGGTCGCTATACAAGAGATCATCAACCTTAATCTTGGTTATCATCAGGGTATTAACTCCAAACCCATATGGAATATAAATAATTAATTTTTCAATTAAAATTTCACTTTACAATTAGTAGGGAAAAATGTTTATGTATGCTCAGAATAATTCATGTAGTTTACCAGTAAGGTTGATGATCAACGCAATTAAGAAACTTTAGAAGAATAAACATTAAAGTTTTGAAAATTCCTTACTCTCTTTTAACAATAATAAAAGTAATGACCTACTGTTCATTATTCTTTTTATACGTTTTTAATGAAAATTTATAAAAACTTCTTGATTGAAGTTGAATGATATGTGATGTTTTATATGAAATTGATGTCAACATTGAATTCGGCGAATTTTCTATTCAAAACCTTTATTATTTATAAGGAAAACTTGTAAAATGAAGGTATTGAATGCTTACAATATCGTATTGATTAAATGATAATATTAACTTCAATCGCTTTTTTTATTTAATTATTTTCCTTATTTATTTAACAAACTAGCTAAATTGATAGTGCTAATAACACAAGCATTAATCTTCCATACCTGCCCGACACAGCAGTAGCATTCTCTTTTGAACCTTAGTTGTTTGATATTCTTGATAATAATCTTGTTCGATAACTAGTAATATTCATGTATATAATTATGTATTTAATTAATTCAAGATGAATTTATTGTTCCCTTTATAGATATTTATTTATAAAAAGCTGTATATCGTATTTATTAATTACATGCACCTTTTACATAATGTTTAAATTTCTCCTGCAGAGAAGGAGGGAAAGTAAAGATTGATTCTGAATTAGGTTTATGTTGCAGACAAATTCCATGGTGGAACCGAAGATAGTTCCCGATTTCGACAGATTCTTCAATTTGCTTTATCACTGTTTGCATGATATTAGATTGCGAACTTAGTTTCGGTACCATATTTGGTAGTACTAGATACCAAAGTCGGTTTTACAGTACTCCCTACTTTTTAAGACTTCCAATTGTCGCCTTTTTCGGAGCTCGCGAATGTCTTATATTCTCTGGAGTCAAGGCCTCCTGGTGCAACAAATAAAAGGGTACCAGGACTGGAATTGCCGTCAACTTTAAGAAAGTGGGCATGCAAATTAGGCCGCGCCTCAAGGAAAACTTTAATGCTTTGCATTCAAAAGATTAATGGTCCGCTAAGTACTTAATTAATTGTATCCACTTTTCAACTTACACCGTTCTGTTGAATTCCACTTTTTATTTTATTAATTCTTATAACTAATAAATAATTAAATAGTCGCTTCAAATGTGAACAAAATTTGTTTGGGGTTTTATTGACAAAAAATCTTTAGTAGTGTTGGTACTTACCCAAAAGACTACTAAATCTATCTATATAAAAAAAAACTATTAAAAAAATAAGTCATTATTATTAAAAAAAAAAAAAAAAATCGAACCGAATCAACATTCTGTGAATCTTGGAAGAAAATTTCCATTTGCCCTCTATATCTATGAAGTTTCTCTTTTTTATTATATTGTTTAGTTGTTACTCCCAAGTTCTTCGTTTCTTCTGCTGTTCTTCATGAATGTTAAATGTTCTTCAACCTTGTTGTTAGGCATTAACCTTTCACTTATATTTGTGAAAGTTTCCTCTTAAGATTTAAGCATTAAAAAATTATTCTGAAACAATAAAAAAAAAAAAATCTATGACCCTTAAAATAATGAATAATCGTACAATGCGTATTCAACATTTATGCGTTCTACAAATATATACAATGTACATATGTATGCGATGTTTAAGAAACTAACTTCCTACAAACAAAACAACCAAGAACGTTTATTAATCCAAGGCAATCGGCAAAGTTACTTACTGAATAAAAATATATTAAATTAGGAATGAAGCAATGAGTAATTAATATTTTACTCTTAGAAAAGACTCAACTATCTCTAAACTTATCAATACTTCAATACTTGGTTCTTCTTATCAATATTGTAATGTATTTTATAACGCAAGAAAACTAAAATGTATACCTATATTATCTGAAATATCAGAATTATAGTTTTTCTGATATTTATTAGAGCAAGCATGTGCCAGGGATGGAACCTACATATACACACATCCTAAAATATACAATACATAAAAATACACTTTCAAGCTTTGTAAGGGGCGGCTACTCCTCTGATGTCAACATAGGTTTCTTTCCAGTAGTTCCTTTTATTGCTGAGATTAGTTAGAAGGATTTTTCAAAAAAATTGTTTCCAATTTGAAATAAAATTAAGAGAACTTAAGAAAAAGAGTTATTAACACGTTCACGCCGACGTGTACCACCGATGGCCCGCACTAGGCTGGCGCATCGGATACTTAAGTCAAGCACAAAACTTTCCACGACAATGTATAACGAGGTAGGATTGTATTGTTTATATTATAATTGTTGGATTGTCAATACTGTATAATGTCCTTGAATAACTCCCGTCCGATATAGCGAAAATCATTAAGTTCAGCCGCCAAGGGCGGGGAGCATGAATTACAGTCCCGGTGTGAACCTGTTAAAGACGTTTAACTGATTTTAAGTACGATTTTGTCATGGCTAAAAACCAAAACCACAAGCTCCATCTCCGAGGGTAATTCCTCCACCCCCCGCCCTAATTTCGAGGGGGCCTCCCATTCCGAGGGTTATCATGCAAAGTCCCATCATTACCCTGGTTATCACTGTGATATGGGACCCAACCCCTAGCCAACACCTCTGGGATATCAGGACACTGAGGGCTCCCGTGGGCTGATAAAATTTAATAGGGAATTTAAGATGGCTCCCGTGGGTTCCTTGGAGACCTCAAAAAATATATCCGTCCCCGGGTCCCGAGCGATATAAGCAGCCAAAATCAGGCTGCATTATCTCTATCCGGTAAGTACCTTAGGAATTCTTACATCTTATTTTTTAACGACTATTATTGAAGTTGTTTTGGAAGCTCATTGGCCCAAATTCTTATGACTCATTCCTTGTAGATGTAATTTACTTTTTATAACCTCGTTTCTCTTAAATCCATGGTTGAGGAGAGCCGGAAAAGTGATCTAAACTACCTCATTGTATATGTTTTGGATTTATTTGTTAGGAAAAAAAATCTATATATTACTAACAGGCCTTGAAGATATTTCTGTTAGGAACTGCATCTAAGGCCAGCCCGATACAAAAAGGTCAAATTACATAAAGGTAGGAAATTATCGTTCACCTCATCTTGTCCTTCAACTTCATTGTTCAATTGTTCACTCTTTTTTACAATGGCTCTGTGATTTAGTAAACTGTTTCCGCTTCAAGCACCTGTCACGGCGTGCCTCTCTCTTTTTCACGAGGTCTATATGTGCATATATGCCATGGATCACATATAGATATAGAGACCCTAGCATATATATAATACATAACTTATATAATCTATAGCTTAGTGCAAGGGCGTCCTCGGGGGTGGTAGGCTAGTAAAATTGTTATCACTGGGGGAGGGGGGTCGAGGTGTTCTGACTACGTGCAAGACTCAATTTATTTTTCAAATAAAAATTCTTTATATTTGAAAATTAAAACTTTTTTTTATATAACACCTACTAAACTTAGTAAATGAATATGAGTTTATTTAATTTGTAGTTTTGTTTCTCATATTTTCTTGTGGCTCCCTATACACTTGTTATAAAACATAACTATAATATAACATCAGAATACTCAAACACGCTTAAGTCGAATTTCGGATTTTCCTTCACTTTTACATGCCCCTCTAATGCCTCTAAAAAAACAGAAATGATCTGATCTATCTATTACTGTGCGTTTTTCCAGTCTTTGAACATTTTTCACGAATGGAGAAATTGCTTTTATAAGTAAATACGTAAGATTTCCCTATCAAGAGGGAGATATCGGACGAGGGGACTTTCCCTGTTTATACTAGGTCGAAAATTATTTAACTCAACTAGGGGGCATAGCCATTAGTTCTACCACCGCTCTCTTTCTATTGTATTAGATTTCAAGTGTATGTTATTATATACCATAAAATTGTTTTTGTGTGTGTAGTTAGTAGTGTAGTTATACAGTTGTTTCAGAGATCCAACTGAATATGTTGGGTGCTGTACCCAAAAAGGTATAGATACATATCTGATTTGATTTTATAATAGACTTTTTCCTTGGCGTTCACTTAACCATTTACAAATCCTTAGGACTTTCTCCGAAAACCGATTTCCTGCTCCTTTCACCCATAAGAAAAATTCAATGGTTTTTATGTTATTACTCCAGTAATATTTTTTTTTTTTAAATCGTATTTGTGTCATTTAAAACATATAATAGTATAATTTTGTTAACTTTCGTTATTACAGTATTTGTTATTTTCGAGAAAAAAAATTGTCGACACGGCTTTACTGTTTTTTTTTTTGTGTGTGAAAATGGGCAAAATAAGCTTTTTGAGGTTCGAAAGGGGGCGAACATCAACTTCCCCCACTCCTCATCATTTTACCCAACTTTTCTTCTTTGATTGTTAAAAATGGTTTCAATGCATTACCATTTCTATTTTTGGAATATAATGTTGTTTTTTTTATTATAAAATAACATTCAGAAAATAGTTTTCATTGTAATCAACGATTGCATAGGGGGTCCCTGTGGTGTACTGCCTTACGTAGCAGCTTAGTATACTAAAGGTCGCGGTCTAAGGATTTATTAAATCAAGGGGTTTCATCAAGGGCAGCCCAACTATAGCATCGTCCGATTAGCCTTAATAGCATAAAGTGACGCTAACCAAAAAAATATATAATTACATGACCCTTTAACCTTATTATCGATTAAAATCATTACTGTACATAAATAATTTTTACTTTCAGATTTCTGTTGTTAACGACACATAAGTATAAAGAATAGGTTGGTAGTAATTGTAAGAATGCTTCAGTTGAAGTCTAAAAGTAAATGTATTTTTTGTTTACCTTTTTAAATACTTGCATTGACTTCATACACTTTGGGAGAGAATAAGAAAATAAAATTCTGATGAAAACAACAAGATGAGAAAGGATTAGACATCCTTGTGGAGTGTAGCTAAGTGCGATGAGCAACAAGGTCAAGATAAGAGCGGATAAGGATTATTTGCAAATTGTAGATAGGCAAGTTATCTCGAGAAGGGAACGCACTCATCAAGGGCAGCTAATGAGGATATCATTTTGCAACACAAGGGATCCTTTATATATTTTGAAAAGTGACGGTTTTAAAATAAAACGATTAACACACTCACACCCGCTGTTGATTTGATCCAAATTAATTAAGTGCGTTAGAGTTTTCATGCACTAATTAGCTTTTCTACAGAAATGTTTCATGTTTCTGAGTAAAAAAAACAATAAAATTGAAAAACCTGGAACGAAAATTAAGCTCATACTTTTCCTCACTTTTTTTTTCTTTTTTAATAACAGACTTTATATAGGTTCATTAGTACATGAGGATATTAAATATATTTTCGAACAGTAGCAAATGATTGTGCTATGTTTTTTTTATTTCTTCATAAATAATATATTTAATACCTGTGGCATGTTTTCTCAGTGAAGTTTCTTGACTTTTGAAATGCAGACCTGCTGAAATGCGTACAATACGCACCTTAGTTTTTCAACCTACTAACAGGTAGTAAAACTAATATTACACGATCGCCATACACTTATTACCGAAATTTGAAAACTTAAAAAAATGTTGCTTTTTCGTTTGAATATCAAATTCAATAAGTGACAGTTAATTACTCTAAATAAAAAGAATGAAGTCATTTTATTTCAGTTCATTTCTCTTTTCTTTAATCATAATTGTCTTTATTTAAGTTATTAATTTAGTAAAAAATTACTCTTGTATTCTTCAAAAAGTTTCAAATTTTTATAATCATTATTTATTTTTCTAAAAAGTTTCTTTATTTAAATAGTCCTCTTTATAAATATTTGCATTTTAAGGATTTCAAACAAATTATGCCATCGCTGAGAAGGTATAGTTGCACAGAAAGTTTGCTGAATTAGGGCATTAGACGTAAAGAGAAAAACAGACGTTTGATAAAAGAAATAGGCGCCCTCTAAAGAAGGTTAATAGGAAGCTATGTGGAGATAAGAAAAAAAAATCATAGGTCATATGATGTATGAGTATCATTTCATATAAATATAGAAGCATTTTTATTATACTATTGGCTCATATTTATTTAATTTAAATCGTAAGAAACCTTTCCTTATATTTTCAAGTTTAAAATTATCCCGTAGCTATCTAAATAAAGATAGTTCACGTCAGTGGAAGGACGTTGGCACTCCACGAGCTTCCTTCAGCTGAACTTGAAGTGAGAGATTTTTTTTTTAACTTCCATCTTAATTTTAGTTATATATACAAATTTTACATATTAAATAAAATATATAATATGATATATTAAATATGTAAACACTCACAATATATATCAAAACATTGTTTATTAATAAATTTTAAGTATTTTGAGAGTTCGTTAAACTGTTCAGCATAAAATCAGTTAATGAGATTTTTATGAATAGTTTTTCACTGTTAAAAAGTAAACATGGTTAGTTGAGACGCAATGAAATAAAATGATAAGTAAACAAAGGGTCCTTATTATTTAATCCATGAAATTCTATCTACTGTATTTAATGATTTATTTAAGATTTTATTATTTGATAATAGCTTTAAGAAAATATAATTTAAAAAATAAAGACAATAATTTTTAAAACTCATTTAACTATGATATTTTCGTTAGAAGTGTTAATTTAGGCGATTGCTATGGGGACTATGAAGATATGGAGGATTCCTTTTTTTTCTTGTCGATCGGGATCGTCTTCAAGGAAAACTCGATATGACGTCTCTTTCCAGGCGTCTTACCTTGAGTTCTCAAAGTAATCGGAGAGTCATTTATTAAGCATATCGTAATATACATGTTACATAATTAAAATATACACCTAGTTCAAACTAAATTGAAACATTTGTTTAGTATATTAATGGTTCGAAATTTAAATGAAATGTAAATAATGTATCATTTTTGTGTATATAACTCCTTAGTCCTAAAATAAAAAAGAAAAAATTGTACGAAATGAGATTTAAAAAAGAAGAAAAAAAAAGGATGATCTTCCTTTCCAAATAAAAGATAGCTATTAGGAGGCGGTAGATCCAGCAATTTCCTTAAGTTAGTCCTGGCTAGATGGTTCGATAAGTCTATTTTTACCTCCAGGCAATCTGTTTTTGTGTTCGGTTCTCCGGAAGCTTATGTTCCAGTTTTAATGTCTGACCCAATTTCTAATACTAGTTGTAAACTTCAATCAAATGGCTATTTTTAGTCGCAGTTTTAATGTCAATGAAAATAAGTCATTAAAAAATACTTCTACGAACTTAGCATTGTATGTGTGTGTGTGTGTATATTCTTGCATATATGTGTATATTTTGTACACACATCTATGTATTGAATATTTAATTCAGTGTCATATTACTTATTCATATTATTCAGCTTTTATGTTAATTATTCGGCAAGAAATTTGTATCCACAATTTAGTGTTAACATTTCCACAACATTCTTATTGTCAAAACTTTATCACTCAAACCATGAAATCTTACGATAGCTAACTTGTCAATTCCTGAATTTATTTTTTAATTTTAATTTGTTGATTAGTCTTATTAATCTATTTTAATTTCAAATATACACTCATGATTTTCATGCTTTACTATTCTTCTCATTTCTTTATCTTTAATCATTTTTTTTCCTCATTCCTCATCATCTAATAGTATGTTTACGTGATAGACTATTTTATCAATAGATTATAAACATGTTATTAAACACTCCTTATTTCGCAAGATGGTACGCTTAGAAATAAATGCACTCGTTAAAGCGTTAATATAACATGAAAAAATGTAAAAATAATCGGATGCATTATTAAGATATGCGATTTCTGTTATTATATCATAGATAAAAAATAAATAAATAAAATTATAAGTCGTATAATTTATTTAAAATTGATTCAAAACGGAAAATTTCGAGTATATAATAGAATAAGTTCCAGTAGGTTATGTGAAGTCCTTAACAATAAGTGTTGAAAATTAATACTGTCATAACTGCGTGTCGAATCGTACTTTACACGCTCGCGGGCGTTACATCGTGCCGGTAAGGTCCATGAAAATATTGTATTTCACTGTATATTCCATATTATCTATGGATTATGAATCTAACAATTATACAACATCATTTGACCTAAATTAATGTTACAATAGTGAAATAAATTCTCTAGATGGAAACTGTTTCTCATATTTTTAGGTATTTCAACTTCGTATTTTAAATACCGAATACGATAGGAGCTCGAGATCGCACCATTGAAAGAGGTTCTGCAAACCCGCCAATTGAAATGGTTCGGCCATGTAGTTAAGATGGAGGAGCATAGAGATCCATTAAAGACGATGCACAACGTTCCGGATGGCAGAAGACCTAGAGGACGCCCAAGAATGTCCTAATGTCTCGAATACATTGATAGACTTTGCAGAGGAAGAGGCAAAGATCTACGACAGGCCAGGAATCTGGCAAGGAACAGAGAGGAGTGGAATTCCTGGTTGTGCACTCCCCTACGCTGAAAGGCACAAAAGGGAGAAGCGAAAGAAGATTTTAAATACCTGAGAACTTAGGAAATTTACAAGGCATCATATATTGAACCGGAATGAAAAACATTCGTTAATTTCTTATTTATTTAAAACTTAAACAACAAAAGGGGTTATCCGATAAGAACATAAAATCGCTCTTTAAGGAATTTTTTTTTATTTTTATTAATGAACAATTATGTCGAGAAGAAAGGGAATACCATTATCCCCTCTCCCACGCCCAATATTTGGGGGAAAAAGTTACGGAATACGAAAAAATTCCTATATAAATGCGTTTTAAATTAAAGAAAGTAAAAAGATACTAGTTTTCTTATGTTAATTTTGGGCAAAGCCATTTCGCCGTTTGATGTGGCCCCGATCTCCACTGAAAACGACCCGTTTGGGAATTTATCTACATATACTCGTATATGAAGAGCGGGCGGGAAGGCCGCATAAACTCCCAAAATGAGTTACAGCAGGAAGTAACAGCTTCACCTTAAAAGATTATATATTTTACCAATTTAATCTTTGACAATAAGTACCACTTTTCAACAGTAAGTTTTTACTTTCACAACTACTAAGGGAAAAGTTATAACCCTGTAGTGTTCAGTGTTAATAGTAACTATAAAAGATTGATGCTGACGCTACGAATTTTTGGCTACACAACTTCGATCCATCGAACCCTCTCAAATCTAACTTCGTTTTTTAAGCTACTGGAATCCTCCCACCTTCGTCATGGGCTATCGCAGTAAGCATTGCGTTTTTCATGGATTTAGTAGAATAATTTCATTTGCATTTACCTGGTCGAATTCATGATTCATTCAATACCCACCCATCTATTGCTGACCCGACTTCTTCAAACTAAATAAGCTACATAGTGCATTATTTTCAAAAATCAGAAGTCGTTGCTCATCCTTTAATATAAGGAGTCAGCTTTTGCTGCAGTAAAGAAACGCTGTATGTGCAATAGATAATCTAAATTCTTTTTTCTAAGGTTAGGTTTTAACAGATATCCGGAGAGAGATAAATGTAATTTTTAATTAATACTGATAAAAATATTTATGAATTTTTCTACATAAGTCTATTTTTCAAAGGTAATAATAGTAATATAATTTTAACGGTGATTATCAAATTTTGGATCTGTCAATTTTATTTACCAAGGAAATCCCTCTGAACACGTTCACCTTCTACTAGACTATAAATGTTTCTACAGACCTGGACATACAGGAACTGGAAAAAGATAAAACGAAGTAAACAATCACCGAAATAGATAAATGTGATCCGGACAAGACTCGCTGGCCTTGATTCTTCTTATCTCTCAGACATTTAGCCAAGGCTTTCCGATCGAGAATGCAATGTCAAAGTTGGGAACGTTTTATTCTTGCAGTTATAGAATTGGTTTAAATTTTAACTTAATAATTAAATTGTTTAATCCGATTATAAACAGTCAACACTTATAAAATTTTCATTTGACAATTTTATATTGACTATAATCTTATATTGACCATTCTCACTGCACGGCCAAAAGACAAGGCTATCTCAGATAACTTTTAATCTAAAAGCATTACCACCACACACCACAACCCTAATCAGAACTTGAGGAACCATAGACAGACTTTATCTAAGGGACCTCATCTCACTGAAACGATACTAACTATGTCAATTCTTTATAATATCCTATTACAGTCATCAACAGACATCCTCCCACTCATAAAGTTTTCCTTGGTATATTAAGCCAAAACATTCTCAGGACAAATAACTCATGCAGCCAGTCTCATCCCTTCAGTCTACCCCTTGTTAGGGGACCTGGCATTAACTCTTGTAGTCACCCACTATAGTCATTAAACCCATATATGCCCATGTAAATTGTTATTGCCCTTTTAAATAAAAGTTTATTTTCTACAATGTTTCCACTAAATGTTTTGATATTGTAACTTTGCTGCCGCTGTTTCGTGTCTTAAATTCTCTGTTAACCATGTTTTTCTCATATATTCACGCGAGGCTATTCTATGAAAATACTCTTTAGAATAGAAATACTAATTTTAATTCATTAAAGAGTTTTAATTAATTAATTTTTAGGCTGTTGAAGTGAGATGTAGTAGCAGTTTTCAGTCCCCTTCGGCGTATTGGTTATTTAATGATATTTGTGTTATGGGTAGAATCCTACAGAATTTTTTTTTAATGGTCTAGAATGCTACAAAACCTTCAACTACAGACAGACTTACGACATAAGCATTCCTCTATCACTCACGAATTACACAGTTCAAATTCATCATCTATATCATGCGTGTGTGTGTATATATATGTTACGGTAAATGTACACTCTTGGGAAATGTACACTTTTACCGTAAAATGTGTACATTTCCCAAAAAGTTAGATGCCTATATGTGAACTGAATAGAATGTATATGTACATTTCCCGGCAAATGTGTACTCTTGCCTTCACGCCTTCACTTTGGTAAATGTATACTCGTACCTTCATGTTTTAAGAAAAGTTGGAATACAAATAAATTAAAAATGTTGTTGCAGTAAAAAAATATTTATTTAAATAAACATAATTCATAAAAGGCTTTAACAACGAAAATTATTTTAATTAAAAAATGTAAATGACAAACAAAACATACTTTTCTTTGCATATTATATAATATGTCGTAGGTTATGATTCCAATATTCTTAAATACAATTTTCGTCCTAGTTTTTCAGGACCAATACGATGGGAATCAAACAAATAATAATAATAACATACTTTTCTTTAATATAACAGTTAAATTTTATAAAACTATAAAGGAACACATAGAAATTTCATAATGAAAAAAGTTTTATTTATTTGAGCAAGAATTGCTATTGTGGCACTTGGAATTACATAATATTCCAGCATATGGAATGGAAACTAACATTGTCACCAATCACAGCAGCAGGAAATTTTTCTTTCGAAAGATTACACATTTTGATAGATTGATTTTCTAAATTTTCCCTCGCTTTCTTTCGAGATTATCAATTAAAATTTTCTTCTCGTTTAAAACAGAATTTTTTTTTTCTTCATATCTTGATTTGCGTCTGTCAACAACTTCGACAATCAGCAAATTTGAGAGCTACACTAATTTAAATAATGGCATGTTAGGCATGAGGAAGGATGGCACCCAGCGGTACCTCTTCCCTGGCTTGTGTCAGTTAATCTGGTTTGTTAACGAAGGAGATCTCTCATCCAACGCCTTTTTAATCTCCTATTTCTTGGTATATCAACTGTTGCCATGTCTCTAATCAGTCGGTTGAAGTAAGTGAGTGTGAAAACGTTTATAAATATGTTGGTCTACTGTTTCTATTTGTAAGTCAGTATGTAGTGTTTTGTTAGTGACGTACCATGGTGCTTTAACTATGAGTCTTAACCTTTTTGATTGGAAGGTTTGAAGTCGGTGTAAGTGGGCCTTTTTAGCTGTTCCGTATATCTGTGAAGAGAATGTCCATATTGGTTTTATCAAGTATAAATATGTATTTAATTTTTGTCTTAGTCCCAGTTTTGTAGTTTAAGAAAAAAGTGAGTAGAGTTGGTTGAGTCGGTTGTTAAGGGTCTTACGTTTCATCTTAACATGCCGGCCCCAGGTCATCCTTCTGTCAAAGGTAAGACCGAGATAGTGTACAGTGTCAGTTTGTGAAATTTGGAAATTTTCTATATAAATTGGAGGGCAGGTATTTTTTCGAAGAGTGAACGTTATGTGTTTGGATTTGTCATGATTAAGTCGAATCTTCCATAGTTTACACCAGTCGTTTATTATATGTAAATTTTTTTGTAAAATTTGTGAGGCATGTGTAGGATCCTTGTGTTTAGTGAGAATCACCGTATCATCAGCATAAGTAGCGGTCTGTGTGACAATGCTTTCCGGTATGTCATGAGTGTATATAATGTAGAGAAGAGGAGCCAGTATTGAACCTTGAGGTACACCCGCCAAGACTGGACGAATTGAGGAGATCTCCGACCCTTGACGAACCGAGAAAAATCTGTCGAAAAGATATGATTAAAGGATGAGATAGTAAGTGTGTGGTAATACGGTCTTGAGTTTAAAGAGAAGATCCTGGTGCCAGACCTTGTCGAACGCCTGAGCTACATCCAAAAATACACCAGATGCATATAGTTTTTGCTCTATTGCTTCAGTAACTCTGTGTAGTTGTTGTGTTGTAGAATGGAATGTGCGGAAACCATGAATGTGCGGTATTAACTTTTGTTCAGTCAAAATCTCAACAAGTCTTCTGTACATCTATTTTTCAAATACTTTTGAGCATATAGGAAGGAGGCTGATTGGTCTATATGATGATGGGTTGTATATGTCTTTATTCGGTTTGTGGATCATTCTAACAATTGAGTATTTCCATTGTAGCGGGAATTCCGAAGTTCTTAGTATACAGTCGTAAATCGTTGTTAAAAACACTAAAGCTTTTCTAGGCATTTGCTGGCGAGCTTGGGCTGTAATTAAGTCATAACCAGGGGCTTTTCTTTTTGGTAACTGTTTGATTTGTGTTGCGACCTGAGAAGGAGTGAATGAAAGAGGTGGTAGTGTTGACATGACTGTTGATTAAGAAACCGCATGACATGGTATTCTAGCAAACCATAAAGTAAAATATAATTTTTTTTTTACCTGATTAATCTATCTGACATATTTCTGATCGATATAACGGTCTAAAACATGTCTAAAAAAATGTAAAAACGAATTCGGGTGATTTATTTTCAAATTATTTTCCAAAATGACGTTAGTTTTTTTACTACATACTAAATAATTGCGTAAGTGCTTATATATAAAGACTACACTATTACCAAGCATTTTTGTTTGACTCAATTTTTTTTTTTGTATTTACTATCTTTAGTAGAATTACTATCCTTACAGAAGAAGTACTAAAGCAAACACGAGACAATGGAACGTAAAATAAAACGATTGCCCAGAGAGTCCGTAGATACATTGGAGAGAAGGCATAAATTACAAATGACTTGAATTTATTGTCGGGGCATAGCTAAAGGCGTCAGTTTTGTGTGTGTGGGCAGCATCTACTGCACAAAGATCTTTAGATTCATGAAAATAAAATTAGATCCTTGGGATCACAAAATAACAATAAACACATAACAATAAATAATTTTTAAACGTCAGGGGTAAGCAATATATATAATACTTCCTAAAAACGAATTTCCTAAAACTATTCTCCGAAACGATGGCTGATTATTGTGACTAATGCAAGCTGTTGCCTAGAGTGACAGGATGGCTGAATGGGCAAACGTGTTAGAAAATACGCATTGCCCATGGCAATGTATGATTGGAAACCCGAAGATAGTTCAAAACCCGGAGCTAGGGGACATTTGATAATATATAAGCAATATATATAATACTTCCTAAAAACGAATTTCCTAAAACTATTCTCCGAAACGATGGCTGATTATTGTGACTAATGCAAGCTGTTGCCTAGAGTGACAGGATGGCTGAATGGGCAAACGTGTTAGAAAATACGCATTGCCCATGGCAATGTATGATTGGAAACCCGAAGATAGTTCAAAACCCAGAGCTAGGGGACATTTGATAATACTCGGCATTAATGAATCCCTTAACCTCTCTTCCCTTGGCCCGGAAAACTCCGTATAGCCTAAAAGACCAGGAAGTGGAGGACGAGGGGAAAAAAAAAAATGCCTTTAAATACTCGAAATAATAATTATGCTTGGCAGATAATATTCATTAATTGTGTTAAAGAAAAATAAATACATCAAAAGAAAATCGTTTTTAAAAATGTTCGCCGTTTAAAATAAAAAGTATTTTTAATTTTGTGGCAAAAATTGCATTATTCCAGATATTGAATTAACTTAATAAGGAAAATCTAGGTAATAAACAATTTAATTTACTTAGAATGTAAAGAGCACATCGATTTGAAGAATGTCCAGATTTAATTTCATTATAATTTAATTTTCAGAAGCAATAAATCGAAAATAAGAAATAACTGATTAAGAACAAATTGAACTATAATTGGCATGATTATTTTCAAATATGCAAATAAAACTCATGAAATGAAACATTATATATAATATGTTGTTTTTTTTTCCAGATATCAGATTGTTTCTAATTGGTTTTTAAGAAATGATAATTTAATTTTCCCACTGTGAAACCAGGACATTGGTACCTCAGTGTTACCCTTACCGATAGGTAAACGGTTTGGTCTTATTATGATGCAGTTTATGTTTTCACTCACAGATAAGTAGGGTTAAAATAAAACTACATACTTACGGTTTTTAGTGTACTATGCATTTTATTTCTTATATATATTTTTTACGAAAAGTATAATCACAACCCTGATGTGTACTGCGGGATCAAAAAAAAAAAAAAAAAAAAAAGAATAAAAAAATTATTTCAACTGGGAAATTCAGAAGTAGGAAATATATTTTTTTAATATTTTATATTTAGGGAAAAAAACCATACTCGGGGAGTTTTTTATTGCAAAATAATTGTAGTGAACATTAAAAAGCATTAGTTATAGATAAAAGAAAATTTATCTGAATTAACAGGTTACAACCGCAAAGGAGGATTTTATATGAAATACGCAAGTTATTTTTCAAGGCAAGAAGAGTGCCCAATACCATCGTGAACCCTCTCTCCGAATCTTTTTGCTACTTATATTTTTAAAAGAATAAAGTATAAAAGGTGTATATAATCTCAAATATCAAAGTATAAAAAAAAGAAATAATCTCATAAATAAATCTGGAAACCAATTTTGCAACCACATAAACAACACTATAACACACTAATAATGTAATGGCTAGGTATTTCCAGTTATAAACTCAAAAGCAATTGGGATTCCTAATATTCAAAGGTAATATTTGAGTCACGAAAAAAGTAAAACACTTGGTTCACGACAGGAAGAATAATTTTGGCCTAACTCTGACGGATACCATAATAGTTTAATCTTGTCTTAGCTCAAACTAGATGAAAGAAAAAAGCAAAAATCTGAATCTCTTTTTGGTTTTTGTAAAACAGTTCTCCGAAGGCGCTATCTACGTATCGGTTACTGTTTCTGACTCCTTTGATGTAGCCATTTTGTTTCCTCCCAAAATACGGTCGGTTAGCCCTTAGTTCGATATGATCTTTCTATTTTAACTTCTGTTGATGCCTTTCTTCGGAGAGAGTAATTTAATCCTCTAGGTCTATAAAAGTCATATTGTACTTCAATACCTATTTTAACTACGAAGAAATATCTAGTTCACACTAAGAATAATGTATGTCTTTAACATTTATATTGTGTTCCTGTGCGTGTGAGGTTCCAAGATTTCTAAAAAGTAGAGCGATTCATTTTTAGGCCTGGTTTCGATGAATAAATAAGTTATCTTTCATTTGTAATTGCGATTTCGCATAATATTTCAAACCTTTTTTGCACCTTAGGTTTTTTTATTGATCATACCTAAACTATTAATAAATATTATTAATATTACTATCCACAGGAGGTATCTAATCGATAGTGCTCATGTTTTGACTTGTATTTACTGTAATTTATGTACGTCTGTTCGACATTAGAGTTCTAATGGTACAAGTTCCGCCATCAGAGTTTTTGCAGGAGTCGTCTTTTCACGTGGGGTCAGAGATGGTCCCGGGGGGCAAGGGAAATGTAGGGTGATCCTCCCCGAAATTTCTAAAACAATAACAATTAGTGGAATACATTTAACGATCTAATTTTTACGAATTTTCTAGTCTATTAGTTGATAGCAGGAGGGGTTCCTCTCGACCTTATCCTGCGGGAAGATCTATTGAAATGGAAACTCAAAACAGAAGGCTCAGCAGGTCTACCGGTAACTATCCAGGTAAGGATTGCAGAGGATCCAAGAAAATGGAAAAAGATTTTGCATGAGGACACAATAGAAGAGTGGAACCAGCGGTGGGTGACAACTACAAAAGGTTCTACCTTAAGAAAATATTTCCCCACCGTTCAGGATCGGTTAAGAGCAAAGTGGGTCCTCCCGGATTATTGGGTGTCGCAATTCCTTACAGGGCATGGGGCCTTCCGAGCCAAGCTACATGGCTTTGGAAAGGATATTGATCCCCTTTGCCCTACATGCAGGATACCGGAGACGGCTGAGCATATTGTCTTAAACTGCACCGCCTTCGAGGAACTAAGGGCTAAGTTAATGAGGGAAGCTGAGCTCTATGTTCTGACAGAAAACAACTTCCCTGAACTAATGGAAGAAAGGAAATACCCTTACTATAAGGAATTCGTGTACGGGTGGAAAAATACTGTGGGACCACAGCTTTTCAATCTCGGGAGAAGAGGACCAGCACTGGGAAGACCACCATAGTAAAAACTTAAAGCGGAGGAAACCTGAAATGAGAAATTAGGCAAGGTCCATTCTGCTCGTTGGGAAGATAGAACGAAGAAATGAAATAATGGCCACAGCAGGTTATTTCTATATGGTTTTACAAGCAGCAGTTGTTTGCTACCCAGGAATGGGTAGCATCCAACTGGTGCTAAAACCCGTTTTGCCAACCAGGCAAGGTAGGGCTGCAAAATAAATAAATAAATAAATAAATAAATAAATAGTCTATTAGTTGATGTTTATGCATATGAATTTATAACTTTTTGTAAATAAATATTTGTGCAGTATGTTCGTATGCGTCTGCACGAGGTAAATCATTTTTGGGGGTGTAAATTTCTATTCATAGAGTAAGGAAAAATATTTACAGTCCGTAGGGTTAACGGTCATTTAATAATTCTTCTTTTAGTAGCATAGTTATTAAGAAAAAGAGGAATTAAATTTCTTGAAAGGCATGGGGTCACCATCGTCTCTTCATCATCGTGGGTGGGTACGTGTACTCTCAAGTTTTGTAATCAGAATCGTAAAAAGATTGTTCCAATTTTATATTTTTGGTCTATTTATAGCATTATAAGTGTTTGAAATTTTATCTTTTGATCTAGTATTTTTACTACTTGGAAATCCGATATTTTACCAAATTTAGATTTATCAAAACATATTTTTATTACTATAAAAAATAAATTTATTAAATCATTTATAAAACAGATATCATGATGCAATAAATTGAAAAGAGAAATATTTTTTCACAAACAACATAAAAATAGGAAGAGACCTCAGTACTAAATAATATTTAAGTTAGAGCGGGATATGCTACCTGGGTAGAACGTAACATGACTATTATTACCCTATCTCAATAATATATTATCTATTATATTCATAAACAGACATTACAGAGGAAACCGGCTTGTTCTTAACGTTATGAAGGGAGGGCACGGATAGTATCCACGACATAAACATGCCTTTATGTTTAGCCCTGCTTCTTTATGGGGGTCCGCTACTTTCTAACATTTTCCACAATGGCTTCCATTCCTCTAACACGAGCTCAGAGAACACTGTAAATATTCCGGCAAACTGTAGACCAATGTACCTGCTGTTACGGCTGAGGTCATGTCTTTGCGCAATATGTTAGGGACAGATGTAGACCGTCCGGCCACGAAATACTTAGCTATTCATACTGGTTAGTCTTAACTTTTCATATTATGCCATAGTTAAACTCATATTGAATTAATAAACTAAATTAAAAATACAGATATGTTTTTGAACTTAAAATATATTCCTTCAGCTCGTTAAGTTAATATACGATTTTTTATTTAAAATTTCGATTGCTACCTATCAGATATTTTTGTGGAAAATTTCTTTTTTGGCTGTATCTAACAGTATTTTAATACTGTAGGGATTTCCTAAATTTTAGAATTTTGATTCAGTAGGGGTCTTTTATCACAGAAAATAATTCATATGATTTATTTTCCTCCATTTTATTATTACGTTCTATTTATGGAGAGAAATAAAATATTCCGACACTTAAATGGGTTTAAATAATTTTTCTTAAACGAAAATAATAATTTACAATGGCAGACAAACAACATCAAACTCAAATAATGAACGAGATTACAAAAAGTATCAACTTGTAACAACACAAAATTAACAATATGATTTGATACCAACTCTCCAGCCCATCGCTCCTTATATTTAGGGCCGTATTTATGAACGTTCCTAAGGAAGCAGTTGAGATTACCTTAACTGGTTCCTATTTTAAGTTAACCTTTAAGCTTAAGTGTTCCTTTAGATAATTCTCATTTTATGAACCTTCCTTAACAATTCCTTTCCTTAACTAAGTATGCATTTATTAAGGTGCAAATTTAAGGCCACCTTAACTAAATAACCAATCAGAGAAGATTGATAAGAGTACTCCGCCGCTAGGTGTAACCTTCCCTAAACTGACATCCGTATTAACTTCACTCTTGTTTACTGTGTTGTTAAGAGTGTTTTAAGTAGTTAATGTGGCAATCACAGCTCTAGAACTATAAGAAAATGATAATTGGAGTAGAAATCACTCAAAGTTGAAAAGTGTGCAAACATTGTTAGTGTAAAAGAACAAACAAATGTATACAATGTTTCATCTAATCGATTTCAAAACAACTTAATGCATGCTTCAGGATAACAATCAAAAATATCTTTATTATAAGATGAAGATGCAAATGAGAGTGAAAAAGTGTCATAAAACAATGTTAGGTAGTGTTAGTGTATACTATTGTATATTTATAATATATTTCTTAATATTCTGCAAAATATTCTTGGATGGTTTAGTTCCAACCTTCTTCATGAGAAGGAGTTGTAAATGTTAGATATGTGTAAATTAGTAACCAACTTATTTTAAAAAAGGTGTGTGTTGGAAATGTGAAATATTAAAACTTCAGTTTCCTTAATAAGTAAGCTGAAATTTATTTTCAACAACTTCATATTCTTATATGAATTATTAAAAACTGATTGTTTACTTTAGAATACTATTACTTTTGTATTAGCATATTAATTATTGAAAAATCTTAGTGGATGTACATGTGTTTTGACATTTTATAAAGAATTGATTTATTAGTGTGTATTATGATTCTTTTATTTATTTTTCATTTTTATATAATAATAAATAAAAGTTGTCAATCAATTTATTTATGTTCTTTTTACATTTCTCTTACCACTCATCCAAAAACTTGTTATACCAAACTTATCTAATTTCAACCAATTCCAAGAAGGCCTTTTATGAAAAATAGGCATAAATAAATAAATAAACTTTAAAAATGTTAAATTGGTACTATTAAAATTACATTTAATTTTCTCAAATTGGATTCAGTCTATATTTCATATCAAGATTTTGTTTTGTCAATGAGTAATTGAGTGCAAATATCTTTACTATCAATAATTAACATTATATTGCTCATTACAGTACTACTTGCAGAAGAAAAAAATGAATTCACTTAATATTCTTTCAGATGTTTATATCACCAACTAATCAAATATTTACATATATTTGATTACAAAAGCATCTGCATCAAAATGTTTGTGATTAAAGTTGTACACTTAAGTAATACTATCAATATACTAAATAAGTATGCATTAATTGAAAATAATACATCTTTTGTTTTGATTTTGCTTATATGGAGAAATTATCTGTCTCTCATTGTGCCTAGTAATAAGAATGGCTACATATGAAAACATTTGATAAATATATAAAGGAGAAAAAAGGTTAAAATTTTTATTTCCCTTATAAAGTGCAATAATATGTCACCACCTTTGTTGTTTATACCTCATATAAATAAAGTAAAAATTCCAAAAAGTCGTTTGTTCTTAATAAATGGTTCTTTTTAATAAGTATTTAAGTCCTGATATTTGTTTTCTGTTTTTATTTATATTATTAAATAGTTAAGGAGAGGCTAAAGGTAGCTAATCACCTACCTTAGCACTAAGGAAGGAAAACAGATCAAATTTATAGGAACACCTTAGGATCTAAGGTGTCCTTAAGATAGGAAGGGTAAAGGAACGTTTATAAAATGTAAATTATGTTAAGGTTAGCTAAAGGTGTGCATTTTAAGGAAGCCTTTAAGTAAGGCGTTCCTTAGGATCGTTCAAAAATACGGCCCTTAGTCTGAATGAGAACAGTTTAGAAGGTTCCCTACAAGCGGAGAATATCTCGAACGTTCACGAGCATGTGCTAGAACAGTTTATTCGAACTCTTCTAACAATAAGTCTAGAACTTCAATCATATGTTGCTTTTTTTTGTTTCATGTTACATTATATTGATACTTTAATCCTGTTACTTAGGTTGATAGTAATTTGAAATGAATACTTGGAGTACAAAGGATTCAAGAACTGAATCAGTAGTAGCCGGTATTTGCTTCAAACCTGGGGTTAGCTACTCCCTACTCCAAGTATCCATAGTATTAGTATCTCTCTCACTTCTCACTCTGCTGATACGGATCTGTATCCGTGTATCCACATTAGTGTCAGTACCATTTCATTTTGGCTGGATCGACTTTTCAGCATCTGATACAAAGTAGTTGATTCATAGAACCTTACGCCTCTCGTCTTTAATTAATTGCTAGAGTAATGTAGGATTTCTTGGTCTACGGTTATCCAGTAAATCATATGTTAGGCTTAACCACTAGGTTTCAAAGATGTATGATGGTGCCAAAGAAGTATTTTCAAGTTTGCATTGACGGCCTGTCTGCTAGTAGGATTCCGTTTCATTCTTTATACAATAATATTAGTTAAAATTAATTGAAATTTGCTTCCTTCATGATTTTAATTTATATTATACTACACAGAGTGAATTTAAGACTAGTTTGCTCTTATGCAACAATAAATATTGCGACTCTAATAATAATAAGTTAATAACAAATAATAATAATTTTGTTATTAATAATAATAATAATTTAAGTTAAGTTAATAATAACTTAATCTTAAGTTATAATAATAATATTAATAACAAACTTAATGTTATTGGGCCGGGATAATCGAGCGTGTTTGAGCGCGACCAGCTTTAGCACGCTCAAGCCGAACGGTGGCGGTTCGAATCCGCCCTGGGATGGTTGACTTTTATTTCGTGGAGGTCCCACCGAATAAATCTCGACCCACCGTGGTTAGAATAGGTTGGTTAAACCTCTAAAGTAACCCCCCCCCCCCCCCCGTATGCCTCACATGGCAAGGAAGGGGTACCGAACAAAAAAAAAAAGACTATGATTAATTCATAATTATAATTAAAACTGCAAAATTATCTCAGACATACAATCTATTAGTATGATACCATAAATGAGGATATGTAAATTGAACAGGTATTTTTATTAGTTCTCGTAAACTGAATTGTCCACCTTGAAGAAATAAAAATAAACACGCGATGTCCTCGAAGCCTTTGACTAGTCACACCAGCGGTTATTTTTAATTCTCTATTATCAACTAGGTACCTCTACCTCTGTCTCTACTATCAACTGTAGATGAGTTGCTAGAATATTTTTTTAAGATGGATCCGAACGATTGTATCATTTAAAGAATGCGGTCTGAATGATAGAAATGTGACTAGGGCAATTCCACGTCAAATCAACACAAAACTATATCATTTTGAACCTCACCATTTCAGATTTTCTTGAAATTTGGTATATGTGTACTACTTGTATCTACTAGAATAATTGTGAAATATTACTGAGATATGTCTACCCGCTTTTGAATTATTGGTCTCTAAAGCCCTCAAAAATAGGTCCAGAAACAGAAATAATCATGATTAAAATTTTATTACTAGTTTTCAATTTTTTTAGTAATGAAGAAATTTTCATCCCACTTTTATATTTTGCTGAATGAATAGATATAATACTACCTATTTTTCAAAAAAATATAAAATTTTTAAAAAATGCCCTATTTGAGAAAATTGAAATTAAAATTTTACATTTAGTTTTAAGAAAATTTCTTTAGTATCAACCTATACATTGTTGTATACCACATGAAACGGCATGGAATGCGCTGCTAAACGACACCAATCTCATAGTTCTAGTTTTATTGGAAAACATCTACAGCTATTTTTAATCATGATTATTTCTGTTTCTGGACCTATTTTTGAGGGTTTTAGAGACCAATAATTCAAAAGCGGGTAGACATATCTCAGTAATATTTCACAATTGTTCTAGTAGATACAAATAGTACACATATACCAAATTTCAAGAAAATCTGAAATGGTATGGCTCAAGCCTATGTTGAATTGACGTGAATGTACATTCAACATTACATTAATTAGAGAAGTGACCAGATTTTTGAGTTATTTTTAAACCAAGAAAACCAGCAAGAATATAAACCACAATCTTATAATTCTACTCCCTTTTGTACTGTTTTTGAATAGCACAATAAACTTTCTTGAGAGAGGGAAAAGAGACCTCTGTCATCGCTTTTGGAGGAGGAAATAGGAATCTACTCCTATATTTAAAAAAAAAAACATGTAATAGAGTTTATTTTTATATCCATTGTCTATATTTTCCATGAAAAGCGTGAAAATGTCTCTCGAGGCTAAGATCTGTGACACGAAAATGTGAGGAAAACTGGAAAGAAAAATTAGGAGATTTGGCTGTCGATGTATCCCCATTATGAAGTTTTTTCGTATTTCCTCGCACTGTGGGAAATTTAATAAAAGTAAAGTTTAATTGTTTTTAAATGATTCTTATGTAAATATCACCCAATTCCTTTATACAAGGTTATTCTCTAGTAACCGAGCATTTAAGTATTTAAAAAAATACACTTGTACATATACATGCTGTTAATACCTAAAATAATTACATTTAGGGTAAAGTGCTCTAACATGAGAGAGACACCTAATATGAGGCAAGCTCCTAATTCCAGTATATAACATCTTTTTATTTCAAAAAACTTTCCAACCAATAAAGTTTGATACAGATGGCAGTGGACGATATCAATCATTGGCTTTTTTTTTTTTAATTGAAAGGAGTTATAAACTAGAGTTAGGAGGGTATCCCCTATTAGGGCACTTTACCCTACTATTTTCAGTTAATTTTTTGTTCAACTATGCTTATTCAGTTGGGAATTCGTGAGTTTATCGACGAAGTTTTATCACAGAGTTTCCCCCTAGTTTTTATTTTGTTTGTTTTTCGGTCGATAACTCAACTTCCCACATTCAACTAAAAGCAGTTCATTCAATAACTATTTAATCGAACTTATTTTTGGTTACTCAATACCATTTGAATAAGATGACTAATACACTTATAGTAGTTGGCAAAGAATCATAGCTACTTAAAATATATAAGCTAAGAATTTTTAAGGCATATTAATCGCAGATTTCACCTAAGGAATCTTGTTAAAAACTTATTATATTAAAAGAAGTTATACTATTGTTCATATCAGTTTATTTTTTAATATATTTCAAGTGCTGAAATATATAAGCTAATAATATGAGCTCAGCAATTATTGAAATATCATACATAAAAATTAACAATTTTCTGGCAGAGATCTTACGGACTATTAAATTTAGTTTTAATTTCAGTTTGTAATTAATAATGGTATTTCCTTATGGTTACAAGAGGAAGTTAATTCACAAGTCAATATATTCTTTATCAATCTTTTACATAATTATCATATTTTAGAAACAAATTCCCCTCGAGTTTGGCAGCTAATATCTTTTAAAGAAACAAAAGATAAAATCGGGATTTAATTCGAACAATTATACGAAACCTGCTAAACCTAAGGTACCATGTTCGTCGCTTGGCTGGTGACTCATAAATTTAAAATTATGAATGAAGAAAACATGAAGCAGGAACAATTATATTGCGAACAATATTTTTTCCTGTATCAACTAACTATATACATTTCTCATAACTTTATTTTATATATCCACACTTTCTAAATTCACACTTAGTGGATTGTGCAGTAGTAAAATAATGTCAGGCACGAAAAAGAGCGATCATTTTAGAATGAAAAAAGGAAATTTACAGAATGTCTTTTCATCCACGTCCTATTCAGCCTTCTCTGCATGCTTACATGCACGCTCAACAATATTTAAAAAGTTAAATCACACACTGATTCTCATCCATACTTAGTACGCACTTGCACTTCACTAGTCCACTTTACCTGTCAAAATAACTCATATTGTGGTTGAACATGATAATATGATTTTACTGTTTAAATATATTTGAGATGGAAAAGTATTAGCTTATACATAAAAATGCAAGGGACATTTGTTTGTTACTTCAAAATTCGAAAAGTAGTAGGTAGATGAATTTACTTGTAACTTTGACACAAAAAAGCCAAAATAGCGGCAAAATCTTTTTATTTTAATAGTAGATCATGTTTAACAATGTATTTGCCGAATTTCATTTCGCCGGATTAAATTTCGCCAGAATACCCATTTATTTATTTCTCTACAAATAAATTTAAATCTAATTATAAATTTTAAGTATATAAATAAATTTAAGTAGGGCACAGCGAAGTGAGGCCGGGTTTAGCTTGTAGCTGATAAATTATGAATGTCAGGACTTGATTTACGATTATTTGTGTTAAGCTTTATAGAAATCGCCTAAACATGAGGCGGTGGATACTAAAACGGCTTGATTGTCATATTACTTTTTTTAAAGAAGAAACTAAACTTTTTCAAATCTTCAAGCCCAAGACTAATGTAAAACATGAAAATTTATTATTGGCCTACTTGTTGCCTTCGCGTCAACCTGCCTCTCCTTTCCATTCAGTTTCCAAATACCTTTTTCCCTAATAAATTATTTGGCCCTCTTGCTTTCTTTGGATCAATCCTCCATAAGCTCAGCCTACTGACCGGGCCTCTACCATTCGGCCATTCCATTAGTGGTCGGGTCTTCCTCCAGCCCAGCATCCGCATCCGCTACACGTGTACGGGCTAACGAAGCTACTCTATTTCGGCTCTGATTGATGACCTTTTGATTATCCCGCTCCCAGTCACCTTACCTTATTCTTCGAGTCATCACATTAAAGTAATTTCCTAAACATGTGTCTACTTAATTTCGATAATTATAATCATCAATTGATTCTTTTTCGCCTTATTCTGAAATAGTCCTGTACTTTAATTAATTAATTAATTATACTTCTGGCAGACAGTCGCTGGGATTTTATCTTACTTCCAACTCTTAGCTAAAGTGATTCTTTGAACCCATAGTGGATAGTCCCTTATGATAGTCCGTTCTGCACTGATATTTTTAAATGTCTTCTAAATAATCTTAATTTCTACATAAATATTACTTCTTTTTTTTTCTAAATAAATGTATTAAAAGAGACGCCAATACAAAGAAAGAAGGCAAAATAAGTATTTTTACTCAAATCAGAGAATTTCTGAGAACGTCACTGTTGAACGTCACTATAGTATTGATAGTTACAATACGTTGGCCAGAAGTAATGAAAAATTTATTCCCTTATTTTATATTCACTGGAGATGAGGAAGGGTTAATTACTAATCCATTTTTTTTAAAAAGATAGAACCTCTTCCATATTTATTTTAATACTTTTTTATTTAATGAAAATACTTATATCATGAATAAAAATTAAAAAAAAAATTTGGTTTAAAAAAAAAAGACAAACTAGATAATTTTGACATACTTATTCAATAATGTAACTCTAGGTAATTATTTGAAATCTATAAGATTTTGAAAAATGTTCTTAATATGTAATATATTATACAGATGATCCCTTTAAATGTGTCACAAGCCCAAAACGTTGGAGAAAGATAAATTATTTTAAAAATAAATAAATATGGAAGGGTATTTTTAAAATACCTTGATTAAAAATTTTAGTTTATAATTTTAGTCTTTTAAGACTACTCAAACTACAGAGCCCCACCATTAAGAAGAAATAAATAAATAATTCTATATCTTCTGTTTACCTACAGATTGATTTAAATGTAATGAGAAAAAATGAAATGCAAACAAAAATGGAACATATAGAGATAAAAAAAAATTATGTAAAATACAATGTAAGTCATATGCGCAAGGGGATGCAATGTTAGTCAGATTTGGCATTTAAGACGCTGTTTTATTTTCATGCATTTTAGGCAGGTTTCGGTCAATCAAACACAGTAGCATACAAAAAAAACAACTCATATATTTGTTGTTAGTTGGAAACTATTAATAACAATTATTTTATATTATTAGAACCTGTTACTTCCTTCAGTGAACATTGCCTGCATAGTCTACTGACCTCAGAAACCACAGCCCACCGTGTTGGTTTTAGGGTAGCGGAACTTGTAATATTCCTGTCTAGAATAGAAATAAATAATAGGAATATCTAAATACAATCTAGAAAAAAATATTATTAATTAGGATTGACGGGAACATTTGATCGATAATCTGTTAAGTAATTAGGATATTTATTTTCTTTTAAATTTATAATTTGTAGTTATTTAATTATCGAAATAGAAGCGAAACTCAGAAATTATTTGATATTTTGATATTACCCGTTGTTATATTGATTTGATAGAACTAAACATATTAAACGAGTAAATAAAACCGAAAAATCCCCTCGAATGTATCGATAATATTAGCATGAATAGAAAAATCAGGAACCAATTTATCAAGTAACAGATAATAGGGGTCGGCTGGGGCCTAGTTTAACAAGAAAACTTTGAGTTTGTGGAAAGTTATATCAGCTTCATCATTCAACAGACCAAAAACTTCACTTCTCCTCAAGTTAGACATAATTTATGAGACTTCAGATCGGCCTACTTACTTAAGACCTTATTCTGTGGCATCCTACATTTTCTGCGTTTAAAGAAAGCGTATCGTGAATAGATAACGACAAATAAAAAATGGTTTAATCTGAAAAAATCATAAGCCATTTAAGTAAAACCGTGATTAGAACCATCCCGAAATATTTTTAAATTAATATAAGAACGTCAATAATCAGAAGCCTTCCATTTTTTCAATTATTTTTTGTATTGAATTTTCTTCACGTATATTTCAAGGATTTTTTTTTAATGTATTGTTTGTCGCAATAAACTTCAATACCTAAGAACCGTTTCGAAAAATTGAACATTTATTTAACCCTTGTGTTTTTCTCAACTTTTTAGAAGATTTCAACTATTAATTCAAACCTCCCCACCTAAAGAAAAAAATCGGTATTTTACTATATAGTAAATTAATTTACTAAAAAAAAAAATGACACCCCATGATATTGCATAAATTTCAAACTTACTTTTGGATTGACTTAAAATATTAAATATACCAAAATGAATCAAAGCCTCCTCAGCGTACTTGAATGAATGAATGAATGTACTTTATTTGTCAGACTATTAATAATAAGATCAATAAATTCATTTATTATTAATTAACTATACATTATTACGATATTATTAATTAACTTACAATAACATCTTACTATTGCCTTGGATGATGTCTAAGACATAATAATGTTTGAAGCATTTTTTTTTTTTTTTTTTTTTTTTTTTGTAGACACTTGGTACAAAGATGCGAAATCAATAATAATTGAAAACTAAATAACCTGTCCATTCCATTTGTAATATAAATTTAAATTTATTTTTAATATTATCGCTCACTACACTGAGAGACTCTTACCATTCAGCGAGTACGGCTTATTGAACACTGGCCAATTTATTGCTCCCATATGAGTGACCATGCCCTTAGACAAGGAGCTTTGTAAGGAAAATAACCAAAAGGCTACTTCTTTAATATCCACGTTGGGCTGAATCCTCGTACCTTGTGTTGGATGCCGTTGCCGAGGTCTTTGTACCAGTTGATCAGCCCTACTTTCCTCAACGGTTGATTAACGACAGAAAGGTAGCAATGACGCTTCGGGCAGACTCCTCTAAGTATGTTTGTAGAGAAAGCTTTGGAGCTAGTACGCCGGCTACTTGTTTTGGATCATGCAAGTACATTCTGTCCTCTGGTCGCTCCATTATAAGCAGGTCCGTTCCGGGAAGATATACGACAGTCATTAGGATCGAAGGAATGGTGCAGATGTCTAAGATCTAAGATGTGGTTTGACTTGCATTGGGTGCAGGTAAAGTGAATCTACTAAGGTAGGAGATTGCATCCGTACCACCATAATGTATTCTTTTTAAAAGTGTTTTGAATAAAATAAAATCGGGTCTCAATTAAGGCTAATGGTGTTCTATTAGTGAAATAAATATGATCACTTAGTATTTGCAAACAATAAATAATATCAATAATGGAAACAGCAAAAGGAGAAATGAATAAATCATCATATGTATTATTTCTCCGGAACTTTTTTTGTCGGTACGCCATAACTCATCAAATTTCTTGAATGAGGGCATCAGCTTTCCTTGACCGCTACATCGGAAAAATAAACAAATCACTCATTTTGCCTTCGATTGCAAGTAATAAGCGCAAAACCGCGTTTTTGCGAGAAAATCAAAATCGTAGAGGTTTCTTAATATAAATATATTTCGGAATCGAATGTATTTGTTGAACAAAGAAATCATTATTTAAAGAAGTCTTTGAATCTAAAATTTGTATTTGCTTGATTCTAAATATTGTTTTAGAATCGGCCGTAACTCTCTTTCATAAACGATTAATTTCAAATATTTAAAATTAATTGTACGATATAATTTACTATAAGTATTTATTTTCCCCTTTTCCCCTCTTATTGATTTAAATAATTACAATATGATATCTCTATATTATGTAACTTTGATGTTAAATTGTTAACCAAGACGTGTTATGTTGCAAGATAATAGTTTATTATCTACATATTCGCGGATTGCAGGGCACATTATATTTGTAATAGAAGGTATGTGTTTAAAAAAAAAGTAAAATATACCTAGTAAAAAATATTATAATAAACTAAATAATTACTTAGAAGTGAAGCTTCACTAGCTATCAGTGCGAATTACCAGAAGGAAATATTTGAAAGCACTGCACTAGATTCGTTCCATATGTCTTAAGTTCTAAGCATTTATTTATAACCCAAGGTTTTATTTATAAGAAGGTTTTTTTTTCTTCTGTTAGCAGAAGACAGATATTTGGCAAATGAGACGCTGCATAGTTGAGATTATCTTAGTAAACAATTATTCGTTATCAGAATACACTATAATATCAAGAATAATTATATATATAAATAAATGTTTACGAATATGATATAGTTCTCCTATATATCTCTTTCATTGGCGCATGAAGTGTCGGAAATGTGAAACCTTATCTTATCAAAAAATGCAGATACAGTATCGCCGTAGGTTATATCGAGATATTTTCAGCGATCCGAAGCAAATGATAGTATTTAACTGCAATGCGATTATTTGACTGATTAATTATTATTTTCTCTTTATTAAATACCACTCGTTTGTATAATATAAAGTTAAACGTCTGGCATTGTGTTAACTATTAATCAGTCCTACGTCTCGAATTCTTCATAGGTGTTTAAATTGTTCAAATAATTTCAGATGTTATCGAATATCTTGGATTCCTTGGTTAGGAAGTGACTGCGTTACTTTTTAAATAGTTAAACAACTCTCAGCCAGAGATGGACTAGATACTCTTACTCATGTATAAATAATTTAAAATAGTTAAAAATGATATAACGCCTGATTGAACCCCAAAAAAATTTATCTTACCATAGTTGATACAACAATAAATTATAGTTTTGTTTTCGCACCAGATTTATCCATCATCCAAAGTCATAATTAATAACAGTACCTAACATCTCTCATCTGCGTGAATAAGTGGTCAAGTCCAATTTCCTAACTTTTCTGGGCACAATATTTAAAGTTCATAAACAGTTTTGATGTAAAATCAGGATATCATTTTCAAGCGTTGAAATTTCGTTAATCTCAATAGTAGTTAATTTTTTTTTAATTTCTTTTGTTTTCTCTAATTACTTTTAATGCACTAGATAATTTTAATTTTTTAGTTGGCAACACATTCCGATGGAGCATAGCCTTCAAAGTTTCAATATTTATCAGAGTATCCTTTCGATACCACTTCCAGTCGGCTTCTTCGAAGAGCCGCCTCTGTCGACGGCCACTGACTGAATTATCACCCCGTGCTGACTCACCAAACAAACAAACCAGGGAAAATAAGTGACAACTGAAAAATACCCCTGCTGGAAACTGCGCCTCTACTAGCCTCCTCCTGGAGCTGTTCCAGTGCGGCTGGAATCCGATCCAAGGCTCCTTCCAAAAATTATTTTAGACGTCGGTCCGCCTGTCGTATAACTTATTCTCCACGTTGGCAAAGTGTTCTCGGCACTAACTTTAAACTGTAAGTGCCGATGCTCTTTGTTTACGAAATAACATACCGATTTTACGTCTTGGAAGTTGACCAAATAATTTCTGTTATAAGTACCAACTTGGGGAAGATGGCGATCAGAAATAGATGTAAAGTGTATCGATACTCTTAAAAAATGTGGAAATATTCGTAAAAATAAATGCCACTGAAGGAAATATGGAAGTGAGCTAACTTTAAATCGAAGTATTAAGCGTCTTCTGCAACAACATTTAAATATTTATGTAAATCTTGTCTCAAAAAATAAAAATATTATTAGTTTGTTAAGATATATTAATATAAACGAAACCAATATTGTACACATAACAATAGAAACTGGAAAATTAAAATTTAAGCATTATTAAAATACAAGAAAATAAAAACCTATTTATTGATAACCTGTTATTAAAAATGTTAAACCTAGAAAGGTTTTCAAATTTAAATAAATCTTTTTTATGAAAATTAAAATGTAATCAATAACATCCCAATTATTTCAAAGCATAAACATTAAAATAAGATATAAAGTGCAAAACTAATATTTCTATGATATTATGTTTAAAACTATGCTCCTCATTAAAGCTGCTTTCCATTTTAATATTTGGTGGTTTTTTTTTTTTTTTTTTTTTTTTTTTTTTTTTTTTTTTTTTTTTTTTTTTTTTTTTTTTTTTTGTGGAAGTGGTTTTATAAAAGTTTCATTAAAAGTTAAACAGTTCAGCCGAAGATAACTAAAAATATAAAAAATATCACATTCTATATTTTCGACATTCCATTTATTTTCATAAGGTTTTAATATTTTACTGAAGCTGATATTACCTATTTAAAAAACCAAAACAAGTTCGTTAGGAATGAAAACAAAATTAGAACCTGTATACTAAGAAATCAATGTCCACCCATAATTAATTAAACGACCTTCTAAAAAAAAGAAAGTACATGCAAAAATCGATTTTTAACCTTGAAGTAGCCTAATCGATTTACCAATAGAACGAATCGATTTCCCAATCATCATAAGTAAAACGCGAACCTGTTCCAGTAACGAATTGTAATATGGAACGCAACGTGTACCACCTTGAGAGGGCGTTACTGCCGGTGCATTAGTGTCAGAGAGAAAGCTAAATATTGAGGTCCCTGACCATTTTTAGGAAGATCGGATTACTATAAAATTATAAGTTATAAAGTAAATAGTGGATTTAGGTTTACTTCAATTTACTGGGTTTTCACCAAATATATATATATAAGTCGGTATCAAACTGATTTTATTAATCTGTAAAGATTACAATTATGTTAAAATAAATACATACATAAAAGAATGTTACAAGAATAACATAATAAACAAATCTGTAAAGATTAATTAAATAACAGGTTGTGACACCAAACTGAAAGTATATAATAATGTTCTAATTACATAATTAATTCTAATAACTTCCCAATGCCAATATAATGTAGTAGTTGAGATTTACACGTTCCCCCCTGAAATCACTTTTCCGAAGAGAAAAGTGACAATTTGCTGCTATGAAAGCAATTAGATATGTTCTTTTTTTTTTCCACACTCCACTTCATACATTGAACTTGAAATTTTCTTGATAATTCTAAATGGTCCAATTCTCACCTTATCAGTTTTCTTTCTGTTGAGTTTGCTCCCATTCTCAATGTATACTTATAATGTGTATGTAACTCTTCTCGTTTTGTCTACTCTTTTTTTATTTATTTCAAAAATTTTCATAGAGTTTAGAAATGCCTGTTTTCTATCTTCAGTTTAAGTTTGCTTCATACCAGTCTTTGGCTGGTCCCTCTACAAAAAAAGAAGATTTTCAATCATTCTCGTGGTATTCACCAGTTTATGCCCAAGACATTCGGATTCATAACGTTCCATCCATTCCTTAGCATTTTGTTTTTATTGAATTTTTCTAAGATAAATTTCTTTTCTATTTTATGGAGATTAATTTTATCAGAGCTCAATTTATTTTCTAGGTCTTTAATTTTTTGCATTAAAAAAAAAATGTTGTTCCAAATTACTAGATTTTACAGAAAAATTACCATCATTTGATTCTTCTAATGGAATGTTGTTAAAACAAAGATTATCATCCGCATCAAAATACAGTTTCCTTATATCGTCATCTATTTTTATGCCTACTTTCCTATAACCGTTAACTGGCCTAATCGCGGTAACTGCATTTTTAATTGTAGATTTGGTTAATATATTATATTTGGTATTAATTAGTATTATTAGTATATTTGGTGATTTAGGTTTGTGTACTCTTCAGGTAACCTAAACCATAGTTCTTTGTCTTCAGAAACTCCCAAAAATTCATAATTATCCTCCTCCCTCTTGATTATGTGAAAAAATAATTTTGGTATTTTCTCCTTATCATCCATTGGATGTGTCCAATTTGTAATTTAATTTATAAGTCGGTATCAAACTGATTTTATTAATCTGTAAAGATTACAATTATGTTAAAATAAATGCATACATAAAAGAATGTTACAAGAATAACATAATAAACAAACAATAAAACAAACCTGTAAAGATTAATTAAATTAAAGGTTGTGTCACCAAACTGAAAGTATATAATAATGTTCTAAGATTTTAAGATGTGTTCTAATTACAGTCAGGTATAAAGTAAACCTTTTCCCAATGCCAATATAATGTAGTAGTTGAGATTTACACACATATATATATATATATATATATATATATATATATATATATATATATATATATGTATATATATATATAAAAAGCCTTGTTATTTAACCATTTTCTATTTATAATTTTCTTTTTTAAATTTCTTGATTTATTTTGTAAAAAAGCTAACAATATAAGAAGAATCTAATCTTCCAATTCCAACTAGAATAAGATTCAAAATTGGAATTAGAAAAGAGAAAAATTAATTCAGAAACAACTTGCATTAAAAAAAAAAAATCTTGTTAGACAGATATTTTGATTTCAAAATAAAAATTTTTCCCATGACATTGAAATGCATCCCATACTCACTCATTTTTCTGTTGACCTAGACATAGTTTAAAGACGGCTTTTTTATCCGGATGTCGGTGATGAGGAAACTCAACATCTAATAACTTAACGTTCTCTATAGCACGTGCTACCCACTACAACATGGCACGAGAAACACTTTGATGGACGATTTTTGAATGGGGGCGGATGGAAAAAATGGGAAATCAGACAACGGTACATTGTATTGACTAACAGCCAGATATTAATAAGTACTTATAAATTTACAGTTGCATTGCGGTTAGGATGGATTTAATTTGACCGTCAATTCAAAAATTATTTTTAAGTCTGTTTGGTTAGGTTAGGTTTCATTGTTTATGGACACTCAACTTCGAAGGTCATTCGTGTCCTTTTGCTTAGATGTTTATTTGTCTATTGCTATAGTTTGTGATAATTCTTGAAAATGTGTGAAAATACCTGCCGTTTTCTAGCAGTCCTAAAATTTTATTCGATATAAAATGAAGTTCCACTTTCTTTTATGAAATAAATTAAAAACTGTATTTTAATTCACATTAGAAAAATATTAAACAACCATAAAAGTTTCTCTTTTTACATATTCATTCCCTTATTTTTTTTTCCATTCCAAATACATGCGAAAAGAGCAACATAACAAAACCTAGGTAGAAAAACTTGGGTTCTTGAATAAGAATTTCGCTTTACACGCTATGTAGTAGCCTTCAATTCAAGTCTTTCCCGCCACTGACTACTCATCGTTCAGAATAAAACTTTCTCCCATCGTAAAAGGAAAGAAGATGCTAGGAAAGGATGGAAACTGCTTCATTGGCAATGATAAAGCTTAGAGAGAAATTATTATAAATTTAGATTTGTGGCTAAGATAAAGACATACAGTTGCAAGCTGCTATATAAGACCACTTGCAAGGAGGTTGTCTAGTCTGTGTTTAATGCGACTGCATGTTTAGCTTGTATGTAATGTCTATCTAAATATGGTCTGGTCCACACGTATATATTATGAACATAGTCTGGTCATGGAATTCATAGATAGCATTATTCATTTCCAAGAGGGAAAGTTTATTGAGCATAATATAGGCAAGGTGAATTGTACAAGTTTCTAAGAAAACTTTTACTTCATTTCTTCTATTTTAGAGGGGAAAAAATATAATTTCTGTTTTATCCAAATGGACTTGAGATCGTTCATGAAATTCGTTTAATTATTGAATTAAATAATTGCCTAAGTTTATGGACCGGCCACCCATACTGCTAGGGCATTAGATAGTATTCAGAAGTTAATTTGTTAATAGGCAATTATGAGCTGGTAAACAAGATGACGGCATTTAACTTGCTGTGGCCTTGTGCGTATCATCAACGGGCCCCTCGCGATAGCAGCATATGATAAGCCCGTGGCGATATAACCCCAGGTCATGTTTGCTTTTGTTGTGGCGTCATGTTTTGTTACTATCGATTCAATATCATGTACTCCTGCCCTATATAATGGTGTAGAAATCTGATTAAAGTTTAGTAAACTGTTAAAACTAAAAATTGGCTTTCCCCAGTTGCCTCTATAGAATTAAAACAAATAATGTAATTTATAATTTATAATTTCATCTTTTTTTTATATTTATTCTTTATGATAACCATTATATAATTATTTTTTCCTTCAGCAATTTAAAACCTGATTTTTATTTATTTCAGGAAAATGCCATATGCGGAAGAGGGGACGGAGAAAAAGAAAAAAAAGTTCTGGGATATCTTCAGGCGCAGAAGGAAAGGTTCTGATAGTTCTTCCGACGATGACGAAAGTCTCAAAAGAAGAGGTTTTCTAGGAAGAAAGAAAAAAGATAGAGGGAGTAAAGACGTTACTAATTCCTTTTATATCAACCCTGTGATACGAACTGATAATCTTAAAAACAGCGTCGAATCCGTCAAGAGCAACAACAGTTCTGAACTCTCAGGGAGAAGGAGGATTAAGGCGAAAGTCGAAGCGAGCCGTGAACTTCTAGCTCAAGACTCTAGCTCTGACGAAGGGTCTTACACCTCATATACGTCGTCGCTTCATTCGGCAGGGTCCTTCCCCCGGCGGTCAAGAGCAGCGAGGACAGAAAGGCACAACAGGAGGTTGTCGAGGGATATCGAAGGTAAGGTGAACAAGTGGTCTGCCAACATCGTGTACCAAGAGAGCAAGGACTACGATACCAAGTACAGAGCAAAAGCCCGCTCGGCCACCCCGAGCCCTGTCCAGAGTCCTCAAGTCAAGAGGGCGGCGTCTCAAGGGAGGACCACCTTCAAGAGCACCTCGACGGACAACATCAACGGGAAGAGAGCGCCGCCGACACCTCCACCCCGCCGGGAACCCAGGCCGCAAAGCCTCGCCGATCCACCGAGATACTACCCGCCCGTGTATACGGCACCTAGTCATTTAATACAAGCCCGTCTGAGGCAATCTAGTCAGAAGAGCGTGAGCGAGCAATATCTTGCCCGGCTGAGGATGGAAACCGCGAGATCGGTTAGTCCTAGGCCCGTCAGGACTGAGTCAACCAGTTCAGTCAGTTCCGAGTCTTTCGGCAAGAAGGAAGATGTGCGACCTCTTTCGATAGTGGTCGAAAAGTCTGAAGTGTCCGACATGGACGCAAAGAAACCACCCCATGGTCCTGTCCAGGCCGACAGAAGAACTCCGAGAAGGAGTAGTAGTGTTTCGAGCGATGTATTAGAAGCAAGGAAACATTCTTCCAATTTGGAGGAAGCTTTGAACGAATTAGAAGCCATTTACCAAAAGCTTGCTAATGACGAGAAATCTTACGATTCTTCGGTAAACGGAGAGGCTTTACCAACGGACGATATGGCTTACAGGAGGTTGAACAAAAGGGAACCATCATGCCAAGACATGAGGGAGATCATGGGCCAAGCTGGAAGCTACCTCCTGGTGTCACCCACGCTTTCCCCTCCCCCTATTATCGGCCATATTCCACCTCATGGTGAGCCTGATGTCACGTACGATGACGTCGTCTTCAGAAGTGTCCAGCACAGCAACAACACTCTCAAGTGCTTGGATCCCCAACCGCCTTTTGGAATCCCACTAGGTCCAATTTCACCAGCTTCCAACTCGGATTATCTCCACGCCAAGCCGATGCCAATCACTTCCGGGTCCATACCAGATCTTGTTTTAGACGATCTCGCTTTCAGAAACTTGAGGAAAGACCATTCGAAGAAAAAGGCTGTTCGCTCCATGTCGGCCAATCTTTCCGGTCTCATCAATAGAAATTACATCAACAACAACAACCTTAATTCGGTCAACAACAACTTGGAAGAGAAATCTCACAGTTACTCGGACATACCCGAAGAGATGAGGTTAGCGCAAAGAGTTCTCGACATGAGAAAGCATAGAAAGTCACCAAAGAAGAGAGAAAATGGAGAGGCAAGGCAACGGTTCTTTTCGGACAAGACGGAAACGGAATGTGCCCTGTTGGAAAAACTCGCTGCTGAAACAAGAGCGACAAGCGATCAGATTGATCGTGAGTTACGTGAACTGAATGGGACGGACTATACAAAGAGCATGACAGATATCCTTCAAGAAATGACGAAGAACTTGAATTTCGACTTCGACTGTCAGACGTGTACAAAGGAGAAGACCAAAGATGGGAAGTACCAACCGCTATACACCGGCTATCGAGAGAGGAAGCTGACGAGGCCAGGCTCAATCGGCCCCCCTCGGCCGAAGAATCCCTTCAAGGAGGAGCCCTGGGGCAGGAAGAGGGAGCCCCAAAACGGCGACAGGGACAGCCTAGAGGACGACGTGTTCTATGACGAGCGGCAGAGCGGGACGACCAGCGGGGCGGACGAGGCCTGCAGGGAGATCAAGGAGGCTGCATCGGGGCTGCAGCGGCTGGAGAAGGCAGAAGGTAGCGCAGTGCTAGCCGTCGCCTACTGCATGGCATCCTGTCACCAGGCCCAGTCCCTCGACTTCCTCTCCATCTTCGTACTTCTCCTCGCTATAGCCTCCCTTTTCCTCTTCATCCTCTTCTGAAAAACTCTCTCATTCCAATATCTCATCCTAACTTTTATATACTTCAGAATGACTTCATTTAAAAGTTTTCATCTACGTACATAAAACACACACGTGTTTAAAAATAGGCAGTTTTTATCCCCGATAAATGAATAAAAATAAAATTAAACATTATTTATTTCTGCGATTATCCAATGAAATCGGAAGTTTAATTTAATGATTAAAAAATATAAATCCTCTTAAGACCTGTAATCATATCAAACACGAGTTTGAAAAGTTGTCATTTTTTTTTGTTTTTTTAGGTGTTAATGAAAAAAGTATTAAAAATAAATTAAATTAAGAGATTTAAAGATTTTTATCTGCGATCTACTTTTGCCTAAGATAAAATAAAATATTATTTAATAGATATTATTTCGCATATAATTATAAATTATTTTATAAAGAAAATTATACTTGTAGAGGTGAGAGATAGTCAACTGTTAATCTTTACGATAGGTTAAATGATAATCAGGATTTTCAGTTGAATTTTTTTTTTTTTTTTCCAAAGCCAACGTTTCGATAAAAAAAAACAAAAAAAAGTTTTCAACTGAAAATCCTGATTATCATTTAACCTATCGAAAATTATATTTCATATATAAAATATTATAAAGTATTATTACGTTCTTGTTAAGTTTTAAACATATAAATTATTTTATGATTTTATAATTTTTAATTGCTAGATTATTGCATGTGTTTTAAGAATTGTTATTCTTTTATGCCAAAAATTCAAACATTCCCCCTTTAGGCATAATTGGAAAATAAAACATATAAAAAAATAGAATAAAAAATGATTGTCCAATTATAAAAAGAGGGATTTGAAATCCTCTAATAGCCTAAGTATTTTGTTTTCTTTTATCTTTCTATGTCTTTATTATTTTGTTTTGATCTAAAAATTATTATATAAGTACTGGTGCTAGGGAAAATTATAGTGATAAAAAAACGAATAAATTATTATGCGTATAAATAAATTAATTAGTGTAGATTTTAGTTAGAAAATTTTAGTTACTTGAGGCAGCGTTACTCAACAATCATTCGTCAACCTTGACTCGAATTCGCAAAAGCTTTAGTTTGTTATATTTCTAAAACTTAAAGCAGTTCAATTGATAGCTATCTTAATTTCTCCAATTTGTAAATTTATTATACTCCTAATAGTATGGTATAAAAATAATTTTTGATTATTTTTTAATCCACATTGCATGATTATCAAACCATTTCTGTATATTACTTGTAAATAGCTTTTTTCTTTTTTATAAAATATTAATTATGTTTACTTAGTAATTTGTTAAAATTCTATTGTATAAACGGTGCACTACTTCTCAAAACTTACATATTATTTTTATGTAGTTTCTTAAAAGCTATCCTACCCTATGTTAGGTGGTTTTGATTTAAATATAAAAATCTACCATATATACACTATAATAGAAATAGTTTGGCGGGAGAATAGTAACAGACGAATAGGTTGTGACATAAAGAAAATCAATGTATTTATATATACATATATTTTCACATAATGGTTTTCAAACAAAAATATTTTTATAATTTGTTGGAAATTAATTTTTTAAGCATTAAGAACAAAATTTATCTATGCTTTTATATATAATGAAGTCCATTTTTTAAAATTTAATATTAAAAACCAAAATTCTTATTGTAAATATTTGTAATAGTTCTTGGTGCTGAACATTTTCTTCTCCATTATTTTTTATTTCGTGGTTCATACCTTTAGTAACTATTTATTTGTATTAGATGAGAAGGAAAATTTCATTTAAATGATCTGTGTACACTTCACCTAACTTTGTTTAATATTTCCGTTTATGATATACCGTGACTTGACGATTCGTAATGCTGAATTATTATAATTCAAGAAATCATCAGTTTATAAAATATTGTGAAGGTTAAAGAATAATGAAATTGATAATTAACGAAATAAGAGAAAGTAAATAAATCACCATGCTAAAGTAACGAATATGCATAGATTTTTAGTTGAACATTCGTTACTTTAGCACGGTGACGACGAAGTAACAATGAATCCCAGGCGCGTGAGCTATACTATTCCGCATAACATATTACGTATCTACAAATTTATATGAAGAGTCCACGGAAGAAAGGGGGAGAGTCAATTTTTTTCCGAATTGTAGTTATATATATATAATTGTTCGTCTAGTTGAGTAGAATATGTTGGTGATAAGTAATAGTCAGAAAAAACGACAGTCGGTTGGTTACAAGCGATGGAAAGAACCGCGTACACGGAAGAAAGGGGTAAACTACAACATTTTTTTTTTAGAGCGTGTCATGTCTTTTTCGGGCAAATTTAATATTTTGACTCGCAAAAACAAAAAGGAAAAGGACATATAAAAAAATTGAAGAAAAATGATAAAAGATACTCAAGTAATTAAAGATCCAAACCTCAAAACTCGATTTTCTTGGAAAGCACTCCAAATGACATCCTCCCTTTCTTCCGTGGACTCTTCATATAGAAGGGATAATGCATTTTATTCATTCCGCACTTAGTTATCTCTAAAAGAAAAATGAATATAAAAAATAATAAAATATTTTAATTATTTATTACTTTTTTTTTTATTAAAAAAAAATCAATATCCTTCCCTGTGCCTTTCTACCCAGCACATTTCCCAACACATCCATGCTTTATATATTCACCTTTTGCACCCTTTTCTATAATACTTAGCATTAATTTTATTACGTTTCTGTATTAATTAAGTTTATTACATTTTATTTTTAATCTCACTATAGTCAGAGCTTTGGTTGCACAGTTTTCAAGCTTTATATTTAAGTCCTGGTGCACAGCTTTTGTTGCATAGTTACCTTTTTACCTATCCATCTATTTTATAAGCATTTATTTACTTTATTTGAATCAAATAATTTGTATTTTGTGATTCAAATAAAACCTTTTCAATCTGAATTTGTTTTGTACATAACCCATTGCATCCGCCTGGTGTGTTTGAGTGCTTTTTCAAGAGTTTGGAAATAAAGTTTTTAAATGCAATGAAGTTTTTTTTTGTTTGTTTGTTTCGTTTTTGATTTGTTTGCTAACCACACCAACTAATTATGACGTCCATAGTCTGCTTATCGTTTAATGATGAGTTTTAATACCATATATGAACCTTTCAAAGTTTAACATAGTTAATATCGATCTGTATTTTGTTTCGTAACAAAATAGTTATTGAAATATGAAAAAAAAAATTTAATCATAGTTGACCCCCTGCAAAAAAAATGAACACACACATCAAAATTTAAGTGTAGTGTTAAAATAATATTTTGATTATAAAATATATTTCTACCATTTCTACTTTAGTATGATTAAATACATATGTTATAATAAATTAATAACAATTCATAATTATTTTATTAATTCGGTTACAAGACAGTTTCATTAAAAATATTCAAATATTTTTGCTAAATTACAAAACTTTGAAAGGTTCATATTAACGTTAACCAATTTTCATTTTTCTGGAGAAAAAAAATATATATATTTATTTTTTAATTAAATATTTTTTTCAATTTAAACTTTTAGGATCAACTGACTTTTAATATTTTTATTTCTAGGTGTCGCCTAACTCCAATACTCTTCTCGAAGTCATTATAAAAAGTATATATAGAAATATTAAATATTGTACAAAGAAAACCTTATAGAAGATAACAAATAAAATAATTTATAATATTGTTTTTTATTTAGTTGTCTTATTACAAAAACAATAAAAACCCTGTCTAAAATTTGTTTAACTAAGAGCATCGGTAAGTATCACAAACGATTTTGAAAAATTATTATTCACTCACCTGTTTTTGATGCAGCTACTCCCTGCTTTTATTTATGTTTTTTGAAAACCACCTTAATTTTTTTTATCACAAGGGATGCACAATTGAGGTTGATAGTATTGAAGATGTGGGAGTTACAATTCAATGAAATATTATTAAAAGTTTTTATAAAAAAATAAATATGAAGGTAAGTGAAGGTGAACGAGAATAACTAGCTGAATGGATCTTCAAGGTTTGTCAACTGAGAAAAAACGTGCTTATGGTGATGCAAATCGTTTTACTAGAATAAATTGCTTTATAATAAAATAAATATAATAATACTAATTTTCATTAATATACTAATTCAATTTTTGCTGGTAATTTTTGAAGTTGAAACATAGAAATGACTAATATTGTATACTATATATTCTAATACTCTTAAAACGACTTATTACTCAACTGGGAAGATTATTGCACTACAAACTAATCATAGAAACACGTACTGAACAAAGAGGTTCAGCAAATACTTATAAATAATTATGAAATGCAATAAATTCACAACCCTCTGTAAATCATAGAGCCAAGGGGTTCATTCTTAGTAATTCGGAATCCTTCCATAACGTTCCATAATAATTTGTCCTGATCCAAATATGTATCTATGTTATTGTATGTAAAAATATCTATCTAAATATCTGTGTTATTATGGACTCGATATCTGTACGAATCCACCTTCTTCAGACCTTAGTATATTCTCTATTTTCGATAATCCTCTGAAGCACATGAAAAGAATAAGGCCCTCGCAACCATCTTATGTAGATTTATTATTTGAGTACTGCCAATGATAATTTAATCTACAAGACAGTTCGCGTCATTATTCGTTGTAATAAAGTTGCTAATTTCAATAAATACTATAAAATCGATTTAAAAAAAAATCAAGGGCGGACCTTCACAGCAATAAAGACGTTATATAAATATTGAGTATAAAAGAGCTTTAGTGGTGTGAGCTACTCATTTACTAAACTCACTAAATAAAATTGAACTCTGTCGTATTTTTCACTTAATAGAAGCAGGAACGTAACCATTTCGAATAGGGGTGGAAGGAAATAGCTCTTGTTGCCCTCTATAATTTGAGAATTATGAGAATGATTGGTTTAATGAAGGTTGTGGGGGCGAAATGGAGTGACGTCAGACTTCCTGCATGAATTTAGTGTTAAATAATAAAATATTATTATGTATATGAATCTTTTTACTCTCAAATATAAATGGGAAGCACATAGTCGGCCAAAACAGAGCTTAAGATTTTTTATTAAATAATATATATATATATATATATATATAAAATTACCATAGATATCATTCATATTACCATATTTTCCCCTTGGTTAATGATATTAACCTGTTTCTGTGAATGATATAGAAAATATATATAAAATAAATAGATGTATACTCTTACTCGCCTTGAGTATTTCAAGTCTTCTTTTTTTATTTGCTTATTATTTTCAAACTGAAAATAATTTATTTAAGTCCCATCGTATCACTCACTTTAAGCTTTTAAATAGTGAACGGTAAGTAATTGGACTAAATATTGATCTGTATAAGGAGACAGGTTCAATTGGTGGGTTTTTTTCAATTGACCTATAGCTGCGGGCACGTTTCCATTTGTCAAGCCATTTCCTCTGGCCTCAAGTTTAACTGATAGAAACAATCTCTTAAAAGAAAACTGAAATAAATTTAAAGTAGGATATAATAATTGAATAATTATACCATCCTACTAATTCAATTAGAATTTAGAAATTTAGATTGTCATTTTAGTCTCAATTATTACTATACTAGATAGATCATCAACCGTGAAGAGCTGATCATCGTTATTCGCGATATTGATGTTATTATGCTTCATTTCTGTGTCTGATGTATGAGGAATACTATTTTGATAATCACTATGTGTATTACGATGTTAATGTATCGCGATAATCAATAAGTGATAAAAAGGTTACTAAGGTTTTTAAGAGCTTTATTAACATGTGTTTTCTTTACTGTATGAGTATGTACATGTTTCCTTTACACTATTAGTAGTGTAATGGATCATTTTCCAGGCTAGGTAACAGTCTAGAAAGGTATACTTTCATAAGCAGTATAATCTAAAATTATATTACAAAACTGGCAAACAAACAATTAAAACTCAAATTAGTAACAGCGTTACCAAACCGTAACTACCAGTCATTCAAAAATAACCATACCCTTCATTGTTCAATGCTAAGACTAGGACACTTGTTCAGTGATTCTTATATTCAATCCGAAATGGAATATCGCAAAAAGGCTTAGATCGTTCCAAAACATGTGATTACGTACTAATACATGATGTAACGGTTCCAAAAAATTCTAGAATTCTTTTAATGTAACAGAAATAATCTGTTTTTCTTTTAACTCACAATTATTCCGTGTGGAATGTAAAGTATTATTTTGCTATAAGCAAATCTCCTCTCGAAGTAGTTACGTTAAAAAGTCACTGGACCATAGGCCTGAAGGACTTCTGTGGGTGGAATGTATGGTTATAGTTATTGGTTATTTTAGTTTTTTCTGTAAGTCAGTTTCTGGTGAAAGTTTTTTTTAGTGTTCTTCGGCCGTTTCCTAGATTTTTTGATGTCCAACTTCTGACGCACAGTGGGAAAAATTTGTCATTTTGTGGCCAAAAATCCTGACCAAATTACGATAATCGAATAATTCTTTTTCATTAAATGGGATTTTCTTTATCATTGAAATTAAAAAAAATAAAAATGCCGTCGCACAAAGTATTTCAAATTAATTTTTACATGAATCCTTTTTTTTTTCTAATTCAAATAAAATAGCTTATTAAGTAAAGGTTATACATAGAAAATTAAATGAATCAGTATTTTTATCTATTGAGCTTTCTGCTTATATACAAGTATTTTTCAGGCACATGCTCTATTGAAAAATGTTTAAATAGTTATTGTCTAAAGAAGAAAAAATCCAAAAAATTAAATTAAAAATACCCTATATTTTCGAAAAGCAGAAAGCTCAATAGATAATAATATTGACTCATTTCATTCTCTATGTTTAACCCTGTTCCTAATAAACTATTTTATTTAAATTAAAGTGAAGAAAGGGTTAATATACAAATTAATTTGAAATACTTAGAGTGATAGGATTTTTATTCTCACTGATAAAGAAAATCCCATGCTCCTGCCCATGCTGAAAAAAGAATTATTCGATTATCGTCATTCGATCAGGAGTTATAGATTTTTTGCCACTAAATTACTAAATTTTCTCATTCAAAACAACTCACAAAGTTATTTGTTGGTCCACTTCCACTATTTTTCGCAATGCTTTCGATTAAAAGAGACAAACTTTCGGGATAATTGAAGTCCTGGATGTGCCCCAAACATAGCTCTATCCTGTAGGTCCATTAACGTTTTATACCTACTCTGCTATTGGCATGAGCGGATCCAGCCGGTTGTTAAGGGGACTGCAGCCCCACACCCTTCCCCTGGATCTGCCAATCAGCTTTTAAGTCAGCCCACCACCTTTATGTTCCTTTCCCATAACTAAATTCTACTTGTTCTGCTTATCATACACTTACTAACAAAAGTCTCTGCACACCCTCCAGCTTTTTTTTTATTTTACCTAAAGATAGGTTATGAGCCAGATATTGGCAATGAAACTCACACATTTTTTACATAATTTAATCTATTTTAATTAACAATAATCAAATTTAGTAAAATTTATTTAACTTATAATTTATGAGAAAAATTACATAAAATGTCAGAATATTGATGCGCCAAAAGTCCCTGCACACATCATTTTTCTTCAACTTGAAGCCTAATTATTGATGCCAAATCAACTTTAATAGGTAGTCTTTCTTACCTTATTTCTTATCACGTCTCATAATCTATTTGGCATGGTGTGAACTAGTTTTTTGTAGTTTCTGGAGTAATTTTACCCCACAATTCCTTTAGTACTCTTTTTAAGTGGTCTTTGTTCTTTATTTTAATTTTTACTTTATGACGGCCACAGATGTTGTATTGGATTAAGATTAGGAGATCAGGGAGGTGTTTTAAGTTGCTGTGGAGCATTGTAGAGCAACTATTCTTGAACTTTCCGCGCTGTCGTTATCTTGTTGAAAAATATATTTTTCCTGGAGATCAAACTTCATTAAACTTTCCGGTAAATTACTCCTCAAAATATTTATATAAACGTGTTGGTCCATTATTCCGTCGATAAATTTCAAATTACTAACTCCAGCAGCACACATACACCCCAAACCAAAACACTCCCTCCACCATGTTTCGCAGTACCAACTATGTTTTTTTTCCAGGGGCTCTTTGTTAGGTTTTCTCAAAACTTTCCCCTTTCCATCTGATCCTTGAATGTTAAATTTACTCTCGTCAATAAATAAAACACGTTCCCAGAACTATAAGGGCTTGTTTACATGTTCCTTTGCGAACTGCAGTTTCAATATCCGGTTCGTTTACTAATGAATGGCTTATACCTAGGCTTACGCACATTATAGCCAGCTTTCTATAGGGTCCTTCTAATCGTTTGTGCAGATACCCCAATCTTGTAATTTTCTTACACCAAACCTGCTAAATTTAGAGCACTTGTGTGGGGTTCTTCTGCCAAAGTCCTTATGATAGCCCTCTAATGGTGAGCTTGGAGTACGGGGGGCGGCCAGAGCGGTATCTATTTTCCAGTTTTTCATCCAGTACCCAGTTTTTCATACCGTCTTAGGACATACCTTACCATATTAAAGCCCCTGTTGACGATTTGTCCTATTTACCTGTATGAGTTGTATGGGTTTCATCAAATTTACAATTTGGTCGGGAATCGGTGTTGGAACCTCCATTTTTTATCACAGTCTTAACTGTTTGGGCCCAAATTAACACTGGCAAGTCAGGATTAGCCGGAGGATGAATGGCATAATGTGCAAACTGTATACATATCAGTATCTTGGCTAATTTCACTGCGTGCAGAGACTTTTGGCGCATCAATATTTTGACATTTTATGTAATTTTCTTCATAATTTATAAGTTAAATAAATTATATTAAATGTAATTGTTGGTCATTAAAATAGATTAAATTATGTAAAAAACATGTGAGTTTCGTTGCCCATATCTGGCTCTTAAGGTATCTTTAGGTAAAATAAAAAAAAAGCTTGAGGGTGTGCAGAGACTTTTGTTAGTAAGTGTATATTCTTTACTTCCTTACTTTAAATAAAGTTAAATTCTATCTTAAAATGACTAAAAATTTCCAAAGTGGGGGGCTGCAGCCCTCCCCCTGGATCCGCCACTGGTTAGAGATAGGTTTGTTAGCTTCCGTCAAAGAGCTTGGACAATTTTCCATATTGTTTGATTTTTCCTTTCCGGTCCGATGAGGGTTCTCCACATATGTCTAGTTGAAGTCCTCTTATCTTGTTAAACAAAACTTCTCAGTAATCAGTGATCAGAATGATATATTAAAGCTCTATCAGATTATGTTTTAACGCTTGATGGCAACAACCATGATTGTGAGTGTAATACATACAATAAATACACTTTTTATCTCTTCATTATTATCTTCCATTGTTAGCAGCTAAAATAAAACAAAAAGAAGTTATAATAAACTAGTAAGTTCTTCATGAAACCTTCTCACGTTTTCTTGATTTTTTTTTAATTGGTTGCCTAATCAACAAAAACATTTTTATTTAATTCGAGGACTCCAAGAAAAAATCATCTACATATTTCAAAGCTGACAGAGAATGTGGGCGACTCCAAAACATAATAGCAGAAAGGCAATAGCTTTCACCTGATAACTCATGACTGTTAAGATTCATGAAGGACCACTAACTTCTTAAAGAAAAAAACTAAAATCTAATTTTAAAGTATGTCACCCGAAAAATTCAGTCAATTCATTGCTCACTCTCAAAATGAAAATTGATTTTCAAATCCCTTTGATGACAAAATTGTATTAAAATTATGAAGTTAATTTCTTATTAAACTGCTGGAAATAATTGACATGAAACGATTTACAATTTTCACTAAAGTATCATTTTGTGAAAAATTCAAGGTAAGTCATGGTTTCATTAATAGCTACTATGATTTATTACAATATAATTTTATTATATATCAGAAAGTAAGAAAAGCTCACTTGTTTGACATAAATAAGTATATATATTTCATTCAATCCTACTCCAACTTAAAACTAACAAGGGGAGGGCACAGCTATTGGGTCGTCGATCGGGCCCATTTTTTTTCTGGTGATTCTACATCGAAAAATAGTCGACACGTGTTCGAGCGTTCCGTCCAATGGGCCTTAGGTTTTGAGAAATAAAATAAAATACCTTGAAAATCATTTATTTTTTATCTTGAGTTTGGAAAATGATATCGCCATGATTCTTTCACTAATTCATTTATTTTAGAGAGTAGATTAAAGGAAAAATACAATCGTTAAAGAATTATTTATATTTCTTCAATTTAATTTAAAAAAAGCTTCAAGTTTTCAAGTAAACTAGCTTTATAAATTTTTTCACATAAAAAAGAATAGCAGAAATGAGTTTAGCACCTCAAGAAACCCCGATGTCTTAAATATCATCCAAAACAAAAAATAAATTGTTTTTCCTCTCAGGAGCAGCTTAAAAATGTTTCAGCAAAATCGTATGTGTAGTTTCAAAAGTCTGCATCTCGTGTTGAGCTGATCCGATTTTTACGTTCTTGAGCTCGTTGCATAGAAGAAAGCTTCCTTTTTCTAACCATATATATAACTATTGTATTATCACGGGAAGCTCTTGTAAAAAATGGTCCTCAAAATAAAAATTAAATTCAAACTTTTCTTTATATTATGTTGATTCATGAACACGTAAAAATATCTCGATTAGGTAAAAATGTGTAACTCTAGAGCCTTTATTTACCCTATAAATTTGATGAGAATCGGTAGAATTTTCCCCGAAATATGGTCGGATTTTTGGATGTTTAACGAAATTGTAAGGGTCTAGCCTTAGCGAAACTTTTAATGCATCTTTTTTTTTTTTTTTTTTTTTTTTAATTTTCCCAAAATTTACTTATAGTTTTTTTTGATTGTCCTCAAAACGAATCTGAAAACTGTTATGAAACAAATGAGCCGAGTAACAACCAAAAACAATACTAATAATTTTTAAAAAAAATCCAAGAATGAATGAAAATAAAAAGTTAGTCGATCACTTTGAGAGAGAGGTTTGTAAGAGTTTTAAATTACAAATAACAATTAGGAATGATTCACATCATATCAGTTTTAAAATCCCCCACCTAACCGCACCAGTAAGTAAACGTAAAAGTATATGCGGACGAGTACAAAGTACGTTTTTCTATTTTAGTTCGCACTTGTTTCATTTTCCCAAAATTTACTTATAGGTTTTTTTGATTGTCCTCAAAACGAATCTGAAAACTGTTATGAAACAAAAACAGTTTTGCTCAAAATGATTTTTTAATGTCAGTATTTTGCCAGAATATTCCATCAACATAACTCTAAAAAGTAATTATTTCCATCCTTTTCACGATGTTTTTATCACTAGTAAATTCAATTTACGGAGCCTATTTTGTTTTTCTTGGTCGGCTAGGAGAAAATGGGTTCATCCCGATTGTTTCACGTTCGCCTTACAAAAAATGATTTTGAACTTCAAACGAACTAAAATTTAAAACTACTTTTTCTCAATGATCTACATGCAATTTGTTTTTTATATGCCCTCGCCATCAACAAGTAGTATTTTTTTCTTATGGATATACTTCCAATGTGAAGGTGGTATAATGAAACAAGTGCGAACTAAAATAGAAAAACGTACTTTGCACTCGTCCGCATATACTTTTACGTTTACTTACTGGTGCGGTTAGGTGCGGGATTTCAAAACTGATACGATGTGAATCATTCCTAATTGTTATTTGTTATTTAAAACTCTTACAAACCTCTCTCTCAAAGTGATCGACTAACTTTTTATTTTCATTCATTCTTGGATTTTTTTTAAAAATTATTAGTATTGTTTTTGGTTGTTACTCGGCTCATTTGTTTCATAACAGTTTTCAGATTCGTTTTGAGGACAATCAAAAAAACCTATAAGTAAATTTTGGGAAAATTAAAAAAAAAAAAAAAAAAAAAAAAAAAGATGCATTAAAAGTTTCGCTAAGGCTAGACCCTTACAATTTCGTTAAACATCTAAAAATCCGACCATATTTCGGGGAAAATTCTACCGATTCTCATCAAATTTATAGGGTAAATAAAGGCTCTAGAATTACACATTTTTACCTAATCGAGATATTTTTACGTGTTCAGGAATCAACATAATATAAAGAAAAGTTTGAATTTAATTTTTATTTTGAGGACCATTTTTTACAAGAGCTTCCCGTGATAATACAATAGTTATTTATATGGTTAGAAAAAGGAAGCTTTCTTTTATGCAACGAGCTCAAGAACGTAAAAATCGGATCAGCTCAACACGAGATGCAGACTTTTGAAACTACACATACGATTTTGCTGAAACATTTTTAAGCTGCTCCTGAGAGGAAAAACAATTTATTTTTTGTTTTGGATGATATTTAAGACATCGGGGTTTCTTGAGGTGCTAAACTCATTTCTGCTATTCTTTTTTATGTGAAAAAATTTATAAAGCTAGTTTACTTGAAAACTTGAAGCTTTTTTTAAATTAAATTGAAGAAATATAAATAATTCTTTAACGATTGTATTTTTCCTTTAATCTACTCTCTAAAATAAATGAATTAGTGAAAGAATCATGGCGATATCATTTTCCAAACTCAAGATAAAAAATAAATGATTTACAAGGTATTTTATTTTATTTCTCAAAACCTAAGGCCCATTGGACGGAACGCTCGGACACGTGTCGACTATTTTTCGATGTAGAATCACCAGAAAAAAAATGGGCCCGATCGACGACCCAATAGCTGTGCCCTCCCCTTGTAAGTGATTTACATTATTCCATCTTTTCGAATATCGAATCAGCATGTGGGTGATTCTCATTTAATTTGACCATTTAACTTTTTGAGAAATTGAATTTTGGGTTTAAAAAAATTCAACTTATGAATAAAATTTGATCTGAGTATCATCAATAAGATGTTCAAGAAAACAAAGGTGAACGAAGTTTGTCAGTTCGATCAGTATTAGTATTTTTTATTATCTTTTCAACTAAAAAATGAGTTTAGTTATTAGTGTTTCTGTATTTTTATTTACTTATTTTTAGTAATGTCTTTTTTTTTTTTTTTTTTTTTTTTTTATTCTCGCTCACTCTCGGCACTTTATATCACGGCTAAAAAACCCTTTTGTAAGGCATCGAATCTAGTTTCCCTTTTGTTGTACAATAATTACTAGGCTGGCGTCTATTCCTACTCCTTTACTTGCCAAGCTTAGTAGCCTATACTTCCTCGATAGTTGACCTATGAATAAGTCGTTCTGTCAAGGTTTAGGTTTTTCGTCGGATATTTGCAGCTCATTGATCATCTCGGGAAATATATCTTTAAATATATATATTTGCTGCAGAGTTTTTACTCAGTTCAGTGTCAACGATTCACCCATAATTAATTCATTCACTGCTTTACATGTAGGTCAAATTCAAAGACTGAGCAGTATTTTCACAAGCTGAGTAGACTGAATAGTTTAACAAGCTGTAATTTTGCTTATTTTCTTTCTCTTGGCCAACATCTATTTTTTATTAAGAATATATTTTTCATTATGTCCTTAGTCTATTTTTCTGTTCTCTATTGCTCCTTTCTACAGCTTGTTAAAATGGCTATACAAAAGAAATGATTCTTGTAGGCATTAAAACATAACAATAGCAACACTTCCCCAAAATTATTTTTCCGTCACGAGTGTTACGTAACACATTTTTACAGAAAATCTCCCTCCTTAGCTAAACCAAGTGTCGGGCATATATGAGAGGATGACCTCGAATAAATGTCCCTAACCAACATCTTTTGCCCGTATCATTCGGATTTTTCAATGAATGCTGATACATACAATTAACGTAACACCCGTGACCTATAATTTTTGTGACATACATGATTTTGCTTAGGATATCAAATTATCCTATTTCTTTTAGATTCCTATTTAAGTATCATTTCTTTTAGATACTTTCTTCTCCAAGTTTGCACATCGACTGATAGCCGGTATTATCAACAAAAGTTATCATGGCCATTCCCAAAATTTTCAAAGAACAGTGTTGCCCAGAACAGCCGACAACAACTCGACATGAATTTTTCTACTAACCTTGGGGACAGATTAATTTTCCTGATTTATATTCGAAGTATTAGAGGTAACCAAAAATATCATTCATATTTTGAAACACCACCGTATTACAATGTAATTCCTCATTGTTCAAATTTAATCAATTATCAGGGGTTCATTTTAGGATGTAGTGAACTAAGCATAACCAGCTTGGGGACTGTAACACTCGTGACATTTTCAAACTTCACATTGAGATATTTTGTTTTTTATAATGCCTAGATTCATTTAAATGTTACCATCGTAATGCTATAACAGCAAACTATAAAATAAAAATCCAACAATATTTTTTAGATATGAAAAAATATCTGAAAAACGAATGTTAAGACTGAGGACACTAAATGGTCAATTCATATGAGAACCACCCATGTACCTCTGTCAAATATAAAAATGAATATAATATTTATTTAACAAATACCTGAAACTATATGGAATCTCTAGGAATGTGTAAGGTCGTACGTCCCGGGTTTGAGTCCTGTTATGGACTCATTTGATATTCTGTTACTAAATCGATAGTAAGAGAATAGATATAGTAGATAGGCAAACGTCTGAAGCCTTCTTTATGGCCCGAAAAATCTATAGTCCGGGAGCTGAGTGCCAAAAAAAGGAGCCTCATTTGAAGAAAATTTTTGATCACATAGGCTGAAAGTACTCATTTCATAGACAACAAATGTGAACGTCTGCCACCTCAGATCGGTTGCCATCAAATTTTATAGGCGAACGAAATCGACATTTTCGAACTTTTTTCAATTTTTTGCTAATAACTCGAAAACGATTTATCGCAGAAGAATTTGTGTGTCTAAAATAAAAGAGCATCAAATTTCGCGTCGACTGAGGTCCTCACAGTTAAAATCGGGTAAGTCTCTTCGCCAAAACCGGTTGTCAATTTAGCCACTTTAGCGGAAAAATGAATTACGCTCATGTTCCAAATACTTTAGAAGATTGCATTCTGTGTAAAACAATCACATTAATTTTAAAATTAGCCCACTCCTGTGAAGACAAAGTAATTAAAACGTGAACGAATTTAGCGCCTTATGGTCTAAAATCCGTGACATTTTTTGGGATTTTTTTTTTCAGTTTCTGGCATATAATTCGGCAAATACGGATCACAAAGTATTGCTTTCTTCTTACTACAAGAGGCTAAACAATTGCAAATAGAATCATAGATATGAAGTTTAAATCGGTTAAGTGGATTAGCCGGGTTCGGTACATCAAAAATCTTTTACGATACGCTTTATACTTTTACGATTTTGGTGGAAACCGTGTTCCAACGCCTCTAACTCAAAAACACCTAGTTTAAATGAAAAATGAAGCGATTTTGACTTTATCGGGTGGGATAACCCTATCAAGTAGCGCAGCCTTCACCCATGGATATTTAATACGAGGTCTGGAACCACAACATTGTGATGGATGTAACACATCTTATCAATATGCAATATATTGCTTCGACACCACAACATTAATACCCTTTAAGAGAAAATCGCTTACAGCAAGGAAGAAAAAGTACAAAGTCTAATTCAATAAAAAAAAAAAAAAAAGACATAAAAGTTTTTAAGTTCATTTAATGAATCATATTGTAAGAGATTCGCCCTCTTCTAAATACAAAAATGTACCACTGCACACTGTCAAGGCCATATTAGTTAAGTTAGTTATAGTAGAGAACTAGAACTAGTGATAGAATCAGAGAATTATAGAACTGGTGATAGTTGCAACATAACAAACATTTTATCTGAATATTATTAAAGAGAAATAATGGATCTAATGATCATCTTTTAGGATATCTTTATCTGGTCGCTGAAATTTAGGAAAGTATTAGATATTCGTGCCGATAAATCGTTTTTATCAACTGAGTTATTTTTATTACGAATACAAAGCAGAGGTACATATGTTGTAATGGTCATATCCACCCTCTTATATAACAAACGTCTGACTCAGATATAGAGCTTAAATAATAGATATGGGGCTTCCTCCTCTGCTCTGTACGTTCAAGTTAGTTATCACAGATGAGCTCCTTTTGTGTGACTCCTCTCCCAACCCAACGCTCCCCTACTTCCACAGTTGTTTTTTTTCAGGGGCCTCGTGCCCCGGCGGTCGCTGGATTCCAGGAGTTATTAAAACGTGACCGCATAAGAAGAAGGCTCGTCGTTACACGAGGTTTGGTAACGTGAAAGGGGAATGGAAAGAGATGGTCAGGAGGCATTAAGGGCTGCGTCATCAGTTCCCAATTACCGGGGAGGGGGTAGGGGAGGATATCTGGGTCTTGGTGACCTCTCACACAATTCTTGTTAACATCGGGTCGGGAAATATGTCAAGAAGTTTAGGTTTATTTTCAGGCTTTTTCGGCATCTATCATGTCAAGCTGTGATAGTAAGTGGAATTGAATATCTTAAAGAAGATAGACAACAGGCCCTCCCAATAATAAAACTGTGAAATTTTAGCAGGTACTCTGCATCGAAAAACTATTATGTAAAATTTTATTATTTCTTCAAAAATATAATTATTCTATATTTACACGTTATAGTTTTCAACAGCTTCGAATTCCCTTGCAGATGTCTCCACCACCGAAACCTTTCCATCCTGACAAAATTAGTAATCTTATCAATAGCTTACCTAACAGAAAGTCACCCGGATATGATCTCATTACCAATCGTATTTTAAAAAACTTACCTAAAAAATCAATAATATTTTTGACAAACATATACAACTCAATCTTAAAAACCACACACTTCCCAATCTTATGGAAATACTCGGTTATTATAATGATTCACAAACCCACCAAGCCCGTCGATTGTGTAGATTCTTACTGTCCAATCAGTCCTTTACCTTCTTTATCCAAATTATTCGAAAAAAATCTTTTACGGCGTCTAAATTCTCTTAATCTATTCGACGTTATTCCAAATGTTCAATTCAACGGGTTCAAACAAAATCATTCTACAATTCAACAATGCTATCGTTTAGTCGATTATATTTCTTTCTCCTTAGAATCGAAATTTTATTGCCCGGGTGTCTTCTTAGACATGAGCCAAACTTTCGACAGAATTTGGCATGACGGATTAATTAGTAAATTGAAATCATTTATACCATCAACCTACTTCTTAGTTCTGCAATCGTATCTAAAAGATAGATTTTTCCGCGTAAAAATTGATAATGAATTTTCCGAAATAAAAAGAATACGAGCTGGAGTACCTCAAGGTAGTATCTTGGGCCCGACATTACTAAATATATACTGCTCAGACATTCCTCAATATCCGGAAACCCTATTGGCTACATTCGCTGATGACTCTGCTATCTTGACATCAAAAAAATATGCCACTAAAGCCTCACAAGTGCTCCAAGAACACCTAGACGAGGTAGCATGTTGGGCTCGAAGATGGAGGCTAAAAATGAATGAAGCCAAGAGCCAATATGTCTCATTTTCACTTAAGCACGACTCTTGCCCTCAGGTATTTTTTGACAATATTCCGATACCCACCTCTGATTCAGTACGCTATCTCGGCCTTTACATGGACAAACGACTGACTTGGAAAGACCATGTTAAACGCAAAAGAAAAGAACTGAACCAGCGTTATGGACTTCTTTCAAGGCTACTTGACAGACGATCAAAATTATCTGTGACAAACAAATTAACCGTTTACAAAGTACTTCTTAAACCACTTTGGACTTACGGTATTGAGCTATGGGGAACAGCAAAAAAATCTAATATACGACTCATACAGTCATTTCAATCTAAAATACTAAGAAAGATCGTAGATGCCCCCTTTTATGTCACGAATGAAACCTTACACACTGACCTTGATATTCCTTACTTCGAAGAAACAGCAATAGAGCGCTACCGTAACTTTCATGACGGACTTACTCTAAATTTCAACCCCCTAACACATTCAAAGCTCTACACATTCCCACAAACCCTTATAATCCGCCAAGAAGATTGTTGAGGCATTGGCCAAGAGATTTTCTGCATTAAACAGTTATCATACAGTGTTCTCTTACATTTGTAAACTTATTCCATTTTGATTTGTTCTTGTATTTCTGTTTGTTAATTCTTTTTGTTTGTTTTGTGTTTTTCATTCTTTCTTATTATAAGTCATGTCAGCATATTTGCTTATTATGCAAGTAGATAGCAAATTTAATAAAAATGTCTCAAGTTAACATATGTAAATAAATAATAAAAAAATAGTTTTCAAAGTAAATAAAGGAATGCCACAATAGTGATTGTTGATCAAACAGATACTTGTTTAAATAAAACATTATCATTAATTTAATGCGAGACTCCAGGCTTTGTGTTCCAAGTCATCAGATTATATCCTATTAAGCATTCTGATTTGCCCACTATTGCAGAAGAGGCAAGCAATACAATAAAAGTTATTGTAATGAAAAAAAAAATGTCTTTTCTATAGGTGCTTCGTGTATGTAAGTGAAGTCATAGAAAATGTGTAAAAATATAAGGAAATATTACTTTTTACTGACCTCAGATTATAAGCGCTGTCCGTCATGCATGGAACACTGAAAAATAAATACTTATTAATATTTTGCAAAGCCAATATAATTAAAAAGAAAATGTAGTTTGAAATGAAATCCCAAAACCATTTTCATTGGGTCGTTATTTAAATTGAATATATATAGAATAGCCTACGAACAGACACGGGAAAGTCAATTTGGCAAAATTTTCCAGGTAAGAATATTGCGAGAAAATTTCGCATTATGAATGATGGAGCAGATTTCGATTGTGAGATGACCTTCATTGTTGGTGATCAGATCTAGACAGGACCTCTTTTATACCTTCTCTTAATCAGCCTCATGTTTTAATATAAAAATTATGTTATTTCCCTTTATACGACTTCAGTTTGTTTACATCTCCATTCCACCTTTCAGTGTTTTCTTAGATGCTAAAAGCTTGTGAATTTGCCCGATTTTTTTTAGAAAATTACCTCTTTTAAAGCGCTTTTAACGGGTTTTCCGCCGAAACCTCCACCTTTCGATGTTGAGTTTCCACTTATAAATTCAATCAATGTCATGTTAATCGTGGTAGTTATTTTAGGAAAGAATTAAACTCAAAATTAGCTTTATTGTTTAAAAATAATAAAATGGAAAGAAAGAAGCTAAGAAAGCTGACCTTTATGTATGCTCTCCGGTTCGAAAGTAGATATCTCATTGTCGATGACAGCGCGCCTATGTTCCACTCATGGTCTCCGATTCGATTTTCAGCCTAGCAATTGCCTAACGAAGCGACAAGGATAGGTTTCAATAATTTAAGGCAAGATCGGGTAACCCTTGATATCTTCAACATTTAGGTGTACAGTTTCAAACGATATCCCTCTACTACTGCTAGAGTTTGAGTTTTATCACTTCGAAATGCCTTCTGAAATTTCCTTCTTCAATAAAAGGAAAGATAAGCTAACTATGATATTTTCATATAGCTAAAGAATAGAGTTTTTTATAGTATGAAAATGAATAGAAGCAGATATGAATTCAATCTGTTATAGATAAAAAGAGTTAATTTTCTGGATGACATAAAGTTGATTAATTCAGGCGTCAACTTTAAAAATGGGATATGTACATTTTTATGAAGTTATATTTAAAAAAAGTTTATTACACGGCTGACTGAGACAGTAAAAAACCAAGATACAAAGAAGGCTGAATGTCATTACAGACATTTAGTACATCAGTGAGAAATTCTTAACAAAGCTTTGAAAAAAGTTTGGCAAAGTTTTAGAATTAGGATTTTACCAATTTTGAAAGTAGAAGCTTCAATGGATATTAAACATTAACGCCTAAATCATTTGTAAAAATTAGATAAATTTAAAAAGAAATTTCAGGTTTTTATTTTTTCCCAAAGTTGCCATGCTTTTTGTCAGTGCAACATATTCGAATATTGCGTTATTATGTCGAATCCAATGATTCAGCAATGACTTAGCATATTATCATCCCAAAATATAACCATTATTATCAAAGATTAATTCTAATAGTATCTTTTGCATTTTTAGTTTTATTATAATATTTTACTTAAGAACCATAGTCTGATACAAAGGTCTGTTTGATGAATGTGTTGTTCGGTAGCCTTACTAATTCATTTAATTCTGTTCAACGCAAAAATTATAACAAAATGAACTAACTGCCAATATATTATTTTGCTTGGATAACTATCATAATCTTTATTCAATAATGAACAACGGATACTAAAATGTCAAACATCCGAAGAATACAATCCTTACAACTGAAAGTATTGCGTAAAGCAGTTGACAAACAACACGTCACAAATGACATAATACAGAAATACTTAGGCACGCCAACAATTTCAGAATTGCATCATGGACTTTCAGAAAGGAACACACAAGTTCTTCCGAAATTCGAGAGATGTGCAGCATTGTTCCTGAAGCTGCCTCAGCAAATAAAATTTGTAAATAAAATGCTAAAAAAGTTAATGGAATTTGGTTAAAGATTGGAGATATAATTACAGTGCTTTATAAATTTTACCAAAATCCGACCGATTTATCAACATGACCTCTTTGGGCAACGTAAAACGAGAGTAGAAATTGTTGTTTTTGATGGCAAACATTTTTTTTTACCTTTAACCTCCCTCGTGGAATTCAAATGATCCCTACCTGTGATATGAAACAAAATAAAAAAGTTAAGAACAATTAAATCGAATGAAATGTGCTTCTACATCAGTATGGAATTTTTCAGTTGAACTGAATGTGAAAAAATGTCTGTATATGTTGACAATAAATCTCTTTACCGCAACTTATGCAACCATTCGATCCTGCCCTAGTGATATTATGAATGTTATTAAAAGTGACGATGGAACGGATACCGCAAAAATAAAGTTCAGGGGAGTAGGGCAGCGGAGTTTTGGCCATTGACAACGTGAGAACCAAGAGGAGAGGAAATTGACGCGGTATTTCATGACCTTTTGTGGTGGTGTCGGTTCTATCTACCCAATCGGATGTAGCTACCAGAAAACGGCAACTGAGCAGCCAATCCATTCTCTGATTCATGCAATATCACATTGGATTCAGGAAATTTTAGCTCTATATATAATTAAAACTTACATCACTAAGAAATGGACATCTAATCATTTTATTGAAACTATAACATTCTCCTGTTAACTAAAAAGTCAATATGTCATTCAATTGATTAAAAAAGAGAAGGCTCCTTATTTTTGGGCCAGCTTGATATGGCTTGGTCAAATCCTCCCCAAGATATGCCACTGCATTCTATTGAGGTAAACATAGTTATGCTAAAATTTAGAATTTTATCGTAGATGTTATTTTTTAAAAAATCAAGTTGTTATTTAATAAAGTAAATATTTATATTGAATACCTCACATTCTATTTGGGTGCCAAAGTGGAATTACTTTTGAGGACCCTAAAACTAATTTAGAAATACTACAATAAAAAAAAAAATACTTATGACAATTCAATGTAAGCCACTTAACAAAGTTTAAAAGCAGTAAGATATGGTGCAAACTAGAGCTAAATGTATGAAAGAGGTAAAATAAAAAGTTTAACTAATTAATCAATGAGTTTAAATAGTTAAAATAATTAAGCACCATTTTTTTATTTGTCTCAAAAATAGCTCTGATTACATTTTTCTGTAACAATGTAAAGAAGCTCAATATTTTTTTTTGCCAGAAAAAAATTAAATTAGAAAAAAAAAGTAAGTAATTATAAAACATATTAAAGAGTTCCTTAAGACTAATTCTTGATCAATAGAGATACAAATTCATAACAGCATTCTCAAACTGCCATATTTTTCTTTTTCTTTAAAAAAGTCGCTTGTAACCACTTTAAGAGTTAATGTTTGTTCCAGAAGAATTAGTCACTCTTGAGTGGGTTTTTTATTAAATAAAATTTCAGTACAGAAAATATTTATTTAAATCACAGCAAAACTGTAATCTGGCCTTTAAGTTAGTAATAATACCTTATCTATTGTTCTTTCAATGTGAAAGTATTTTCAACTTCTTCAAATAACTTTTAGTGTGTGTGATAATATGTTCAATGAATTTAATTAATCATGAAACAATACTGAATAAAATTACTAAAGTGAATTAATTTAGAGTAAATTTCATTGGGTACAAAATATTTAAACCGTTGTTACAGCTATGTCATAGCCCCAAACACTGGATTGTGTTGACATATACTGGATTCGTACTCCTCATAAGCAGCTTTAGTATGGCAAACTGAGAAAAATTCAGACGTTGAAGCTATCATACTGCCTCCAAACCACACAGCATATGATGAGATATGACTTGAACATCAATAGGTTTTGGCTTCAGATGATTTCCACAAAGCTTTTCAGACAATTTTAAATGAGCATCAAATACCCTCGTAATGTCTCTCAGTAATTGACGACCAATATCTTTAAACATCCTTGAGCTCCCTGAAAGTACAATGTTATTGTACAATGGCCTTCTGACATCTATTGGGAGTTTTGAATGACAGTGTCCACTATTTCTGATATAGGTGTAGTAAAATCTCGATTTGAAAACTCAGCGTGAAAAAAAAATGAAAACATGAAAGATTTTCGGGTCCTGAAATTGCAGTTCTTGGTTCTATGACGGCTGTAACACCAGTTTAAATACTTTGTACCCAGTGCAATTTACTCTAAGTTAATTCATTTTAGTCCATAATTTTATTCAGTATTGTTTCATACTTTACTGATGAGGTCCAAGTATCCCATATTAATCTTAATTAATTATCTTTCAAGTTTATTAATTAAATTAATTGATTAATTTTAAGTTAAAATTTTTAAATTATATCACATTACTACACATAAATCTGATAGAGTATTATTTATTTACTTCTAGCCATTTCTCAGATATTTATTAATAGGATTTGAAGAAATAAGAGACATAATGGATATTAGAAAAAAACATGAATCATAAATATATATTATAGTCAGGCCCGGTTCCAGAAAAAAAATTCGGGGGGGGGGGGGGGGGGGGGATTGGTCGGTAGGAAAAAAACAGCGTAAAAATAGCACACTTTATTTGCTTATGCTTATACATTAAGTTCATATATAAAATGCAGTATGAAAAATTCTAGTCAAAATTAAACTACACTTCCCTAGAAAACTCGTAAAAGTTAGATGCGTAGTTAATTTTTTTAATTCATCTCACTAATTTTTTTTTCGTCGAAATTTAGGGGGGGGGGATTGATCCCCAATATCCCCTCCCTGGGACCGCCACTGATTATAGTTCTATGATGAGAGCAATGATAACCTTGAACATTGGCCTTGTGAAACATGGCACGCTTGACCTAAAAGTGGTTGCGCTACTATTCCAGCCCATGAGTGTTTACTTGAATCTCCACAAAATAAATCTTGACTTACCTACTTCTGCCAGAGAGTTTATTGTATGAATCTTTATTAACAATAATATGTTAAAGTAGATGGAAAAAGGAAGAAACATTTCAGTTTTCCTTTGCAGCTATTAATTAGATAGTTTAAATTAATCCAAAATAAAACTATGATCACGGTAATAAAAAATCTTAACTCATATACTACTCTATCACAAATTTCCTGTACTTATTGTGATCACAGAAACTTGGTTTTCTACATTCTGAAAATCACTTGTAAATGGTTCTTAATTTTTTTTAAGTTGTATTGCCCATGTGAACCTGATACCACAAATCAATAATTCTGTGACTGATTATTCATGATAGATTAAAAACTCACCAACTAATCGAACGAGAAACAAAAAATATGGGAAATTGGAATATAGATACTTATCACCTTTGTAAAAATATATAATCACTCCTGTGATAGTTCTATGTATTCACAGTCCAAAGACCTTACTTCATTATATCATGCTTTCAAAAAATAAAATAAAATTTTTAAAATTTATTTCATAGTAAATATATTTGGTAAAACTATTACTATAGGTAACTATAAACATTTTTAGCATGGAGATTGACCATGTTTTATAGATTCAAAATGCAATAAACAAAAGATTTAAAAATAAAGTCATTAAGAACTTAAATGTTTTTTTGTTATATAACGCAACAATAGTCTATCTGGATCCTTGTGGATTCTATTTGCCCACACCTTTAAAATAGATAGAGCTTGGTAAATTACCTTAAGAACTGTCTTGTAACTAAATGTTAGTTACAAGACTATAATTATATAGTGATATAGAAAATTATATCTAATTTTAATGCCAAAAGACCTATTTTAATTTAAAACATTTTTGTCTAATAGATCCAAGTTACAATACCAATTAAAAGATTCATGGAACAAAAAAGGGAGTTTAATAAATTTAGGATCAGGATATTAATAAATAAATTTAAAATTTTACTCTTTTTTAACAATTTATAAAACTCTACGTAGATAGTATATATTTTGGATTAGTATTTTAACAGTCTCTATGAAAATTATATGAACTGATGACCATGTATCTTATAATAGTTAGATGAATATATAAAAATTAACATTATAAAATATTTAATAGTATTTTTTTCATTATTGACTACAATATGAATAAATATGTAGAGGGATAATTTTAAAACAACTATGGTCGTGTGTCTTGATTGTGCCATAATCACCTGCATTTGTAATACAACATTATACTTATATATATAACTATGAGCCTATTTATGAGTAGAGAAAGGTATGCAATTTTTTAAAAAACCTTTTCTGAAATAATTTCCATTATGTCAGATTGTTGAGTTTTTTGTAGAAGAGTAGGATTTACAAATTTAAAACAGAATATGTCGATACGTTAAATTAATATCTCTCCATAAGACTTAAAATGAATCTATTTTATAGATCTGCCATATAGATCAGTAATTTACTTATTTTATAAGATAAATGTTTGCAATGACTTCATCTCTTCATTAATAGAGTTAACTAATATCACTACCACAGTTTAATAAAAAAAAATAATGAAAATAAAACAGCTTAAAAGTAAGCAAAAATTTACTTGAAATAAAAATTTTATGATAGTTTCACAATTATTATCTTGTAGATATAAGGTATACTTAAAGATTTATTTAAAATACTATTTGCCCTGATTAATATTGAAAATAAATGACACTTCTTACAGATGAGTCAATCTAAGTTTGAACAAACATACGCAATCCTGATAAGAAAAATGTAGATTGAATAAAAAAACTGCACTATGAAGAAATAAAATTGTATTTAGTATTTATATAAAATTATTGTTACAGTTATAATTTAAATATACATGTTGATATAATAACATACCTATGCCAATTTTCGGCTGTTGCAAAATTCTTAAAAAAGAGAATCGCAAATTTATCGACAGAAATTCACATTTTTAAATTTTTTTTTTTAAATATAATCATTTAGTTTCACTTTTCAATAACTCTACCAATATAAAGCTACTTAAGGCATCTATCGGATTTTCTCTATACTAATCTCCCGACCAACCAGTGAGTGCTGCTCCCTAGCGGACAAAGTTTAAACTACAAGCTACTAGCATGAAACTATGTATGTATCACCAATCATTAAAAAATATTTCCTACATTCTATAAGCCAATTAGCTTTATATTATGTATTATTTATAATTTAGATTATATTCTTCAGCTTTGTAAAATATCAAAATTAAATTTATGATATTGTTTATTGTGATCTAATTGAGAAGAAAAATAAATTAATTCACTTAAGAATTCCTCATTTGACCAAAACATAAGAGGTAATTTGGGAGGGCACCTAAAAGTTTTAATGTTTTACGAAATTTCTTGATTGGACAAAACATTAAATACTGAGATAAAAATTTATTCAATTATGGAAAACATTGAAAATTTTAAGGTGCTTTCCTAAAAATTGAGTTAACAACTAATCCGCGAAAGCCGCAGAATTGTTATGAGAAAATTAAATTATATTTTGAATATTTTGTTTAAAATTGCAATGTTATTGATTTTTATTGCATTTGGATAAAAAAGAACAAAACAGTCTTCTATTTACTTGAAAATATATATGCCATTAGGGACTTGGTTGAAGGTCTTAAAAAAAAAACATATATGTATATCTAAATATGTATAAATATATCTATCTACCCAAATATATATAATACAAATACAATCTGTATGAGATTATATCTGCCTCAGGAGGTAAACAACACAGTGGCCATATTTTTTTTCAAATTAATATAAAACTATTAATTTAAATACTATGATAAACACTTTGTTTATTTTTTTTCATAGGGACAGCTTAATAAACGTTTTTCATGTTATTATGACTTCAATAAGGTACCTACCTCATTAGAAGAATTATCATGGCATTTAAATCTGTAGTGTTAATTTTAAGTTACGCTTGATAAATTAAATTACGTTAAGCTTGATATTTTTAAAAAATGTTGAGAATTTTTTGTCTCACTTTATTTTTAAAAATATTGCTACTTGACTGCTCCAACATTTAGCAAATTCAGTTAAAAAATAGGTATGAATGCTCATACCCAATTAATTTATTTCCAGGTTAATTTGTCAAAAAATATTTAGAATTACAGAAAAAATTTTCATAGGTTTCTGTAAATTGTACCTAAATCATCCAAGTAGGTATCATTACAAACATAAACAAATAAAAGGAACAATGTAATATATTATTCCGATGATAAATAATTGCAGTTATATTATAATTTTTTTCCCCAAAATAGAACTGTAAACAAATTACTCGGAATGAAATAATAGAAACAAGTTTAAGTAAGTACTTCTCCTATACAAAACCAATTGTTGGGACTGAACCAATTTAGCTAATGGTATTGCTCCCACTACTATCCCACACAACAGGGAGCTTTCCAAAATGGATTGGATGGTACATTGTTGTTTGCGGTTGTTTAATCGAACATTCAGTCAGTCAGTTTGTTTAAGTAAACAAGACTCGAAATATTTATTTTTAATTTATTAATATGTAAAAGGTTGAAATAGACTTTGTTTCAACTAATAAGAACAATAAATTAAAAAGGTACTTATTAGTACTTTTTTTTCTGTAAATTGTCCTGTGAAAATAATGAAAATTTAGATGAGATTAGGATTAAAATTGTAAAACAATATATATACGTGTATATTAGAAATAGGTATTTGAATTTTTTTTAAATCAAGGATTAAAATCCTTGCACATTTTTAGATTTAGGTTGATAATGTGCAATTTGATATTTTCGAAAACATTTATTACTTTGCACAGTTATTATTCTGTCTCTTAATAAATATATCGTAACAAATATATATCAAGCAATTACTTTTTATCAATAAACTATATTACTATCATAGAGTACGATGACATGCTCAGTGATAAATGTGCACATACTCGTATATTCTGGGCTTGGAATTGAGTCTCACAGTGACTAGATGGACCTTGGACAAAGGTGATGCTCTAAAGGCATAGATAGCCTCGGTAAAGATTACTTTAGATAATTGATTATGGGGGAAAACTTTGTTGATTGAACGTGATCTCAGTCAAATCAGTATCTTCAACATCTGTTACCCAAGAAACCATATTGAACCTAAAGATATATATCCAGGGGCATATGAAAGAGAGGGGCAAGGCCCCCTACCCAAAATTAGTAATATTTAAAAAAAAATTAAGAACAGTAATTTGAATTATTCTAATGAATCATACAAAGCCTTACATAAATGGTAAAGTGGGTAATAAAGTTATTCACATATCTTTAGAGCATGACTGGAATCTCACAAAGATCCAGCCCCAAACGTCTTCCAACGTCAACCATCAACAAACGTCTTCTGAAATTTATCAACTGAAATATTTGCTTATTATCTTCATAATGTGCAGGAGTATGCAAAAAATTGTGAAATAAGCAATATCTTCCTTTGAGTAATATCCTAAAAAAAAAAATTGCAGAATATCATACCCCTTAAAAATCTGAGTACTGATAGGTACTTTATTCCAAAGATTATAAATTGGCTATTGAAAATGATAAACCAGAATATAAAAAGAAAACATTTAAAAAACAACAAAATTTACACATACTCGTACTTTTTTAAAATCACATGATAAAAATTTTCACCTAGAAAATTTTAAAAGCTTACTTATTTTGTATCACCAAAGCGAGGAGTACCTTGCTAACTTTTTATTTATTATGTTATTGAAACAAAATAGCAATGGACATAATAATAATATACAACATAGCAAATCTTAAACGATTGCCGGACAATGGGAAAATTCAGCTGTCCCGATCATTATATGTGTGTAAGTTCGACCCAGAGAAGAGGAGAATAATAGTGGATTTTATTCAGGTTTGATAAAATTTTATAATTTTTACTTTCACATACGATAAGGAGAAAGAGACAAAGAATTGCGATCGTTAACAATTTTGGATTCCTATGGCAATTCGCAAACTTTAATTAATAGAATTTACTGTTATCACTATTTTCAAAGATATTGATTTAAAGAAACATTAACAGCCCCTACCTGAGAAGAATACAATATTGCCGTGATTTTATTAAAAATACTCAAGTGCTAAAATTTGAAAATTTAGTTCCAATTTATTATCGGCCTTTATTATGAACCCCTTCAATCGATTACTATTTAGGATATATCGTCGAAGAACTCGATCGTTCAATTTAAATTCTATATGATCCACTGAAAAATATTTACATAACAAAATTAAAGCGAATCTCCGGAAAGTAAGGAATCCCATGAGTAAGAGGATTAATTCTTGGCACAGTACTGTATGAAGTACTGACGGCAGTACTCATATCCGATGGAATTAAGAAAAACTTCTTTCCCTTTTAATAAAAAAAAAAAAAAAAATTGGCATTAAGGAGAAAAGTTTTGCTTTCCCTTTCCGATAACAACTACCTAGTCATGTCTTTTAAAAAAATAAAAATTTATATTTTTGTCAATATAAGGAGGGTGTTAATTGATAGTTGTGTGATGCACGTACCGCACCAGCCTTTTTTTTGCTTTAATTTAGTCATAATCAAGTGAATGTCCTAGTCTCGACAATTTATTTAAATTACCCACCTCATTACATGCCTAAAAAAGCTCAAGTGTTTCTTAACTAAGTCATATCCGAGAAAAATAATGAGTTAATTAGGGTTGTTTTTTCTTAGTATTTATCTATCCCAGTTGCACCACAAACAGGGATCTGATCCTCCCTTACTATCCCGTGGGAGTACGTACATCTCAAAGGCTCCCTCCTCAGCGCTAAGACGGTTCATCCTGCCATATGCTTCGGTTCCGCTTTCGGATCTAATGAAGTCCTATGGTTAGCGCAACGTTACTCCCGACGCTGCCATAAGCGGCATCTGTCGGAACATCTGTCCTTTACCGTTTCTTCACGACTTATTTGGAAAGTCCTTATCCCTCCAAGTTCGAATTTCCCCGATTATCCCCCGACCTTCGCCGGGATTGATTACACAAACCTTTCAAAAGTGAGAAGTAGATCAATTCTCACTTCCTCAATCGTTACGCTACGGAAATCCAAATCATGGAGGTGAAGATCAGAATCCACTAATGAAGGTCTGGAGTTTTCTTATATTAATGAATGATATTCCCTAGAAGAAAACATCTTGAACTTCTTTGATAAGTTTATTTATTTGTTAATCTTCTGTTTATAAGATAAATAACTATTTTAAATGTTATTTTGGTTTTGTAACAAATATTATCTCATCGGAACACATTTCTTCCATATTCCTTTCTCTGGTATTTTATTATTACAGGAATATACACCGAAATCGATCCTAAATAGAATAAAATTGTAACTTCATGAACTTTAGTCATAAATTTGTCTTAGTAGTAAGATTCGAAATCTGCATTAGTCCCTTCATATTAAAGGTGCCTAACCACCTTTCAGGGAAAGGTGGTTGACAGGGGGTGGGGGGTATGGAAACAAATTCTGCTGCAAGTAGGGGGAGTCAGGCATTAAGCTCAATGATCACATGCTTTAGAATTCAATAAGACTATTTCCATTTATTACGGATTATGAGTAAAATATAACTTTTTTTTTGCTAATAGTGCAGTAAAATTAAGGATTAACAAAAAAAAAAAAAAAAAAAAAAAAAAAAAAAAACTGAAACGTCATAAATCGCTCATGCACTTATAGTTATAATAGGTACCTAAAAGTTCCAAAACTGATAAAGCTGTGATTAGAAAAATTGTGTGATAAAATTTAATCTAAAAATAACTTTTAGGCTAAAGCATCATGAGGTAATTGAACCGAAAACAAGGAACGAACACGATGCTCACCATGTTAGAGCGAAGGCTGCAGTTCTATGAACCCGGCAATCACTAAAGCGGAAAACTAACTCAGAGGGCCTATATCAGACTAATTTCACCAAATCCTCTTCCGGAAGATTGGCCCAGAAATCCGAATCGACAAGAGAGGACCAGAGTTGGACCCAAAAGTGTCAGTGCCAACCCGGCCATTATGCAAATATTACGAGTTCCCTTTCGTTCTGCAACATCGAATTCCTCCGTTACATCCCTAACTACGCAATTTCTACTGTAGCTTTACGTCCAACGATTTCGTTCGAAAAATCAAACATGGGATGAGGTTTTTCGTCGTAAAATGAGATTACCTTCGCGTCTGATTACTAGTCGTAGAATCATAATGTTCCTTGAGTTATTTTATTGTTCTTTCTGAATAAAAAAAAAAAAAAAAATCAGCTTTGAAAAAATATATTTAAGAAAAAGAAGAGTCAATACTGTGATCCATTAAACTGATATCTTATAAAAAAAAAATCATATCTTTATACATAAAAATGCGTTGGTCGTATGTTATTTACCTAAAAACTTGAAAAGTAGTAGATGGAAAAGTAGAGTTTTTTAGTAATCAATTGTTTGTATCTAGGTATTAGCGTATTCATCGCAATGGAAATAATGCTAAAAAGAAGACGAATAAATACTTTTTCAGCTTTTACCCAATATTTCTTTCTTCGCTAAAAAAGTAAAAAAGAATTAATAATAAATCACCAAATAGGGAAATTATTAAAAGAGTTTTGATATTTATAAGTTTTGATCATTTTTTCCTTTAAATGTCTTTCTTTTTTAAATTAAAGTGCAGGATGGGCTCACTAAAAAGTTTTGCACAAAGTTGCAGTCTCACTGAACAGCTTCACTTTTTGTGTATATAAATTTTTTTCATTAAACATTTTTCATCCTTTCCTATTCCGCAGAAATTCAAAGTATACTGTTATATTAAATGATGTTTACCGGTTATTCCCATGTTAGCTAAATCATTTAATTAGAGACCAAGCCGCAACAAAATGTGGCCGAGTTTAGTTGGTACATCCGAAACATTTCTATTTCTTCTATCAAAATCAAATTAAGCAAAACTATCAAATTAAGCACTTTTACGCAATATTAGTTGGTTAGTAATATTAAGTACCTCCCCCTGACCTAAGTATGTAACTAAAAAAAATACAATAATTTATAAAAATACTTTATATATAATTTATATATATACTATAGTTCTTTAATTTATTCATCGAAGATATGTTGCTTATATAATGAACATTTTAATTCACATAAAGCCTTAATTGACTATATAAAACAAAAATATAACACGCATGTTTATAGTTAAAATAAATTCTTCACAAAGTTGTCACCTCTTGTGTAGTGGCTGGCATAGAGGTCTATAATTTTAAAGGTTGCGGGTGCGCAATCCAAGGGGGCTCTGGGATTTATTAAATGGAGTAAAAAAATCTTTGACTATGCCCTCTGATACGACTCGAGCCTGTACGATGTTAAGTACTCGGCAAAGATCCCTATCCTAATTATACCTGGATAGGCAAAATTTAGAACTCTCACTATAGCATCGTCCAATCAGCCTAAGTGGTATGATGTGACTTCAATTAAAAAACAAAACAAAAATTCTTCATAAGGATCAACAAGTTCTTCCCATGATTTGATAGCTAATTGCGAATTATCATAAAAATTAAAAAAAAAAAACATCACAAATAACTATAACACAAATTTTATTCGAATTATATTTCTAAACTTAAACATTACCTTACTTAAGTATTATTGTAATCATTACTGTAACACTAATGTGGGTTAAAATAATTTTTATTCACGCAAAATTATAATTCACAACGCTAAACAATCAATAAAAGTTCAAATTAATGCAACATTACAGAAAGTTACTACTAGTGCCAAGACAAAAAGTAACCATATGTTTCCATGTTCAGAGGAAGACTAAGCCACAAGTCCATTGCTTCTAATATTTAGTCAGGAATTGAATATTCCAGAAGGGCGTAGAACATTCTGGAACGAACAGCCTGAAAATGTACTAACACAGTTATTTAAATGTTCCATAAAAAAGTCTAGAACTCTTTCCTACTGTTCTGATTCAACAGACATAATCATTAGATTTTATTTCACGTTACATTATATTACTTCTTCACTATACCGTGACATTGTTCGAAATTATGTTTTACTTGTTATTTATTGTCAATAATTGATAAAAGGAGGGATCGATTGTGGGCAGTAGTTAACGGATATCAGGAAACAAAGGCGTCGGCAATAGAGGCTCTGATAAGAGGACACACGTTGTGAATTAGGTGGCTACCGGACCCTCGCGTCACCTGTTATCAACGAGCAATACGACCGTTATCAGGGGCATCGCCTCGCCGCTGCTCCATCACTTTCACACCACCAAAACCTTACTACTTTCTCCCCTATTACATCTTCTTATACAACGCTGCACTCCCTGTATTAGTATTTCACCAATACCAGATATAGATACACCAATACAATAACTGGTCCAGGACAGCTAGTATGGTTACTGCTAGTATGGTCAGTTATTACGAGTATCAAATGTAATGTCGTATATTGTCTCCTGCGCTGTTACGCTGAGACCGAAACCCATAAAATGAAACTAAATCCTGTGAAAACAACCTACGAATATTTATTACCTAGACACCAACCCCATCCAGATTCAATGAGTAGAGGATAAAAATCAAAGGTAGAGTCGGTGTCAAACAACGACTACAGTATCATATTACAAAATACCATTTACACAAAACCTAATAGATTGAAGTTTATAATTACATAGCGCTTTTCCCAACGTGGGAGTTCCCAATAGCAAACATCTCTTTTGGTTTTGTGATAAGCTCTACTTTTACAAAACCAGTAACAATGATCCGAATATCATCCATCATTTTAAAATCATTAATACTTGGTCGATCAATGGATAACATTGTCAGAATTTCTTATCCTTCAATTGGAATATTATGGCAGGGAAGTGTATTAAAACATTTACATATTCCAAACGATCTGACACGTATGGGAAATCATTAGAACAAAAAAACGTACATTTCGTGTGTCCTTGTGGCAGTAATTTAGTTCTTAGAATCATAATTATTCGCAATAAATAATTAATTTTTTATGGTCTAACGCTATTGATATATTTGAATAATTTACCTTAGGGTGCCATCTGTTTGAAGCACGAAACCTTTCATGTCCCAGTTTGATTTGAAATGTTTTTATCTCGGCTTCGCTTCAGCCTTTTAAGGGCTGTGGTCATGGTTAGTTAAATCGGATCCTTTAGACTACCTTTTAAATACCAGGCTGCGACAAACTTGAAAATGATGTTGCCCAGAATTCCTACGAAATTGCCATTCTTTCCTCCATGCTTTCATATACCACATTGGTAACCTATAATTTATCTTCAGTGGTCACCGTCATATGTTTTAGTGGTCTTGAAAAAATAAACTTAAGAATAAAAAAAAAACATGAGTGTGTTGAGAACCTATGGGTTACACAAGCCATGGCAAACATTGGGATGTGTCTCTCTTAATGTCTGTGAATCTCAGTTAATATATTTTTCATCAACTGTCGATTTTTTTTATACAAATCAAAGGAGATTGTCGAAAGCTCCACTTGGGCGATAGTATTTCTCGATATTTCAACAGATATTTCTATTTTATTCACTACTTTAGGTTGTGATTGCATATTTCATTATAATTATTTGTTTTTTTTCTTGGTTTTTCACTTGTCAACAAGATGCTGACTATAAGGAAATGAGATGGCGATTGTAGGACTAACTTTTAAGGGAAGGATAGTTCCCAGCTACACAACCCTTCTCACTTGATTCATTTACAAAAATTGCTTCAGGTCTCTAATCCAGTGCATTTTCTACCTCTTCCTCATTTCCTGGATGTTCCAGACATATTTCTTATGAGACTATTGGTATATCCGCCAAAATTTGTAAAATGTCTTTTAGTGCCAAATGATGGTAGATGGTGTTCAGTATTTATGATTTTGTCGGTCAAGTAACAGGTCCTTTTGTAATCAGTCTTCGAAATTTTGATTGGAAAATTCGAATGTTTTTTTGGTAGGTCATTTTTTTCTTTGAGTTGGTCTATATTGGTTAGAAATATGCCCATATGTTTTTTCTCCTCCAAATTTAAGCTGAACTGAAACAGAAACTAAATGTGCATACATTTATCTATAAAAAAAACCGGCATATTTCGCTGTAACGCAAGAAGTCTAACCGAGTTAGTAGTTTTTTTTTTTTTTTTTTTTTTAATGTCCTATCCACTTCCTTTTTTTTTTTTGCTGAGGCATGAATCCGATTTTCAATTTTTTTTTCCAGATTCAGATTACAATGGGTAACAAGCCTTTTGTGTTAATAATTAACTTGTGACATCATTTAAAGAGATGCTCGAAGTATATAATCGATGTGACTCCGATCATCAACCAATCATCCCCACTGACACATCATCAATCACATCACATAAACACTCCCCACAAGCGGCACCACAGACCACAAGGATGAGGTGTATGAGTGGTACAATAGAGCGCAGACATACGGACGGACAAAGACCCCCACTATCGGTTGAGTTAACAGAGCGTGGAGGCAGGTAGCCTGGCCTCAGTGTAAGTGGCGATGCGGAGGAAGGTGCGTCTAGTCTGCCCCGGGGTCGGTGGGGTACCCGGTTTCTACAGGCCGATAGCAGGTATGTCTGTCTGTCTTATATTAATGCGTAAGGTGATGTTGGATGCGTATCTACCAGAAATAAAGTCAATTGAAAAAAAAAAATCATCCATCAGAGCAATAAAATGACATGATGAATATGACATTAAATGAAACAAATCAGATCTATTAATTGAAGTATTTACGGTAAACTAACGAAACTAAAAAAAAAAAAAAAAAAAAAATAAAAAATATTTCTTTGATATATTTCACCTACAGACACATTTCATGTGTTTTAAAACCTGTCAATTTTTAGGACTATCTTTATTATTTTCTAATTAAATAAAAAAGAAAATTGATTTTCTAGTAAGTAAACAATTTTTTATTATTGCGATCTTGATAAACTGCAAGGCGATTCAAAACCATATTATTACCAAAGGATTTCTTATTAATAAAAATGATATAAAATAATATTTAATCCTCTCAAAGACAAGCGTAGAATTGCTCTTAAGGTGCGAAACTATTTTTCGGCTCTCCTGAAAAGTGGGTATTTGCAGATTCGCTTGTTTACCAAACACTTGAAGATATGAAATATATCAATGTAGTCTAAGATATAAATATGTATTCAAATGTTAAGAGGCAAGCAATGCAATGCTTTTGATATTTATTTTAGATGTGTTTGCTCATGCTTTGTAATTTCAAGTGGGTACTTGCTTACTTTTTTTTTTTTTTTTTTTTGTTGGAATATTAAAAAAAATAATGATTTAGAATTAGAATTAAAAAAAAATAACGTAAGAAAAACATATATGTGAATAGTGTTTGATAGATAAGCTGAGCTGCAAAATTATCCATAAATTCAGTGGAATTTTTCTTAGCCATGCAGCTTTGTGACGTTGATTTTCAGCTAATGAATTGATTATAACAATAATCTTAAGCAATTTTAAAAAAATCTAAAGCCTTCTTTGTGTCAAAAAATATAAAATTCAAAACAGGACATCACAATGTTACTTGTAATTATACGATAAAAGGTGAATTCTGATAAATCAAATTGACAGAAATTAACTTATGATAACTTTTTATTAATTTGAGGCCAACAGATTTTAGTTAAGTATTTATAAGATTTATAAGAAATCTTATAAAAAAGATCCTTTTTTTTATTAGATAAATTATTGGATTGAAAAAGGCTTAATGAATCTGAACTATATCATACTTTGGTATGGAATACAATACATTTTTATTTTCATTATATTATTATTTTTCTGTCAATCATTTAAATCAAGTTAATATCTATCACACCACTAAAATAAAATCAAAATGTTAAATAAATTAAATTATTAATAGATAGGAATAATATTTTATTTAGAAAATCATGATTCTTATGTTTATAATTTATTTTTTTTTAATTTAGTAATAATAACAACCCTGAGCATAGATAGATGCTTATAGAGATTAAATCAATGGAAATAAAAATGCCTTTTTAACTAAATTTTAAAATTTATATAATTGCATGATAAATATAATATATTTCACACCCATAGACAATCTTATACTCGTAAACGCATTAAAAAACTAAATCGAGGGACTATAAAAATATATAAAAAACTAGAATAATGTCAATGGAAATATTAGCAAATGGAACAAAACATAGGTTGAAGTTGTTTTCTGATTTTAACATTGCAACTGTTTATGCAGTGTAAATTTTACTTTGTGGCGACCAACCTACTGAAGGTCATGTTTTATATTAAAATAAGACAAAATAGGTTTTACTATTTTAATTTATTTACATGACCATTTTTCTATTAAGATTTATATAATAATAGTTCTCGGATGGAGAAATGATTACCTTTCATTCTTTACATTATGGTACCAACTTTTGTCAGAAAATCATCAACTTATTTTATTTTTAATGTAATTAAATTTTTATTCAAATGTATTTCTTATTAATAATCACATTTTTTAAAAACAAACGAGCTGTGATTAATATAAATGAATTACTTACTTACTAACTAATTGATTAACTTAAACTAACTTAAAACTATTCGGTGGTACATTATTAAACTATAGATACATATTTTTTTACTGTAACATTGATTCATTTCCTCACTTAATTTCCTTAATAAGATGGGGACTGATCAAACATAAACAAAAACAATAATAAAATATTCAACCGATTTTAATATCATACCACATCTTATGATTATAGTATTTTTTGTTTTTCATACACATACGTGTAGATCACAGATTTGCTCATTGCAAAAAAATTTTTGCAGATAGCAAATTTAAAACATGTGACATAAATAAATAAATAAAATAAAAAAGTTTTTCATAAAAACTGAAATCATATTACAACTCTTGTTTCAATAACCCAAACATTATCAGTACCTTTTAAAAATATTAATAAAATGCAGATATACCTTTTCTTTAAAATCCAAGCCTTGAAAATAATCAGTTGGAATATTTTTTAAATTACTTCAATGTCACCTTGTTTTAATGGCTGTGAAACCTGACCAGAATAAAGACTAGTGAGTGATTCACTCTTCATTTTACCTCACTTTTTCGTAATCAACTTACGTTTAAATCTAAAAACCAAAATTATTGTTGTATTTCCTTAAATATTTTATTAAATTAAGCTTAAATCAACACGTCTCATAAATATATTCAACAGCTCAACATCCTGATAATGATAATGATAACTTATATTGCTATCATCAATATATGATCATGGCAATCATAACTTATATTGCCTAATATTTATTTTATAACAAATTAAATTGGAAAACTAAATCTATTACAATACTTCATAGTTAATCACAATTATTTTTATTAAACTTATTACCACCCCGAGGGATATGCTGAAGCTCTAAGACCTTATTTAGATTTCTTAAAGAAACCAATTTTTACAAATATGTGTAAAAGTACCAGTATTTCTTGGAGACCCTACGTATTTATAATTTAAATAGAATTTGGTGCCTCTAGCCCTTGTTGTTGTACACGGTACCTAAAATGGAATTGAATAATTTTTTAATTAAAAATGTTTGCCTACTTTACAATTACAGTAGGGTTCCGATTAACCGAGGTCCGATCAACCGAGGTCCCGATTAACCGAGGTGCCAAGTCTGAGGAGGGGGGGGGGGAGTATGTATATATATCTATGACTTCATTTAAACAAACTACAATAAAAGATTTCTTTTAAAAAAAAATGTTTCATAATTTCTGTTATTATTATTGTTATTATGCATTATTATTATTAAATATTTATTAGGTTTTTAAGAATATATGTAGTTTATTAAAAATAACCTAGAGTGCCTACATTATCAGATGGTATTGGTGTGGTTCTGATTAACCGATTATTTCGATTAACCATCGGCTCGGTTAATCGGAACCCTACTGTAATTGATTTTTTTTTTCAAAATCAATCGTATTGAGTTATGAATAATTTTGAAAAATAAAATAATAAATTACTAAATAAAATAATAGTAATAGAAAATAATTAATCATTGCCTAAATCTTAACATCTGGTTTCAAATCGGTCCATTCATGACTTCGCAATAGGTGCTTGTACACGTAGGATAGGATTAGTTCTGGAACTTTCTTTGCGGAGACTTCAATTTTTTGGGGGAGTATCCCTGACCCAGCAACGGTACCCATTATTACGGCGGGCCGACTTCTGGGTACCTCGACAAAGCTACACTACGGCCTCTCGCGGGAAGTACCGCTTCGTGCCTACAATAATTTTATAATATCAACAACTAAATACAATATACATACCACAGGGAATTAATAAAATAAGCCTTATTCAAAAATATATATAAATTTAAAAAAAAAAAATCTTAGATATCTATAAAAGGTAAATTCTGATGAACCAACATTGATTTTCAAACATATAATTATTCCATTGATCTTTCAATGAAGATGATAATGGTATCTTTATATTTATGTGAACCCTGATCAAAACGCGCCTCGTTGTTAGCAGGATTCGGATATAGTGCGGGCAAGCTTCCACAAACAAGGGTTGATTTGTATTAAAAAAAAAAAAAAAAAAAAAATAAGCTAAGGAAAAATCAGGAAATAAATAAATTAAAGTGTCAGTTGTTCTATGAGTCTTTCATAGAACTTTCTAGTCTCATCTATGGCCCCGTGTGTTTCAATCATGTCCCAAATAGTGTCCACTCCATCGACCAGGTTCTATCCCATATATGTTAAAAACAAATGAACGCATCTGATGTAGATCTATTTGAAACAATTACGAATGAGTAATTATCAAGTCCATCTAGGGAACGCAATTAAAAACCGATCAGGACAATTTTTAGAAACCTAATCGAAATGGAAAAGCATCACAGGCTTAAAAACCTTGCAACTCACCTTGCAATATGGTCAGATTTATAAATGACGGCCTTCAAAGCTTCTTTATATATATGCCAAGCCCTTCCGATTCGATGACTTTTCTTTAAAGGTTCTTTCAAAGCAGTCGTATTGAATTTTATATGGCGTTATAGTGTTGTCGTTGAATGTAGGCAGAATAATGATTCGCCTTCGTTTTTATTTTTTTTAATTAATCAATAACCTTCTTCAAAAAGTTGTAATGGTGTATTTTTTCGGAATGTTTCTTACAGGCTTTTTTTTTTTTACTTTGAGTCATTTTTATTTCTAGAATTTTAATTTTATAAATGCTGGATTGGAAACAATGCAATGATAGCTCCTTTGGTATTTGGGGCTAATAAAATAAGAAAAAAGCTCTAACAATAATAATTCTTACACATAGTACGAAATCAAGAAACATATTATACTTCGTAATATGATCAAATACGTGTTAAATATTTATTCAATGCAGAAATTTAGACCCACATCGGTATTCATCATCAGGGTTAAAATAAGAAAAAGAAGTCTGCAAAAAGATTAAGATTACCTATTCGTTTTCAGAATTTTAGTAATGATAAAGAATTTCCAGCAATGAATACATGTTTAACACATACAGATATTAACCCATTTCTTCCCAAGGGTAGACATAATATGAATTTTCTCTTCTTTTTTTTCTATTCCTAAGTTAAAATATGTCCCAAATATATGATTTGTAAATTTAAAAGATTATTGCTCTTCAGGAATTTTTCATAATACTCATTTTTAGGACACTATGGAGCTAAAAGTGAAAAAATAAATCAGTCCCATTTTTTATTATTATTACCGTAATTGAATCAAGATAGGACATTCCAAACATTTTAGAAATTGTTGAAATTTTTTTTCATAATATTTTTGAAACACCAGAAATTTAGATAAATAGATGTTAAATTTTAAATTTAATATTTGCTAAGCGTGCATATTTGATGTTTTCATGCTCACAAAAACATACTTCTATTTTTATTTGTTTAAAGAATTCAGAACCTTAAAACATAAATTTAAAAAATATTAATAAAATCAATGATGCGTAAACTCATTTAGTGGGCCAAAATTGGTTATTTCAGACTGAATCCTTTTGATATTTTTAGATGGTTTGAACACATTTCACCCTATCCCTAATTAGATTAGGTACGTTTACTTTGTTAGAAGTAAAACCAACAGATTTATATGTTTAACCCTCTACTTTTGAAATCAACCTCTTATACCTGTGATCATCAATATATATTATAAAGCAAAGTGTACAATGTGCAATAAGGCTCAAAAACGACTCAAAGTACGTTTAAGAAAGTTATGTCAGCGTGGTGCTATATAACCACTAACGGAGAAGAAGGTTTCCGTTTTTCTTTTAAGGGTGTAAAATTGAAGAGAAAAGGACTGGAATTTTGAGCCTCTCGCACCATTTAATTAGTCTACCTTAGAATGACATGCGAGTTTATGAATGAAAAATTTAGTTCGAGCAGCAGACTACCAGAAAGCGCTAGGGTGTGTTTCACTCAATGTTTATTGTTTATTCATACCGTTCAGTTTGTTGTTTAAGGTTATCTATTTTATCAGCTGTTCTTTTTAAATTACTAAAAAATCAAGCGAAAATAATTAGTTTCACCCTTTTTTTTCAAATAATATAATGATTTTACATATCTGCAATCAATTAGAAAACCGATTGGATACCTTACAAAATAAATTTTCTCATGAGAAGGTTAATTGATTAACACTTACATTTAATCAATATATAACATATACTTAAGTAAATTTAATGCAATATGTATGAGTGAACATTTTTTAGTAATACAGTGAGCGAATAAAAACAGACATAAAACAAAAAAAGAAGATCTGCATTGACTGATTATAAATCGAAAATAAAAAAAATTGAAGTGTTCTTATTGTATGTAATTATAAAAAACGTTTTTTTTTACTATTTATGATGAGCATTCCATTCGACAAAATGACTAATTCCAATTACAACATTTTTTCAGTAAGATTTTATCACCCCTCATAGTTCAGGATAAAAAGAAATATGATGAAAAAATTGTGCCCTCATGATATTGTGGTTTTTACTTTGTAATAGTAGGTGCACAGTCAGGCCAAATTACGGGGAGGGGGATATCATAAGGGAGGTTGAACTGGAAGAAAGGTCTTAAAAAAAAAAAGTTTCTATGAATCTTCGGTAGTTTTTAAACTTCTGGATCTAAAAGGCCAACCACAGTAGTCGACGCTTAAGTTGTACTCGAAGTAGTTTTATTATAGTTTTTTTAACTATTATCTAATAACTTATTATCTGCTGACTGCTTGAAATGCGCTTATAGGATTCAGAATCATAAAAACCATCAAAAACGACGAGTGACACGACAAAGTTGCAGCATAATTAATTGTTCATTCACCATTTTCAACCCCCTTTAAAGTATATAGGGTTCCTTATTTGGGCGAACTCTGCAGATCTCGAACCTTAATATTGATACCGTGTTAAAAGTTTCAAGAAAGCGCTAATTTTTTTCTATATTTTCTTTAAATTTAAAGTTTTTCTGTTATAAAAACTACGACACAACTACCGGAGCGAAGCCGGGCACCCAAGCTAGTCTGTAAATAAATTTACCTTCTTTTTTTTTCATTCTTATGGGCGTTTTGGGTAGATAAATAAAAGAACATAATATGAGATATATTATGTGTTCGTCATTATTATTCTTTAAATGTGATAATTGAAAAGGTGTGCATTGTACACTAGTTTGAGTAACAGGATGTAAAAATGTCCCACTCACTGAGACGACCCGTAAAAATTACAACATTCAAGATCACGTTGCCTGTGACTGCACGCAATTTCTACTACCACACTTTTACAATAACGGTAAGGTAAATATTAGAATAATGAAATAGCTAGAAATTTTAGTATGTAATTACTCTATAGATTTTCAAAAAGGTATGTTTTGACATGTCCTCAGAATAGATTGAGGAAAATCCCATAGCAGTAAAAATAACGGTGGTCACAGGAAGAGGGTTAAGTTCGAGCAATGCAAATTTTATTTCCGAGGAGACTAATAAGGCGCTGGATAAGGGATCCCTCTTAGACGACCATAGTGATTAAATCAAGCCCGGGAATAGGAAATACAGTTGGGTATTAATTAATTATTAATTAATTCCCCGCTTCATGTATTAATATCATTTATTTTGCTTCATCATGTTTGTTGTTTGTTAACTAATCCTTGACAAACGGGACATTAATATTTTAAGTTAAAAAAAAAGGTAATAAGTTAGATAATAAATTTAAAACCTCAAAGGTGTAAATCTTACATTAGTACCTATAATTTACATTTACAGTTAAAAATTATACTATATATTTTTTGTATACTACTTTAATTATATATATATATATATATATATATATATATATATATATATATATATTATATATTATACAACTTTAATTAATAAAGATAGTACACTAATTATTAAAGAATGATTTATGAACTCGGCCCGTACAACTAACATTAATTTGTGGGCCCATATCAGCTTTGCCGAGGGTGCAATATATTAGTGATGCAGAACCGAACGAGGTCAAGCGACTATCACGACGTATGAAGTTTGCACAACCTGCAGCGTGATTGCTGTGCAGCTGCTACCTGCCGTCCTAATGTTGGAACATCAAACATTTACTCAATCAGAAGATTTATTTTTAGAATTTTATTATAAATTAAATGTGTGTTTTTGTTCTACATTATACAATATTTCATCAGAACCTTCGAAGAAAAATGGTCAAATAATTTGAGAAGGATGTCCATTCTTTTCAAAACTGTCAATTTTTCCCATTATGAGCTACTGCTATTAATTGATAATGGAAGACAAAAATAGCACATTTATGTATATATTAACTATTAATTTATACTCAACTCTTCCCGTTGTTTCAATAAAAATTTGAAATTTTCGATATCTGCAATGTTTCTGACGAAGTACGGAAATGTATATTTAATAGGAAACAATGTTTATGCCTCATACAACAAATTCATCTTAAAATAACTGGTATATCAGGAATAGTGAAAATACACCATACTTTATAAGAACTTCTCGATATGACATCAGACAACCACACTGCTCACAGTTCAAACTAAGATCCATTATTAGTCACAGAAAGCAGGGTAGTTAGAGAAAGTTGTGTGATGCACGCAGCGCACAAGATTATCGTTTTTTGGAAAGTTCAGATTACAAGGAAAATAATACCTCCCCTTTTGGCTCATTTTCTATTCAGTGATTTGCTCAAACGGGGTGATCTTGTGAAGTCCAGCTTTGAGAACTTCATAGAGTTAACAAAATCTAATTAACAGATCGTTTGACAACATCCTTTTGAATAAATCAAAATTTATTTTCTTTTATCATATTGTATCACATCAATTAATGATAATTTTAAAGTATAGCTTTTTTTCTCTCTTTTTTTTTTTTTGGAAATCGATAAATATATAAACATAAGTCAAAAACTTCCTTTTAGTACGCCCATCCAATTATTTTAATTATATTTTTCTTTTTGGATTCTGAAGTATACCTAATTATTTTTCGACATTAGGACTATTAAGAAAATTGTAAATGTACTTCTTGACTGTATATGAAATATAGCTATGAATTAACGTATTGAACCCTCTCGTAATCCTCTTTAATCTCGAAGTGAGATAGGTTAGGTTATGCAAAATAAATATTCTTAAGTAAACTCAATATTTTTTTTTTTTACATCTAAGTGAATCCGGGGGAATAAAAAGATGTCATTATATCTGTCATCTCAATGAATTAGTGGTTAGGTCGAATTTCATTACTTTTCAGGGCATGACTTTAAGAGTTTAAATAGCATTTGAATAAAATCAGGTTTTCATTACTTGAAGCGTTGGAATTCCGTCGAAATACCAAAATGGCGACTACTTATTACGACCATTAAACCAGTTGAATAGAACTTATCAGTAATAAGATATCAGAGTTGTCTGATTGTTCAACGAACGATTACAACAGATTTAACCTAAAAATATAATAATTACATTTCAAGTGAACTCCTGACTTTATACTTATGATGACTACCTTTAATAAAATGCTTCTTTTTAGTCACCTAACCTACTTCGGGCTAAATTCGACTTAACCACTTATTTAGTGGGATCATATTTTCTGTCGTAATGTTTACTTTCAATTTGGTAAAATATATAAATTATTCTCCATTTATATTATACGTCATAAGCACAATAATTAAATTTCATATTATTTTGTAACACAAAAACTACTTTTTTCTAAAGGAATCCTCCCTGTTTCCTTATATTCAAATTGGGACACTTATTATGTAGTTGAAAATAAAAAGGAAATGGATGAAATGAAAAATTAACAAAGTGACAGTAATAGTCTAATTATGCAAGTAATGTACTTATACATTTTTAACCGACTTCGAACGAAAGAGGAGGTTACTCAATTCGATACGTATGTGCCTTTTTTTTTCTTTTTTTTTTTTCTATGTATGTCCACCGATTACTCCGAGATGGAGGGACCGATTGGAAGGAAACCTTTTGCATCTTGTAGAGTATTTTCCCAAGTTGGTCCCATTAAAACCTTTTTTCTGTTCTTAATTTATTTAAGAAGTTATCGGGAAAAAACATGAAAATAAATATTTAATTATCACTAAAAATTTTTACTTATTGGAAAAACATATGGCATATATAACATAAGGTATGCTCCAACAAGCTAGTAAACTCATTGGTAACTAACAAATCTCAATAATGTTTTAATGCTGGATGAATCATGTGGGAAAACTAACCAATCAAATTTACAATCAAAAGAGTGGGGGGAGAACATGAGCAGTTTATTAGTTATACGACGTGTTTTAAGTGCTTGTTGGAACCAACCTATTCATAACCTTAACTAATTTTTCAACAGTAAATATCCGCAAAATATAATATCGCTGTCGTTTTCTGTAGCGATATTAGTATACATATTAGATAGATATATATATATTCATCGATAACAGTGAACCTTCTGAATTCAGATCTAGTCGACGGTTGGACACCATAAACGTAAGACCACGCAATTCGTGGAATTCCAAGAAAGACTGAGTATTGATAACCGTTTTAAAACAGAATTTAAGACTTCTTCAAGTTCCCCAAGGTTCGTTTAAATTCAAAATCGTAGCCCTTATTGCTTTAAATCAGATTTTGATTTCCGACGATTCTTCATGGAGTGAAACTTGTTATGTTTTCCGTATTACTACTATAGGTTTTTAATTTTGTTTCTGCAACTAGAATAAATTAGAAAGTCTGTCAGTGCCAAATCATTTATTTTAAGAAGACGAAAATCTGCTGTCTAAGCTCAAATGTGGCTCGAAAAAATATTGGTACTTGTCTAATATACGACCGCCACTCCAAAAAATCGATTTTTTAACTTTGATAATTTACTTTCATACAATCGAATATAGTATGTGTAACCTTCTTTAGGTTATTTGTTTTCGTATGGATAATGCGATTGATTAATTAAAAATAAAATAAGATTTAACCAAACAAACTTATTTAATTATTATTATTATTATTATTAAATACATGAAAATCAGATATATCTTGTAAAATTGTTTGAAATAAACATTTTTCCTCTCCAACTTTTTTTCTCCACATAAACTCGGCTAAATAGGATTTTAAGAACTTTCTGTTTGTACCTCGTCTTTTCTTATTTCCCCATTTAACATTGCCCCATAACCTTTCGATATTTTGGGTATGTTGAAGTGATACAGGATCCACAAAATTATATTTATGGTTAACTGTAAAATGTTCGTATCCTTCAATATATATGCTATTATATGCTTTCCAGGAATGACTGATTATTATGGATCCACAATATGATGAATATGGATCCACAAGATGACCACAATAACAGATTAACCTTACAGATTGACCACAATATTAGATAACAAATTACAGATTAACCTTAGATAACAAAATACAGGTTATTCTATGAACATATGTTACAATAGAAATTGTTCGATAATCGAAGAATCGATTTTTTGGAGTGGCAGTCGTATATTAGACAAGTACCAAAATATTAGGGGCATGTCTTCTTCTTCTGCTCAACAACCCGCTAGCGAGTCAAGGCCTCTTCAATCAGCTTCCGCCAGTTGTTCCGGTCAAGTGCGGCCGCTTTCCAGTTTCGAGATCCAAGGAGCTCTCTGGCATCGTGTGACACTCCGTCCAACTCCGCCCTCCTGCACTCTCCCATAGATACTCCGGAGGACACGTCTCTCAAACGTGAGGATCGCCTGCATATCGCTCCTTGTCATGGTCCATGCTTCAGACCCATAACACAATACTGGGCGTATGAGGGTTTTATACATAAGCTTTTTAGTTGACCTTGTGATGAGGTTGCTTCTAAGATATGGCCTTAGTCCAGAGTAACATCTGTTAGCAGCTGGTATTCTCTTCTTAATCTCGGATGAGACGTCATTGCTGGTATTGACAACCAAACCAAGATATGTGAATTCGTTGACCTTCTCGAAGGAATATTCCCCGAATTTCACGCTCTCTCATTTACCAGCAATCCTAATCTTCTTGCTTCTGCTTCCAGACGTACAAAGGCCTTCTCAACTGCTTTTTTGGACCTTCCGTCCAAAAAAGCAGTGGACAAAAATGCTAGCTGGTGGCACACAGGCTTTGCTATTGTCTAGATAGGAGAGTCTAGATATAAAAATCTTTAAGATAGGCACTTATTAGGAATTATTTCCATCAATCATTTTCCAGTTGATTTTTCGATTTTTTACAGTTTTCCAATTGCCTAAATTGTGAGTTGTAATTTTTTGCTGTGAATTAACTGAAATGTAGTAGAAGAGCCAGACTGTCTTAAGAAAATTTCCATTGATTTTGAGGTTGCGATCGATCTTTATTAAATCGAAAGAAATTTAAATATTCGATTTTCTAAAGGTTGCCGACATTTTCAAGAGCCAAACCGTCATAAGTTCAGTGTTTGCGGTTCGTGAGAGTCTAAGAGTGTTGTTAAGAGCCTAAGTCCAATAATGAATGAAAGAATTTTATTGAAATAGACAGTGAAAATGAGCTTGCATGTGTTTAGGGGTTTTTCGTGTTCGAGGTAGTCATCTCTCAGGTACCGAAATAACTAACACAAATATTGTGTATTGTATTTCCCAATTAATGAAAATTTTCTATGACACTTTCCCTATAAAGACATTACACTATTTAACAAAGAAATTGAAATTTCAATGTTTGCTGATGTTCATCCATCAATAAAAACTGCAAAATAAAAGTTGATATCTCCCAGAATCAACGTCTTTAAATGAAAGTCCCTTCAGCGAAAATTCGGCAGCCATGAAAATGCTTAATATCATAAATGCTACCCCACTAGAATTGAAGAAATTTATTTTCTAAATATTTTTTATTACGAAGGATATAATTCTTAGTACTTCGCTTTTAAATTTAGTCAAACATTTAAATTTAGTCAACATTGACCTTTTAAAAAAAAAATTCCAATTATAATCGTAGAAGGTAGGGTGTAGAAGTTGTTTCATACAGGCACCGCTTTTAAACTTTTCTGTGTGTACTCATAAAATTGAACAGGTGACTGTTTATATAATTATGTCTAATAAAAAAGCCCGGGAAAGACGAACGTGGTAGAGCGTAAAAAATTTCGAAATTTGTTTTACCCAACTTACGGTTTTCTACATTTGTTATCATCTCCAACTAAAAAGCATGAAATAAAAAACATTTTATAAAAAAAAAAAAAATTAAACCGACTTCGAAACCATGGAACCAGTAAAAATAAATGCACTGAAAAGTATGAAATAATTACCTTCTGATTTTTATGAGTACACAGCAAAATTGAAAATGTTATAAAAAGCGAAGAAATGCAATAAGACGAATAATTTTACTTTTATTTGTACAAATACTAATTTTTATTAAAAATTGTGAAATTAAAATATTAAATACTATGTTCAATACAACACAATCTTTTCGGAGGCGGCGCAAAATTTAAAATTTTTAACACTAGACATTATGAAAATCGTAAAATGGATCCTCTCTTCTCATCTATTGATTTTAATGCCTACTAATGGAATTGTATCGATAAAATGTCATTAATATTTGCGCCGCCTCCGAAAAGATTGTGTTGTATTGAACATAGTATTTAATATTTTAATTTCACAATTTTTAATAAAAATTAGTATTTGTACAAATAAAAGTAAAATTATTCGTCTTATTGCATTTCTTCGCTTTTTATAACATTTTCAATTTTGCTGTGTACTCATAAAAATCAGAAGGTAATTATTTCATACTTTTCAGTGCATTTATTTTTACTGGTTCCATGGTTTCGAAGTCGGTTTAATTTTTTTTTTATAAAAGGTTTTTTATCATTTATGGTTTTAATAATCTTATAGACCTTTAGCTGGCTACAACCAGCCTTCTCTACCTACCTACCTAGTCTTCTATCATGAGCTAATGCTTTCCAGTTTAATTTGCATTTTATCTTAAAATTAATTCTATTATCATTATCTATACCATTCCGATAGGTATTAAATCGGTCATTATATTATATTTATATGGTCATTATATTAAATTATATTATATTATATTATCTCTATATATATAAGAGGCTTTGTCCTGACTGACAGAATCAACGCAGAGCAAAAACTACTAATGATAGAAACTTGAAGTTCGGAATTTAGATTTTAAACGTGATGTAGATAACCACTAAGAAAGGAATTTCAAAAATGTAACCCCTAAGGGGCTTAAATGGCGAAATTGTCATTTAACTCTAACGGAAATCTATTTTTGAGATTTTAAACCATATGTTTTTTATTTGAATATCGATTTAACGTTACAATATTATTAAAATAGACATTCACATAAAATATGGCTACTGATTATTTAAATATTAGTGGTAATCAAATTATGCACACTGTTATTCCCATGATTGGGGATGGTGCGTGTTTATTTCGATCTCTTCTCCATATATATAAGAGGCTTTGTCCTGACTGATAGAATCAATGCAGAGCAAAAACTACTTATGATAGAAACTTGAAGTTCAGAATTCAGAATTTAGGTAACCGCTAAGAACGGAATTTCAAAAATGTAACCCCTAGGGGGCTTAAATGGCGAAATTGTCGTTTAACTCTAACGGAAATCTATTTTCGCACTTCGAGAAAAAATATCTACTTTGGACTCATTTTAAAGAACTTGATACGACGAGTTTAACTCGAAAGCCCCTTAGGCGCTTCGAACACCACGTTTTAAAGCCGAAAAATGAAGCGTCCACGACGAGTAAGCAACTTTTTGTTTCGGCGGTTTTAGTGAACTGGCTCCATCGCGAGTCTCCCTCTCTTCTACGGAGCCGGCAGCACCTCCACCTCCTACATTCCACCTACCGGAAGCTCCGATTCTACTAAATCTCCCTAACATCAGTTAACATATCATATTAGATCAATACCAAGATAATGACATACAGAATTCATTTTAAAGGCTCGCGGGCGAAGCCGCGACGGGGAATGCTAGTATATATATATATATATATATATATATATATATATATATATATATATATATATATATATATATATATATATATATATATATATATAAAATACCAGGCATATGGACTCATATAAACTAAAAGTGTGCCTTTAAATTAAGTGCGAAGACTTAAGTCAATTTTTCCTGTTGGTTGTATCGAAAATCGCCAATTACTAAATAACAAGGTTCTGATTAGTGGATCACGCTAAATAATAACTGTTAAGGAAGGAACAGGAACCTGCAATAAACGGCACGCAACATTCTCAAATGGTAGGCCTTAACTCCTCCTTCCTACTCGGCGACGCACACAGGGGTATTTGACCCGAAAAGCTGGCCAAAACTATTTCCTTCCATTTTATTAATTCAAAAGTCCTCAAAATGGCTTCTATATTTGTAATAGACATTAAAACTGCTTTTTTAGCAGTTAAAAAAAATACTCTAAGGAGAAAATTTTCATAAAATTAATTTTTACATAAATCCACCGACTGTAAAATTGGCATCCATGGGTTTACAGTTTATGTTCATATTATTTTCTCTTTATGCATTGCACCCATGAAATATGCTGGTAACTAATTAAAGATTTATTATCATTTATCTATTACTATTATTTTAAAAAAATGAAAATAGTGTAAAATAGGTGAATATAAAAAGTTATGGTGATAAAGAAAAACAATGTTTTCTCCTAATTCATTAAGAGTTGTTTAATACCTCTTTGAAACACAACTTATATCCCAGGAAGAAACGCACCAACCTTTCTTAAAAATGCATATTAAATTTAATTATTCATTATTCACTTTCCTCGTCACTTAATGAACTTTCGGAATCACCACTATCGGTTAAGTTGGTTGGGGGAGACAACATTTCTAAAGTTTCCTTACAAAACCTGATACCTTTTTTCTTGAACTTCTCATACCTGTGATAACTGGATCTGATGTCAATATTAATCTATTAATTACATCCAGATTGCACTCTATCCGGTAAAATTGTCTGGTCTTATTTTCTCTATAAACCCGGAAATGGTTATTTCGAGTTTCTGCTGCTTCCTCAGATAAAAGACCAATATGAAGTAGAGGGCTTTTTATCACTTCAAAACCATCTCTTAAAATTTTGTGAACAGATGGTGTCATAGCATACCATTGATAAATCCGTTGTAAATTTTAAAGTAACAAATGATTTTTCAGAGCGTCCACCAGATCTTGAGCTTTTAATTGGTATCGTCCCACTTAGCCATTTCTTGTTGCTGTTTCAAAAACATTTCTTTTCCTTGAAGAAGCATTCCATCTTACTTAGAAATCATGCCTCAAAATTAATCATTTATGTTTTAGCTGTTTCACCTACTCTAGGCTATTAGCTAGGCAATATTTCCCAATGAGAAAAGACTACGAAAATTCCTTATTTTGTTTTTAAAGCTAATGCTTTCGACTTTAAAAATATGTCAAATAATTCCCTTCTAGTTATTATTATTATTCCAGAAGATCCTAAAATATAAATAAATGAAAATATAACAAAATTGAATTTTTTTATTATTTAATGAAATTGACATTTTAGTAATAAAAAATTATAAGTCTCCGAATCGCAGATATTCGCAGAATTTTTTTCAAGAAACATAATCAACGATAATTATACATTATCATAAAAAATATTTCGTTGCCCAGAAATGCCCAGAAGTATAACTTTTTAACCTTCAAATTTAATTTTTAGCTCTAAAATATACCTACCAAAAAAACAAAAAGATATTGATACTAGTATTGAATACAAAAAAATTATAACTATGTGAATAACAAGTACAAACCTTGCCACGAACTATCCATCATATGATAACGCCGATACTTCAGTAAGAACAAAGAAAATTAATATATTTTGTAGAACAATACTTATGAGCACAGACGAGTTAAAGGATAAGGTCAGATTTGAATTAGAATAGCCGCCGGATTAAGGGCCTGGAAGAGATAAGAATCATGTTGCATGATCCCACAGGTCCTCTACTTTACCTTTGAGTCATTATTTACCAGAAATTTCAAACTTCAAAAAATGGGTTTTGGCCAGCTTTTAGTGCCAAATACCCCTGTGTGCGACGTCTTGTTTAACATTTCTTCATTCATTGAATTGAATTATTGGCTACCTACTGCCTATAAAAGGCATATATATCTTTTTATATATAAAAATCTCGTGTCCCGACATTTGTCGGAGGTAAAATAAGAAACTACTCAACCGATTTTGATTAAATAAGGCTCATCGTGTTTAGTTTTGTCCAACTTAAAAGATAGAATAGTTTTTATCTCGATTATTGGCCTCAATTTTTCTTTTTTTGCAAATTAAATGCTTATTATACTACGATTGAGTGTGATTATTTCAAGTTCTATAAATTTCCAACAGATGGCTATGTAAGTTGATTTATTCTGAGCAATATCAGGAACTATGAGTCTTCTTCAACTGATTGCAAGTAATTGTTAAAAAACAATATAAAACACAGCTCTTTGACAATGTTTAGGTGATTCATTAGGGCTGACTAAAATTTTATAAAACTGTATCCCCCCTTGGGACCACAATCTAATGATAATACCGTATTTCGCATTTATGTTTTTATGGTGCAGGTTTTTCTCCTCCAAAACCTGCATCAAGCAAGTCCTCTTCATTCGCACATCCTCCGGAAGTTGGGTTCACTCGTCCAGTGAAGAATCAAGAGGTCCTGGTAGTAGTAGCTGTCGTAAGATCTATAATGGTACAGACTAAATTTATTTATACCTCAAAACTGTTCCGATAAGGAAATAAATCGTGTCCCAAATCAGCTAAGAGATTACTTGCATGAAAAACCTTATTCCTTAACGACAAGAGCGAAGAAAACCCATGGAAGTGTTACCACTGGCTGCAACCCTTCCCTATGTCTGACATGTCAGAAGTGATGAATTTCCAACAGATGGCTATGTAAGTTGATTTATTCTGAGCAATATCAGGAACTTATGGGGAATTAAGGTTGGAAAACACTTAGTTGGAACGGGAATGAGTTTATTAGGGAATGATTTGGAATTATTGTAAGATCCCGGCATGTCCAAATCGGTGATACCTATATCAAACATTAAGACTTCTTAGGTAATTTTAGTAGTGTCAGAACAGGGAGTTTTCAGGCTTTTATACTTTATATTGGGATTTGGTAGTATGTTTTAGTGGAGCCCCAAAACTTAACTTCATTTATCTTTTCTGTAGCTGAAAAGAGTCTATAATGGGACTCATATTATAATTATGTGCGTTAATATTATTTTATGAATGACACCTGGGACTCCTCGCAGGGGTGCATAGTTAATGTTGAGTTTCAAGGCATTAGACCATTCAGATCCCGAGAGTACTTGTTTTTCATACATAAGTCTATTAGCTTTTGGGGTCTCTTTAAAATGGCGTACTCCAATGCCTTGCCACCTGCAGTTGGCCCATTCCTCAAACGAGTTTTCTCGTAGCGACTGTCGTAGAGCTTTCACACTTCGGTGTTCCTGCTCAACACCCAATCTCTCCGCACACTTCGCTATTTCAGCGGAGTAATCAAAAATAGATTGGAACAGGGAATCCGGTATATTTGACAGCCGCTGAGCAATGGACCAGTGTTGTAAAGGAGCTTCCCATTGGCAGCGGATCAGTCCTAATCCTCTGTATCTCCTGGGAGCGTACAACATCGCCGTGGAGGTGTTCGCAGGTAGTCCGATGATGGCCTTGACACATGGAGGATCTTGGTGTCGACATCAAGGACGTGGCGATGATCGCAGAATATATTGTTCTCGACTCCCTGGGAATCATACACCACCACATCCATTCTTAGAATTTAAAGTACAAATCGTTGAGGGGACATGTATGTATATATATTATTTATTTATTGTATTTATTTATATATTGTTCTTATATTTGTTGTTATTGTTGTTTTGTTTTTTTTAGGCTTTTTAAATCTTTTTATACTATTTTATGCTACTGTTGTTATTCCATATTATTAATATTTGACCTAGTTTTCAAATTTTTAATTATTACATACAGAAATTACTTAATTTTCAAAGGTCAGTAAGAGTATAGAGAGAAAATGTTATAAATGTAAAAAAAGGAGAAGAAAAAAAAAAAAAAAAAAGGGAAAAGAAAAAAAAAATTATGTTTCTTTGTATATATATATATATATTAGTTCTATTAGTACTTAGAATTTAACAAATAATCTGTATAGATAAATGAGTATGCTGTGTTTAAGCAACCCAATATAATTGGGCAGCATCACTATGTATTTGCAATAAAGTGTTTCTCTCTCTCTATTGGGATTTGGTAGTATGTTTTAGTGGAGCCCCAAAACTTAACTTCATTTATCTTTTCTGTAGCTGAAAAGAGTCTATAATGGGACTCATATTATAATTATGTGCGTTAATATTATTTTATGAATGAGTCTTCTTCAACTAATTGCAAGTAATTGTTAAAAAACAATATAAAACACAGCTCTTTGACAATGTTTAGGTGATTCATTAGGGCTGACTAAAATTTTATAAAACTGTATCCCCCCTTGGGACCACAATCTAATGATAATACCGTATTTCGCATTTATGTTTTTATGGTGCAGGTTTTTCTCCTCCAAAACCTGCATCAAGCAAGTCCTCTTCATTCGCACATCCTCCGGAAGTTGGGTTCACTCGTCCAGTGAAGAATCAAGAGGTCCTGGTAGTAGTAGCTGTCGTAAGATCTATAATGGTACAGACTAAATTTATTTATACCTCAAAACTGTTCCGATAAGGAAATAAATCGTGTCCCAAATCAGCTAAGAGATTACTTGCATGAAAAACCTTATTCCTTAACGACAAGAGCGAAGAAAACCCATGGAAGTGTTACCACTGGCTGCAACCCTTCCCTATGTCTGACATGTCAGAAGTGAATTTTCCAGAAAATTTGTTGAATGTCGACATTTTGTTGACCGGAGTAGATTCATGAATGGAGGAAAAAGATATAATAATAATGACAAATAGACTAACCATTATCCATCTCTTTTATATTCTTAGACCATTCGACACTTACTACTATGCAATACTATTACGATCAACATGGGTTACGATTGGCTCTGGAATTTCGGGAGAGGATCCCTGACCCTTCAATGGTACCTATTTCACAAAGTTACCACAGGTATAAGTTCGTAATCCGATTCAGAGGATTCACTTGAATTCTGTGGCTAACTTAGTATTAAATCCTCAACTTCAAGTTGTGCTTAGAATTAATTTAATAAAAAATTCTTCAAATGTCCAGGTATTGGCCACATAATTTTATACATCCTACTACATAAAAATAATAAAACCACGAACTTTTGATTACCAAACTACTAAAACATAACAAACATGAATTCATTAATGCTTGATGAGGAAGGAAATTTAGACCTTTACGACCAGTGCAGACAACGGTACAGACTAAATTTACAATAGACAACGGAACTGGTTTCGATGCGCAATATATTCGGTATTTTATCTATTCGGAATTTAATTCCAGCAGATTTTACGATGGTAATAAAATTAAAAGGCTCACAATCGTCTGAAACAGCCATAAACGTTTTGCAAGGTCATTATTTTTTCGTGAATTATTTTATAGGCCCTATTTATTTATTGTCATTTGAATGGTTAATTTGTTGGTTTAATGGTCATCATTGTAGCCAAATAACTTTGATATCCTCCCTCCCTCCTTCATATAATTTATAAGAACTGCTATATTAATTTTCTTACTGTATTCATGTTTTCGGCGATTTGAGAAACTATCCACGTTTAATATGTACTACACCTCAATAATTCTTAAACAGGGTTATACGCTTTTATTTCCATGTATTGATCTTTCTGCTGATTTTTATTATTATTATTTTAAAATTTTAAGGAAACGTTGAAAACCTTTTATTTGAACGTTAAAATTTAAGTATTCTTGTTTTTTATAGGAGGTTCTATTCTGCTTTTTTCTTTTTTTTTTCCTTTCTTCGTGTCTGTTAAATATATATATATATATATATATATATATATATATATATATATATATATATATATATATATATATATATATATATATATATATAGAAGAAAAAGACAAGATGAGCATGCGAAGAGTATCATGATCTCGAACGTGACACCTTTTGATGGGATATGTATATCAAGTAGGCTTCGGGTGAGGAGGGGAAGTTCTTTGTATCATCCCGATCTTCGATATGGCATTTGCTTGTAACAAAAATCTTCGAAGATGCCATTCTATTTCTCATCTTTCTTTTCATCTTATATGGCACCTATTCATATTTCTCATGACTGTCTTCACGTTCATATTCAAATTATATTTTAAATTAAATGTTCATGATGTATAAAATAATTATTATTAATGTCAATATACTGGAATTTCATATTTAGGAAGGAAGTTTCAAAATTAAAGCTGAAAGTGGTCTCAAAAATTTCTGTTTATTGACTTTAATACAGTCAAAGTCATATACCTTAAATTTTAGTTGAGATTTCGCTTTAATGAAATTTTTTTTCAAAAATAAAAAGATAAACAAGGAAAAATTACAGGTCGGTTTTATTACATAGTTAACTTTTGAAATTAATACAAATTCTAATTCAAAATATAGAGAACCTTAATCTAATCTATTAATCACATATCATCTAGAAAACATTAAAAAAAAAACTATGTAACATTAATTATTACATTAAAATTATTCAAAAAATGGTAATTATATAAAAGAAGGTCGTGAAAAAGTACACCATGTTCATGAAAAAACTATCCTGAAATATTAAGATGCTAATTCATAAAGCCACAACAATAACAAAGTGGTATTAAAATATAAACTTCGAATAATATCAAATGGTGTAGTCTACAAAACTGATCCTTTGAAAAGAAAAATTATTAAATTAAAAAAATATATCAATCATCAAAAATTGACTAAAAAAGTTAATTAAAAAATAGTAATATCACAGTTATAACTATAACTACATGGCCAAAAACAAACTATAATTCCTAATTTCTAATCATCACAGTTAACATTTCTGAATTAATTTATAAGTCTGAATACAAATATAAGTACAAAAACTTAATTATATAAATAAAGGTAAAACAAGATTATACTATTAGATACTTTATCAAAAATTAAAACTTATTCATAATGTTAGCATAAAATTTGGTTATTTCGGAGCATTCTTTTCTAGTATCCACCAAATTATTGGTGTTCTGATTTATATGAATGCTCTAAGATATTTCTCTTTTTTTTTTTTTTTTTTTTTTTTTTTTGAGGACAATTTATTTTTATATTTTGAAAATTAAATTCGTGTTTTGTGGTGTTCAACTAGGGCTGAATTAATTTTTGAGAGAGTGGTTTAAGTTGCACCCTGTATGGCCCAAATAAGATTTTTCAAAATTGAAACATGGTTTGTTATATATTATATTTGTTTTCTTGATAATTTTAATACTGTCTTTCATATTAGCATAAATATAAACTGTCTTTAAAGGGTTTATAGGTTTGTAAGTTATTTTAAGACTATTTTCATTAAATTTTTAACATATTCCTTAATCATATTTTGAGCACTGTTATTGTAATTAGATTGTATGATATTTTCATTATTGCATCTATGGGGAAATCATATTAAAGAATAAATAAATCACTGATCATAAAATATATTACCTTTTTATAAATAGACGTAAGCCCAACAAAATTTATTGAAAGACAATACCATCACCCATGATACTGATATCGTTGCGTATGCATGCCAAGGCATGTATCTATTAACAACTGGTAGCCGACTACTGCCAAGGCAAGTTTCAGTATCTCGCCCTCTATATCTCCGGGCTAACTAGCGCTGTCATAACCGTTGTGAGTCCTTAAACTGATTGTGTCAGCGGATAAGGCTGTATCGGTAGGTCCATCTTTGCTAGCAGCATTGTTCATTTGTCCGTTTATATCATACTATCTTAGCTGATAACTTAATTTAATAATGAATTCATATATGTAACCAATATTAATTAATTTATAAATTTTATGACTTAATTTACAAATTTTCGAAATTGAACTGATATTGCAAAAACGATTATGAAACAGTAACCATTTTTTTTTTTTTTTTTTTTTTTTTTTTTTTTTTTTTTTTTTTTTTTTTTTTTTTTTTTTTGAGCATTCAATTTACGGAAAGTTCCCCCCCCCCCCCCCCAGTAAAGAAGCACATCGAGCTCTAACTTATGAGAAAATGTCCCAAACAGGACCGGATTGGTCATAGCCACATCACACATGGGAACCAACAAAAAATTTTAACTGTAGGCCTCCTGCTGCGTAGAACTAACTGTCAACAGAATTATCCTCACCGAGTTCGGAATATCACAATAAAACAAAAATGAAACATTCTTTGAGAGCCATACATAAAATATTTTAAAACAATTTTTTTCCAAATCCATAATCGTAATATGAACTGTGTAGTAAATTTGTTTCCTGTACTTATTCTAGAACTTATTTTCATTATTATTATTACAATTATTACTTACAGTGTAACTTTAAAAAGCCTCTGGAATAGGTAATAATTATCATTACATCATTTAAAAACTATGTATCGCTGGTCCAACTCAAAAATTTTTTACTTTTTTATTCCGAAACATCTTCCAATTTTCCTCTACTATTTCTTTGTAAGACCGATTATAGAACGTGATGGTGATACAAGGTCTGAAACATTTTAACATCTGAATAAAACATGCGATAGAGATCGAAAGAAGAGAAGAGAAGAAAAACGCCTAGAAAAATCCCTTTTTCGCGTAAAACCAGTTTTGCCCTGGGTGAGATATATTTACATAAATTTACGTAATATTTATTATAAAGCGAACTCTTTCTACTTTAAGTGCGTTCATCCTACCAAAATTTTCATGTCGAAAAGTTTATATAGTTCCCAAATAAATTAATCGTTATAAATCTCTAGTAGCAAACTATTCAATATTTCATAAATCATAATTTGATAAAACACTCTATCAAAATATTGTTGTTATTTTTTACTTGAAAAACTCGATAAATTATTAAACTTTAAAATGCTGTACAGCATTGTCTGCTGTTTTTGTTTTTAGGTTTCATGGAAAATCAGACATATAACTAGCTTAGGGCCTATCGTTTAGTTTTGAAAAGGCAAATGTCCAATTTTTTTAGATATCGCGGTTCCATTACTAGAGCCTTCAAAGTCTAAACGTCACATCCTCAATATACACAAGTGCAAAATTACTAACGTTTTGAATTCCCGTTAGTTGTAATACAACGACAAAAAACACCCGTAGAGCTCCAGTATCTGATAAAAATTTTCCCTTCTAAACTTAAATGACAAGACATTTACAGATGGGTCGGAGAATTTGAGTTCAATTACTGTAGAGCCGGAACGTCTAATCCTCAATATACACTCGTGAAAAATTACAACCGTTTTTAATTCCCGTTTAGTAATGGAATGACAAAAAATAGCTCTACAGTATTGGAACCGCAACATCTAATAAAATGGAGTTTTGCCCTTCCAAAACTATTAGTTTATACCTTACATACACTACATTAAGCCTTTACAGATCGGTCGAAAAATTTAATAAAAATGGCTCGTATGCTTTTTTTTTATTATTATTATTTACATACATATCTGGAACAAACTATATAAAGGAAAAGGTAAGTCAATATCTTATATTATATGTAGTGACACGTAGCTCGAAGTAATGTATCAGTAACCCGCCCCGATAGTTGGTATAAGATTTCGTGAGAGGCCAAAGAACAGATGGGTAAAGTGAACAGAGAGAGGAAGGTTGGATTGGGCGACCGAAAGCATAAAAAAAAATAAATAAATAATTATTTCTTAATTATTTATTATCATGTTTTTTTTATTTGTATGCATGCATTTATTCCTGTATATGTAAGTATGTATGCATATTGACAAAAAACAAAAAAAACAACTGATTATCCGACCACTCTACACGAATCGTAATCGTAGGCCTATCAGAACTTTCTATGAATTCCAACTACACTTAGCGAGAAATACGTTTTCTAACTTGTGAGACTAAGTTCCAAGGTTTAGTATAATGTTTCATATAACTTACTTTGCCGCATTATCTAAGTTAGCAAGGTTCATATTTGAAGGTCTGAATACATCCGTTCTCTTAGTATCATTCTCTACTATGTTACTGTGCAATGCTATTGTGTTACACTTTGCTAAAAAAGATAGCATTTTAGGAATTGAGATACATTTCAAACCACACGGGTTATCTCGTCATAATGATATTTCCTAACTTCATGAGAAATCCTTAAAATTTATTTATTTCTGTAAGGCAGTCCTTATTATCAAGTTTAAGTTTTGAAAGTTGAAAATTGACTGAGAGAAAGAAGAAAAGAGAACAATTAAATAAAAATTTCTATTTAATTCTAAATAAGATAGTTCGTTGTAGTGTCCCTTCCACTGATATTTAATTTACTTTTATCTAAATTATAATATTAAATATATTGAAAGATGTTTATAAATTATATGTATAATGTATATATATCATACTATAAATCACAGTAAATAATAAGTAATATAGTTCTGTATTAAATTACATAATTGAAATATATATTTAAATGGTATTGAAGGTTCATTCATTAGATATTCAAGAAGTTGAGAATAAAATGGTAAAATGGTAATATCAACAGCCCATAATTATTATTAAAAACTCCATAGACCAGAAATAAGGTAAATTGCAATTCCCTACCTTGATACTATTGAGCAATTAAAATTGCAAGGATAGCTATTTCCCAAGATATTATTTTTCATTCTATTCTCTTAGACAAATAATTGTGGGAATAAAGTTATCTGGTTAGATTGGAATAAAAAATAAAAATAAAATAAATATATTTTAATTAAGGTTAAAAAAAAGTATAAATCATTAACTAGTTGTTTTTATCATAAAAACGTTATTTCCGATTTTGGTTATCAGCTAAGATTTTTATGATTTCACACTTTTAGAAATTTTTTTTTTAAAATATTATGGAGCCGCCTTACATATGTTAAGGTTTAATACAGAGTACGCTGATACCCACCTCCATTAATGTGAAATAAGGAATATCATGTAAAATGCTTCAAAGTATTTTTATAAACCTTTTATAGTCCCTTTTTTCCCATATTGTTCTGGCATCTATTTTAATAAATTTATATTAACGATAAAGTTTATTTTAAAGTACATACTTATATATTTTTTAAAAAATTAATATTTAAAAATGATCACCTTAAAAGTGAAGGCCTGTTTACTTGTTCAAAGTTCTGGAACGAAATTTGGAACCAAAAGTTGCTTCGCAATTTGACCACCAGTGGCGATTACATCTTAACCGATTACATGATCAAAAAATCTGGTGCGATGCGAACACACAACTTTCACTTACGAACTTACTTGGATTAGAAATCGACATGTTTCAATAATATGTAAACGCCATTCCTCAACTTCACATATTTAAGTATATACTTATATTTGTTGATCTCCATAACTTATAGAGTATCTGTATAGCAAAATTTGATAATTCTCAGCTTATATTCATTATTGCTAATTTATATATGAAGGGTTGGCCGTGAGCCGTGGAACAGTCAACATCGAGTCCGTGTTAACTTATTTTTCCAGTGGTTAAAATTGATCCGATTGTAATAATATTAGTGCCAGTTATTTGTTCAGTGTTAGTTGTGAGGTGACAAGAATTTCAGAGTGAAATATTAACGAGAACAGTAAAAAAAGAAAGAAAAGAAAATCAATAGTGGTTGGAGATAAGAATAGCAGGAATAAACCAGGAGCTCCCCACCAGCAGGCAACGATAACAGGTAGGTAGGTACCTGCATGTCGCTCGATAAAAATAAAATAAAGACTTTACCCGACTTCTTTACTCCTTCTTCCTCTAAAAAAGAGCAGAAGAGAAGAAGAAGTAATAGTTCGCCTGAGCAGTTAGAGGGTTACAGGAAAGAAAAGAAAATGGATAGAAAGGACACCGGCAGGGAGGAATATGTCGACGATATGTTCAATAAAATGAGCAAATTGCTCGATAAAAAACTGAAAGACTTATCTACTAAATCAGACATAGCCGTATTAGAACAAAAATTAGCACAATATATTGAGGAAAATACACTATTAAAGAAAGAAATAGATTTATTAAGACATGAAAATCAGGAAATACACAGAAGATTACATTTTCTTGAAATTAAGGAAAAAGAAAAAAATCTAATTATAAAGGGTATACCAGAAATTAACCAGGATAACCTAATTGAAACCGTCCATGAATTTTGTGAAAAGGCTTTAGGGATAAAAGACTTGCAAATACCAGATGCTTATGTACCAAAATGGAATAAGGAAAAAGAAAAATGCCAAATCATTGTAAAATTTAATACGCTTAGGGATGTAAAATCCGTACTAAACAATGCCTATAAATTAAAGAATACTGGAATATGGATTAACAGAGATTTAACGTATAATGAAAGAAAGGTCAGGAAGAAATTATTAGAGGTAAAAAGTTTGATTAAAGAGAAAGACAAAAACGGAATCGTGCAGATAAGGCGAAATTATTTAATATATAAGAACAAGAAATTTTTCTGGGATGATAAAGATGGTCTGCTAACTGAAAACTTAAGTGACATAGAAATTATAGAATCACTGTCCATACCTATTTCCATTAAAGTAAAAGAAGGGCAAAAAAACTAGCGAGGGAACTAGAACAAAAAAACCAAGACAAGAAAGAAAAAACTGAAGATGTTTATAAACTTTTGTGTTATAATGTTCATGGACTTATGAATAAGGTCGAGCAGGTAAATTTTTTTAGTTTTCTTTTTAAGTACGATCTTTTTATTTTATTAGAAACATTTATCGAAGAAAAAGATCAGCACTTTTTTAATAAATATTTTTCACCATACAAGCTCCAGTGGGTAAAAGCAAAAAGAAATTCAAAATTTGGGAGAGCAATAGGTGGTTGTTTAGTGGGAATTAAGAAAAATAGTATTCTTGATACAAGATGTAATTTTTTAAATATTGAAAACTTCAATGTTATTGAATATAAAAGTGAGGCAGTCAGTTATCTAATTGTGCCCATATATTTGAGAGATGAAGAGTGGAATACAGAGGTTGATAAGTTATATAACCTTCTCTCCAAATGTTCAAACTATAATATTATCCTAATCGGAGATTGTAACGTTAGAATAAGTAACTGTCAAGAGCTCCCAACAGAAATTAGTAAAACAGAATTTAAATTCTCATTAACTAGGAAATCGAAAGATAATATTAAGAATGCTAAAGGTAATAGATTTTTGGAATTATGTGATGATTTTAATTTAATCATAATGAACGGTAGAACACCTGGAGATGTAGAAGGGGAGATAACATATATTGGTTACGGTCAGGGTCCAGGATGTTCTGTTAATGACATTTGTGCAGTTTCTTTTGACTTAACTAACATTGTAAATGATTTTCATGTATTACAAGAAAACTACTCGGATCATTTCCCTATTCAGATTTCATTAAATTCAGATGTAAAAAATGAAAAAGAACAATGGCTACCATTATTACCTAAACTCATATGGTCAAAAAATGATAACCTATATTACAAAACCAACCTACAAAAATTGATTGAATTAGAGGATTATTCAACCTTAAATACTCCGGATTTGATGATAAATGATATAAGAAGCAAAATAAAAGAAGCAAGTAGTCTTGGTAACAAATATAGCAAGCATTATGAATTAAATAATAAAAATCCGTGGTATGATTGGGAATGCCGTAATGCTCAATCTCGATCATTTAGGTTATTAAACTTATTTAGAAAAACTAATTTTACATGGGTGAAAACAATGTACCATGAGGCCAACAACAGATACAAAACGTTATGTAAAAAAAAGAAAAAGGATTTTTATTTAAATAAATGTAATGAGTTTAAATCAGTAAAAGATAGCAAACAATTTTGGGGACTAGTTAAACATTTTAAAAGGAGTGATTTTGTAATAGGTTCAGATATCAGAGGTGATGATTGGGTAAAGCACTTTTCTTCTTTGCTCAATAATTATATGAACCCTGTGTTATTTCACTATGCACCACCACTAACTGTCATAGAATCTTTAGATAAAAAATTTACAGAAGAGGAATTAACAATAGTATTAAATAAGGCAAAAAACGGGAAAGCAGCGGGCCTCGATAGAATAAGCTACGAATTCTATAAAAACAGTCCAGGAAATTTTCAAAACTTGCTACTACTTTTATTTAACCAAATTTATGAAACAAGTTCAATACCAGAATCATTTAGAAAATCAATAATATTCCCATTACACAAAAAAGGTTGTATTAATTCTGTAGAAAATTATCGAGGCATAACATTTTCAGATGCCATTTATAAATTATTTACAGGTCTATTGCTTCACAGATTACAGTTATGGGCAGAAGAACGTAATATTATTCATGAATCTCAGGCAGGATTTCGAAAAGGGTACTCCGCAGTTGATAATATATTCAGTTTAATTAATATCGTAAAACTCATAACAAGCCAAAAAAGAAAAAAAGTTTATTGTTTTTTTGTTGACCTTAAATCAGCGTTCGATGCACCAGAGAGAAATGCAATTTATTACAAATTGTTTAATTTAGGTGTCTCTACAAAATTTATTAAAGCACTGGAAGGCATTTACGTAAATAACGAGTCGGCTGTGTGGACAAATAAAGGATTAACTAAGAGCTTTAATACTAGCCAAGGCCTCAGGCAAGGGTGTTTACTATCACCGACCCTCTTCTCTCTGTTTATCAACGACTTGCACGATGCACTCGGGGGCGGCATACATATAGGAGCAACCAATATCAGATGTCTCAAATACGCCGACGATATTGCTATCATCGCATCTAGTGTAAATGACCTGCAGAAAATGATTAATAATCTACAAAACTATTGTTTAGAATGGAAATTGACCATCAATTTGGAAAAGTCAAAAATAATGATATTTAGGAATGGGGGTAAACTGGCAAAAAATGAAAAATGGAAAATAAATGATCAGTATATTGAAATAGTTAATTATTATAAATACTTAGGGATTGGATTAACATCACAATTATCACTTACCAAACATTTTAAAGAGAAACTCAGTACCTCAAAATTTGCAATATTTCAAACCTACAAAACATTAATAATGAAAAAAGAAGTACCTCTTACGGCAAAATGGCAAGTATTTAATGCAGTTGCAAGATCGATAATATGTTTTGGTTGCCAGGTCTGGGGATTCCAAGAATTTAAATTAGTAGAACAATTATTATTATTCTTTATCAAAAAATTATTTAATTTACCAAAAAATAGCCCTAATTATATCATATATTTAGAAACTGATACATCTCCATTATTTCATTACACCCTCTGTTTACATTTAAAGTATCTAAGTAAAACTCTGGATCTTCCTGACTCAAGATGGCCCAAAATTATAGCCAAGACGATTATAATGAAAAAAATTTATTGGGTTCAAGAACACTCAAATATTATCAACTCCTTATCTCGTATTGAACAAATTAATTATAACAATAGCTGGAACATTAAGAACCAGATAGCAATAATTTTAGACAAATTAAAACATAATTTTAAATCTTATTTAATTCAGTCATCACGTACATCCAAATTTCACGAGTTATATAAAGAATTAAACATTAATCTGGGAGAAAACAGTTATTACTCAGATAAAAATAATTTTCATTTTATTAAAACTATTCTTAAAGTACGGGGTCAATTACTGAATTTGAACTATTCTGTTGGGCGTTCAGAAGAAAGCCATAAATGCACATTATGTAACCTGGGGCTAAATGAAGACTTATACCATTTCCTAGCTATATGTCCTATTTTGATGGAGTTTAGGATTAAGTGGTTCGGACAAAGCATTCTTGATAAGGATAATGTTGTTGAATATCTAAATGGAAAGAACTGGAAACAATTATATTGGTTTACCATAGAAGCTGTTAAATACAGACAAATTTTAATTAAGGAATTTAATACACAATAAAAATGTAAAACAAAATATATTATTTATATTAATTAGCTTTATACGTCAAAGGATAAATTATCATTTATTTAATGTTTGATTGATATGTACAATTCTGTATTTCGTTTGAATGCGGTTTTAAAAACAATAAGAATATTGAAAAAGTGTGGTCAACCCGGCAGACGGACATTGTCCATGCCTATATGTTTATGTATATTATGAACTTTTATTTTGTGTCTTTATTTTGTTAAATAAACAGTTTATTATTATTATTATTATTATATATGAAGGGGCTAATTTTTACTGCTTGCTTGTTTTTTACTACGAGTTTCTTTTTGCAAATACATCGTGAAGGTGAATCGATAGGTGTATTTTAAGCCGTTTTTGAGTAAACAAAAAAAAGCACGTGATAATGAGACAACAGTTATTAAGTAAAGTGCTCCCTCCGTTTAACCAATTTCGATGAAATTTCGGCTGTCGCATCACGGTCATATACATACATCAAGTACCAAGTTTGATTGAAATCGTTAAATCCGTTTTTAAGTAAATAAAAAAAAAACACGTGAAAATGGGACATTTAATAAGTAAAGTGCCCCCTCCAATTAATAAATTTTGATGAAATTTTTACTGTCGCATCGCAGGCATATAGATACACCAAATACCGAGTTTAATCAAAATCGTTAGAGCCGTTTTTGAGAAAATCGAAAAAAACCTAAGAATTAGACAAAATTCTTTAAATAAAGTACCCCCTCCGTTTGACCAATTTTGATAAAATTTTTGCTGTCACATCGCGGGCATATACATACACTAAATACCCAATTTCAGGTCTGTGCGGTTTATAGTTTTTGAGCTAGTCTGTTCACATACACACACACACACACACACACACACAGACCATTTCGTGGGACTTGGTTAATTGGACTCAGGGGACCCCAAAACGTGTATTTCCGTTGAAAACCGGAAGTCAAAATTTTTCACGATCGCAATACTTTCCTTACTATGTATTTCATATATAGGTAAGTGAAAGTAAAAACTCAACCGCATATAAAGGTATTTATTTTCATGAATACTCGAGCAATTCGCGATAATTATCATTTTAGAAATGTTAAATTATTATGATGAACAGTAACTTTTTACTGATTTCATTTGTTTATTTAAGTAAATTATTACTAACTAGCCGTTATTGTATTTTTTTATAATCCCTGAACCATTTGACGATTTCTGACATAACCTAAAATTACTATAATTATCTTGACCGTGCAACTTGAAACCAAAACATTTCTTTTTTCTTCACCGCTTCTTCTGTACCTTGTTCTAATTTATAGAAGGAATTTAGGTATTTTTATTTTCTAAAACAGGTACTCTTTCACTGCACAGGGTGCATTGCAAGATTGTTCTGTTTTAATTTGTTGGATGTAAATTAATTTATTTGTTTTAGTTTATCGGCGTAAAACTGCAAAAGCCATCAACGCCACTATAGTTCCGACATCTTAATCATCTATTCCTCTTTCTATTATTCTGTTTATTTGTTATATTTCTTTGTTTAGATATTAGCATCTGTTTCTTGCCATGGGCATCACCAGTTTTGTGAAATCAGTATTTATGTAAAATATTTTTTAAAAATAAAATTATTTGAAACTTAATTATTCCGAAATGGATCCAATCTGTAAGAATCACGTGTACTAAATTTTGGTTCTTGATGATGGTGTCATGATATGATACGAATCACTTCCCTAACGAAGCAGAATATTAATTACCGATGCCCTTCCGCTATTGTTAACTAACCTTCGTGAATCCCACAGCAGCATCCTCTTCATTGTTTGCTCCCCCAGAAAGGACAGTTTACTTTGAAAATCTTCCCATGCTACCTCTGCAAGGATTCCTGAAATAACTTGAAGAGCATTTCCTCGAGGTAGCCAGCGATCCAATTCCCGTGCAGCTCCGAGTGGTTACACCGCCCTCTGCTCCCTGAACGGCCATCGATTGTCTTCGCCTCATTACTCCGCCTTACTTGCTTCTCTTGGGGAAAGTTCTGGATCCTTACTAGTGAACTTTACTTTTGGGCTTCTGCGTAAAGAGGATCTGGCCTGAACTACTCGTTAGGACCATTGCAAAATACTACTTACTACCAAAAATCTGAATCTGTCATGAGAAAAAATAGGACAGGTTAGGAATTTTTATTAATAATCAATTACTTGATGCTATTAACTGATGAATTCATCCATGATAAAAACAAAGGAGAATAAATACTTATTTTATGTTAGTAATATCAAATATTATTTAACTTCATAAACCATAAAAAAAACCTGAGCAGCAGGCAGGCTCTCTCTATACTTCGAAAACTGATGAATAACTAATTGATGTTATTCTAATCCTACCGATAATTCAAAAGAATTTTAAAATCAGTTGAACATTTTTGTTATTTCTTTTGAGTAATCCGACATGTGCTTCAACTCGAATTCATGGAAAAGTGGAAAAAAACGTTTCTACTTTACACTAAGAGATTCTCTCCAATTTACGCATGTACAATTATGTAAATGTGTAAATTGGAGAGAATATGTGTAAATGGAGAGTACTTCTAATTATAGAAGTACCTATAATTATATTGTATTATATCGTACCTTAGTATGCAAGGAACGAGAAAATGAACTAAAATTATACTATAAAATTCAATTTTGTATTGCCATTACCAGATTAAAATTCTTGAATGTATTTTTCATAATATTGAATTTTACTTTTTAAATCCCCAGTATTAGTCCGGGAGCTGAGGGCCAAAAAGGTGCCAGATTTGAAGAAAATTTTTGATCATATAGGCTGAAAGTACTCATTTCATAGACAATGTGAACAACAAATGTGAACGTCTGCCAACTCAGATCGGTTGCCTTCAAATTTTATATGCAAACAAAATCGGCATTTTCGAATTTTTTTTTTCAATTTTTCGCTAATAACTCAAAAACGATTTATCGCAGAAAAAATTGTGCTCTTTCTAAAATAAAGGGGCATTAAATTTCGCGTCGACTGAGGTCCTCACAATTAAAATCGGTGAAGTCTTTTAGCCAAAACCGATTGTCAATTTAGCCACTTTAGCGGAAAAATTAACTACGCTCAGGTTCCAAAGCCTGCAATTTAAAGAGGGTTACTCCAAATAAAAAATGTTACGTTTAATAGTTGTAGAATATCGAATTATGTTTAAAACGATCTAATTAATTTTATAATTAGTCCACTCCTGAGGAGATAAAGTAATTAAAACGTGAACGTATTTAGCGCCTTGAGGTCAAAAATCCGTGAAATGTTTTGGGACTTTTTTTCAGTTTCTCGCATATAATTCGGCAAATACAGATCACAAAGTAATTAAACAACCATCTTCCATCTGCTAAAATAAAAGATAAATTTTGCCAAGTACCTACCTGTCTAAGGAGTTATTTATATGAATATTTAATCAAATCCCGAGATACTTCAAAAAGCGAAGTCTTGGCAGGAAGTACCACTACGAATACTTTTACGTTTTTATTTGTATTTCCACCGAGGGTTTAGCTAATGTAGTGTGTAAAGAGCTTGTTTCATGCCAAATTTAATGCTCTGCAACTTTTATCTAAAACATTTATCATTTAAACTAGGTGTTTTTGAGTTAGAGGCGTTGGAACACGGTTTCCACCAAAATCGTAAAAATTACAGATGTTTGATGTACCAAACCCGGCTAAACCACTAAACCAATTTAAACTTCAAATATATCATTCTATTTGCAATAGTTAGGCCTCTTATCGTAAGAAGAAAGCAATACTTTGTGATCTGTATTTGCCGAATTATATGCGAGAAACTGAAAAAAAGTCCCAAAACATTTCACGGATTTTTGACCACAAGGCGCTAAATACGTTCACGTTTTAATTACTTTATCTCCTCAGGAGTGAACTAATTATAAAATCAATTATATCGTTTTAAACATAATTCGATATTCTACAACTATTAAACGTAACATTTTTTATTTGGAGTAACCCTCTTTAAATTGCAGGCTTTGGAACCTGAGCGTAGTTCATTTTTCCGCTAAAGTGGCTAAATTGACGATCGGTTTTGGCTAAAAGACTTCACCGATTTTAATTGTGAGGACCTCAGTTGACGCAAAATTTAATGCCCTTTTATTTTAGAAAGAGCACAATTTCTTCTGCGATAAATCGTTTTCGAGTTATTAGAGAAAAATTGAAAAAAGTTCGAAAATGTCGATTTTATTCACCTATAAAATTTGATGGCAACCGATCTGAGGTGAGGATCTGCGGCAGACGTTCACATTTGTTGTCTATAAAATGAGTCCTTTCAGCCTGTAGATCAAATGTTGATAACACTGAGTGTTGGGGATCGACAATTTTTTGTATTGAGAATAATACGGAAACAGTTTGAATAGCCATAATTAAAATTTTAAAAAAGGCCTTAACCAGTGTGTCTGATAACAATTAGATAGTGTTGAACGTATATCCATATGTTGAATGCATATGGAACATGTACATATGTTTAAGACGAGGGGGTTAGGCTAGGAGTAACAAGCGGTAGAGGATCCGCTGCAATTGTTGGTGAGGTCATGGTTTAACATTGTGGAACTGTTCCTGCTAGAAACCAGAACCCACCGTAACTGTTCCTCCCCCCACCCTCTGCCATTCCCCGTCGTAGGCGTAATTGGGAAACTACTGTTATCGGACGGTCCTTCCCGGTTTTAGGAATTGGCTATAAATGACTAAGAATAATTTCGGCTTTCTTTCTTACGAAACTATATCTCAAATTAGCAAAGCCGCTATAGACTAGACTGTTCAAGTCTAAAAAATAATACAAATTTGGAATCCTTGGGGATACTAGGAAGATTAAGAATACACCACAAGAGAGTGAGATATTTATACCCTCACTAACATGTATAGTAAAGGTTCGTATTTTATGCAAGCATGAATTTTTTTTTCGGAATTAAATTTTCTTAATGCTTTTTTATATTTTTGACATCAAGCAACAAATATGTTTCAAAGTATGTCTATTGTCAATCCTTTACGATTATTACACCTATTCACATTACTCAGTCTTACGAATGGTATGATTTGGCCCACATCCCATATATAAATACTTAGTGTTCCGTTCAGTTGCGAAATTTTTTTTTTCCCTTTTCTACCCAATTGTAACATGAAGTCTTTCTTTTCATTTTCGATGTGAGAATTTTCAAATCCCTCAAGAAGAAATTTTTCACTTCGTAATGAAAATTTAAATTTATACTAAAATTTTTTAATTATTTTTTATAACTATGTATTTCTAAGTTATAAAAAAAATCTGGTGCGTGCGCGCAACACACAACTTTCACTTACCAACTTACTTAGATAAGAAATTGACGTGTTTTGCTAAATATCATTTCCCAAATTCACACATTTTTCTACATTCATATCTTATTTTTGTTAATCGTTAAAGCCGTTTTTGAGTAAATAAAAAAAACACGTGAAAATGATACAAAATTTATTAAGTAAAGTGCCCCCTCCGGTTAATGAATTTTGATGAAATTTTAACAATCATATCTCGGGCATATAAATACATTAAATACCCAGTTTGATCAAAATCTTTAAAGCCGTTTTTGAGTAAATAAAAAAAACACGTGAAAATGATTCAAAATTTACTAAGTAAAGTCCCCCCTTCGGTTGATCAATTTTGATAAAATGTTGGCTATCACATATTTGGCATATACATACATCAAATACCCAGTTTGGTCACAATCGTGAAAGCCGTTTTTGAGTAAATAAAAAAAACACGTGAAAATGTTACAAAATTTATTAAGTAAAGTCCCCCCTCCGGTTAATCAATTTTGATGAAATTTTTACAGTCATATCTCGGGCATATTAATACATCAAATACCCAGTTTGATCAAAATCGTTAAAGCCGATTTAGAGTAAATAAAAAAAACACGTGAAAATGACACAAAATTTATTAAGTAAAGTCCCCACTCCGGTTAATCAATTTTGATGAAATTTTTACAGTCATATCTCGGGCATATTAGTACATCAAATACTCAGTTTAATCAAAATCGTTAGAGCCGTTTTTGAGAAAATCGAAAAAAACCTAAAAAGTTATTAAGTAAAGTACCCCCTCCCTTTAAGTAATTTTGATGAAATTTATGCTGTCACATCGCGGGCATATACCTACTCTAAATACCCAATTTCATGATCGCACGGTTTATAGGTTTTGAGCTAGTCTGTTCACACACACACACACAGACACACACACACACACAGACCATTTCGCGGGACTTGGTCATTTCGTCTCAGGGGACCCCAAAACGTGTATTTCCGTTGAAAACCGGAAGTCGAAATTTTTCACGATCGCAATACTTCCACTTACTATATATTTCATATATAGGTAAGTGAAAGTAAAAATAATATTCTGAGTGGGTCGGGTGACCGAGCTGGCTAACGCATTGAAATAAGCATTGCACGTGATAACAAACGAAGCCGAAGTTTAATCTCCAAATATTTAAGGGAAAATTGTCTTACATTCCTTTAATATTTATACTTGAGTAACTTTTTTTTTTTTTTTTTTTGCTCGGTACCCCTACCTGGCCATGTGTGGCATACGGGGGCGGGGGTTACTCTACAGGTGTAACCAACCTATTCTAACCATGGTGGGAGGGTCGAGATTTATTCCGTGGGGCCTCCACGAAATAAAAGTCAACCCTCCCAGGGCGGATTCAAACCGCCGCGGCGCGCCGCCGTTCGGCTCGAGCGTGCAACAACGGGTCGCGCTCCTACACCCTCGGCTATCCCGGCCCCAATAATTGAGTAACTTAATTAACCTTACTTTTTTACGATCAGCTCTTAATTGTCATGCAAATAGTGGCCGAGTGTGTTGAGAGACAAGTATTCTCGACTTAACCTTGTGTCTACCTTACTATTAATCTCCTTCTCACCAAAGTTTAAATATGTTAGTAAAATGTAGGCTCGTTTGTAAGGACAAGGGGGAGTACTATGGACATTTAGCCGTAATAAACAACATTGAAAATTACAGCTTATTCGTTTCGCTGTAAATCTTGTTTGACTTGTAGAATATCATTGAATATCATCTCTAAAACAGATGTATGATCCTTAGTTTCATCTTGAAGAGGTGCTCTTATGGAATTTTCGTGATAATGAAGCATAAAAGAATGAGTCGATAATCTATAACTACTGTGAAAATCATAGACTGTGAACGATTTTGGCTTTCAACTAATTGTAAGAACCAAACACATGAAGAGTAGGTAGCATCCTCACTTTTCATATGAGCTTCATGGTTTGACTACCCTCCTACAATTAGCCAAGACGAATTAGCCGTTTTTGAACAAAAAGAAGTGTAAGCAGGTAGTACGACTTATCTCATGTTTTTATTTTGTATATCTACACATTTTTTATATCTAATATAAAAAAAAATTAGAATAAAGGTTCTTGTTTTGTTCTCAATTTAACGGAAATGTGTTTCATTTAAAGTAAATGTTTTCAAGTTACAGGCGTTGGAGCATGAATTTTGTAAATATTACCGATTTTTAATCGATTTGTTAGCTAAACTAATAAACATATTTTAAATTCAAATATTTAATTTTATTTGGAATAGTACACCCTTTTGTGGTTAAGAAAAATCAATACTGTGCGAACTGAATTTTAGACCACTACGTTTAACTTACGTTTAGACGTTTCGATACTTTCACGTTTTAATTAATTTCTCTGCACAGGAGTGAACTAATTTGAGAATGTGATTTATATTAATTATTTTCCATGATGTAAAAAGTAATTTAAATGAGCTAATGTTTATTATAAGAAGGTCGTTTTACGCAGAATTAATGTATTACAACTTTGGAGTGCTTTTCAAATTGCGTTGAAACATGAGTCTTATTAATTTTTCAGGTAGTTGCCGATACCTGATCACCGGTGTTAGCAAAATGGCTGGACCAATTTTAACTCTAAGTAACTCATTCGAAGCAAAATTTTATGCGAATTAGTGGTAAGGAGAATATAATTTTCTCGGCGATAAATAGTTTTCGAGTTTTAAGAAAAGAATTTCTAATTTCGTTTAAATTTTTCAAATTTCGAAAGTTCCAATTTTGTGTGCCTATAAATTTTTAAGGCAATCTATCTGAAGTGGTAAACGTTAGTATTTGAAATGAGTACTTAAAGCCTAAAAAATCAAAATTCTTCAAAACAGACACTTTTTTGGCTCTTCTATAAAGGATAGTAAAAATATTAAGATTTCATATTGTTTTATGAGGCAATGTAATCAACTTACTAATTTTAAGTTAAAACTCCTACGTAAAAAGAATTTAGATTGGAGGAGAGGGACGAAAGTGCAATGTTAATAGCAAAAGTGCCCCTAATTACGACTAAGAAAACATGCTCGCCTTATTTTATACTATCGAAGTTCATTTGACGTTTGCATAATACCTAAATATTTGAAAGAATAATATAACTGCCAAATTGTAATCTCAGTCCCCCTGAACTTTGAAGTTTTATAATGAAAAGTTTATAGAGAACCCGCAGAATACGCGAATGTCTAATGAAGCCATCACCGCATCACATAGCCCAATTGATGTTTGAACATGACTTGAAGTCATAGAACTCTATCATGGCAATAATGTTGGTATTATTGTTAGAGAGGTTTAAGTAGATTAGAAAATATTTTTTTTACAAATAGTACTAATAACATCTAAAAATGAATTAATTTAAGTTGATCTTTTTATTAATTTTAAAATCTTTGTTTGAAGATTCTGATATACAAAGGATTTGTCAAGAGGAAAAATTGACATGGCTGGGATAACGGCTTTGGTAGGGAGGTTGGTTTGCGGAGGCCCGGGTATGAATCTCGGATATGGCCATTTTTATCTTTTTATCTTTCCAAACAAAAAGAAAATCTAAAAGTAGGTGCAATAGTGAACACCGGATGCTGGTGCAATACAACGTGCACTGCACTCATACAACACAGTAATTGATATAAATGATCAATTAATGTCCGTCGAATCTCAGTGAGCATTTGACTTTCCCTTGTATGGCCTATAACAATACATTGTGCAACATAGCGGAGGAGAGCCATCGCAATAAATAAGCTCGGAGAACACAGCAGAGTGCCGAGGTCGGATGCAACCGATCACCGCTAAGTCGTGATCTCCGCATCATGGTACTGCGCTTTCTCTTCAGATTGCTGCATGCGCGCACAGGTCGATGCAAGCTACGCTTCCGATCAACAGAATTGTGGCAGCGGTATCTCCCAATGCGCATCAGTCTTGAAGGTTTCATCTGAGCTCCTTATCATTAGTTCACGATTTAAAGTTCTTAAACGTTAAAGTTAAAGTACAAAACAGGTGACAATCCAAAATTTAAATCTGAATCATAGAACTAGTTTAATACTAATTTCTTAATGTTTTTTTAAGAGATGAACCAAAACATGTTCTTTTCAAGTTGGTAATCACAGTCACCTCCTGAGATTAATTAAATCCCTTTATGACTGTGACGTCCAAGTCTGAACAAACAATGGTTATTGTTGGAAGAAAAAAAATGATCTGTTAATTGGATCAGTGTACCTCCGTCATGGTTCCTGTACAGTGAATAATGGAAACCAACCGTAAACTACAGATGTGTGAAACAAAATTTTATTTAACAACAAAATTAGAGAAAGAAACAAAATTAGGAAAAATTGATTTAGTATTTCAATTTTTTTAATTAATCTAATCTTAATTTGTGGCTGACCACCATTTTAAATTATTTTTAAATAATTTATTTTTTGAAGAGAAAAGATTTGGCTCCGCCGGGAGTCGAACCCGGGTCTCCTGCGTTACATGCGAGGATGCTAACCACTACACCACAGAGCTCTAGGAAGAGCAAATCCTTCCTCTTCACTGATACCTACTCCCCCTATCTCACAAGTTTTGCGAGTAGTAGCGGGAGGTGGACAAATTTTGTCCAATTTATGAACCACTACACCACACAGCTCGGCTCAAGGTGGAGCAAATCCTTCCTCTTCACTGATACCTACATAAATTAATTTAACCTACATAAATATGTCATAAATTGGACAAAATTTGTCCACCTCCCGCTACTACTCGCAAAACTTGTGAGATAGGGGGAGTAGGTATCAGTGAAGAGGAAGGATTTGCTCTGCCTTGAGCCGAGCTCTGTGGTGTAGTGGTTAGCATCCTCGCATGTAACGCAGGAGACCCGGGTTCGACTCCCGGCGGAGCAAAATCTTTTCTCTTCAAAAAATAAATTATTTATTTCAATTTTTTTTTTTTTTTTTTTTTTGGAATTTGTAAAAAGTTTCTTTTTTTTTCATACGGAAATACAATTGCACAGAAGTTTTCGAAGACAGAGTGTCAAATCAAATGGATACTGACCACTAAATCAAATTGATTTAGTATTTCAATTTTTTTAATTAATCTATTCTTAATTTGTGGCTGACCACCATTTTAAATTATTTTTAAATAATTTATTTTTTGAAGAGAAAAGATTTGGCTCCGCCGGGAGTCGAACCCGGGTCTCCTGCGTTACATGCGAGGATGCTAACCACTACACCACAGAGCTCTAGGAAGAGCAAATCCTTCCTCTTCACTGATACCTACTCCCCCTATCTCACAAGTTTTGCGAGTAGTAGCGGGAGGTGGACAAATTTTGTCCAATTTATGAACCACTACACCACACAGCTCGGCTCAAGGTGGAGCAAATCCTTCCTCTTCACTGATACCTACATAAATTAATTTAACCTACATAAATATGTCATAAATTGGACAAAATTTGTCCACCTCCCGCTACTACTCGCAAAACTTGTGAGATAGGGGGAGTAGGTATCAGTGAAGAGGAAGGATTTGCTCTGCCTTGAGCCGAGCTCTGTGGTTAGCATCCTCGCATGTAACGCAGGAGACCCGGGTTCGACTCCCGGCGGAGCAAAATCTTTTCTCTTCAAAAAATAAATTATTTATTTCAATTTTTTTTTTTTTTTTTTTTTTTGGAATTTGTAAAAAGTTTCTTTTTTTTTCATACGGAAATACAATTGCACAGAAGTTTTCGAAGACAGAGTGTCAAATCAAATGGATACTGACCACCTAAAGACTAACTCGACCAATTTAAGGATATTTTATCAAAATAAGATTTATAAAGTTTGATGTCTATGACATGGATTTCACTTCTGTCTGCACAGAACAGGAAACGTCATTTCATTACTGATTTCTAAAAAGAAAAAGGCAACTTTCAATGCCAATGAAAACTGTACCACGTAATTTTTAACATCTAGCTTGAATGCCAAACACAAATTCCAACCATTAATAATAATTAGCGAAATTTGATTCTGCCTGTTATAGGACAAAAGTACCTAGAATCCATAGATCCACATAAAATATTAATCCTCGAGACTCTTTAGACTATGCAACATGAAATTCCTTCTCAAGTCTATACATGTGTATGGTAATATTTTCAGGAGGAAATCAGGAAATCCCATCCATCCAAAATCTACTTCATCCCCTTGGAAAAAACATAAATAAATAAAGAAAAAGTGTTTGGATAAAAAAAGAACGGCAAATAAACTCAACAATAGTGAATCGAGGGTATCATTGGAAAAAAATTTCCTGTTGTTGACAAATTTATAGAAAGTCAACTTGACAATTTCTGTTTCTCTCTAATACCCCTCGTACAATGGACAATGAAACAGATTTCAAAACTCCGTTAGAGAAACCTGAACAAAGAGCACGCTTTAATAGTGGTAGAAATGTCGGTACTGTTGTTGTATAATCTATCGACGTGACTGATTATAAGGAAATGCCCCGGTGTTCTTATGAAGCTTCTGTTCTAACCGTTAGTTAATAAGTCCGTCATATTTATAAGCGGAACGTAACAGTACTAGCGGGGAGGAGAGAGTGTGAAATCGATTTGCCCGCGGCGGGCCAGCCTGTCTCGGCCCTCGTCACCAATGTCAATGCTGTACGTGGAACTTGGTACGTAGTGAGTAGGTACGTTACTACAGCAGTAGGCTCGGGGACACCGCCGCTTCTTTTATTCATAGATTGTAGTGACCAGCTCTTGGCAATGAGTTCATTCACAAGTGGAGAGGACGTGTCAATACCAGGTTCTAGCCTTTCCAACCGAAGACAAAACGAAAGCTTTGAGCGAAGACTCCAGCTTATTAACTTCTCGTTAGCTAATTCGATAGCTGCGAACTAACACTTTCGATCTAATCTCACCAGTTTGGCTCGCCGCACATCGCTCGCTTTCCATCAGCGAGTTCTCTCGTTAGTAACTGAGTGTACTCAAAACTCTGTCGATGACTGCCGATTAAATATCACAATTTCAACATTTACTTTTAAAAGAGTATTTAAAACATTAAAACTTACATAGTTTTTATTTTTGCTTCCGTATCACGGGTATGAAAATAAATAATCAGAAATAATAAATATTTCAATATTTTCGATTGTACCCAGTCATTATATTTTGGAGGTAAAGTGGTAAAAGTATTGTAACAATAGTTAAGAACGCAATACTTCATAAAATATAATATGGGAGGAGTATAGTTAGTTATTTCAAGCCAAATCCTATTTCCAGTTTTTTATTTATAATCGGTTTTTAAATAGTTTCTTCTTATCGTTAGATGAAAGGATTTCTCTCAAAAGTAGATAAACTCGTTGAAAAAGGATTGATAAAAATAAGGTCTACGCTTTGATATTAACTGTAAAAAAAAAAAAAAAAAAAAAAAAATGTATCGGCCAGTTGTCAAAATAATACTGAAATGGACATGGCCGATTTTGGAATTCTACGCCTCTTATGTAAAATTATATATATCGAGCAGACCCTACTGTTTAGTAGGCGCAAACTGATTTCAGTTAACCTCTCTTCTGCTGAAACAAATAGATTCAATGTTTTCCCAGCACGTAAACAGGCGACACATAATTGCCCATGGGAAAAACAGGAATTTTCCTAGTCCAAGCCGGAAAAAATGGATTTGGCTACTGGATGCTTACCCAACCTAAATACCGAAAGAAAATTAAGTGTTGCTTCAAAAAATCAACACCGCCACCTGTTAGAAATTCATAGAAATTACAAATAATCACACTATATTGTAGTTTATTAAGCACTTAATTTGCAACAAAAGAAATATTGAGGCCAATAATCGAGATAAAAACTGTCCTATCTTTTAAGTTGGATAAAACTAAACACAGTGAGCCAAATTTTATAATGATCGTTGAGTAGTTCCTGATTTTATTCCCGACAAGCATCGGGACACGAGATTTTTATTTATAAAAAGATATATGTTTATCTTTGTTACCCATGCCAGCTAAAATATTAAGCAAGAAACAGAAAGTGAGACAATACAAAAGGAAAATGAACATACAGATTTTCCCGTTTGTTATTATATTTTTTTCTACTTCGTCCATTTTTGTTAAATTTAATTTTATCTAAAACAACTAATTAGCGTTTCGTTCAGTATTTTAAAATCATATGTAACTTTGATCAGAAAAACTATATACAACATTATGCTACTAAAGAACTAGCATAAATTTCGCAAACAGTGAATCAACAGTTAAATAATAAAATTAAACCCAGAATTAAGCTGACCACTCGGTATGAAAAATCTTGGGTACATACATTTTTGTACTATGGTGTAACTAGGTCAAAAATATCTACTTAAGCGGTTATCTTTATTTTTTATGTTTCCTATCTTGAAAAATGGAGGGGAGGAGCGCTTTGCCCCTCCTAGCTAAGGCCATGCTTTCATGTTAATTGTTTGCGTAACAGCGTAATTGGAATTTTATGCGAATTCTTCTATCAATTAGAGCGAACAGAATTATTTCTTGTGAAAACCTATTTCGAAACTGCGTCATATTTTTTTCTCTTAGCTAATTAGTTGGATATTTTGAGGTTGGGCCAGTTAGTTTTCTTATATTTCCTGGATCTATATACCCAATAGCCAAGGAGGGGTCCAAATAGAAATTCGGGTTTAGGAGAATAAAAGTTCACTGGTGTTGACGCGTTGATTATATTTCTTAGATTAGAAATATTAATAATTTGGGTAGTTGCCCATCGTAGGATACCCTCTGCAAACTATTCTCTAACTGCGGTCAATTTGTTATCAGTCGGGAAAGTATTTTACATATTTTTTCTGAGCGTACAATTTTCATTATAAAGCTCAATTCAATCGTTTTATACCTTTTCAAAGCGTTTAAACTTGTGTTTACTTTACCTAATTCTCTTGTAATACATCTTTTTTATTTTTATTTCATATCTCATTATTTTATTTACGTCATATTCTTCTTTTTTTTTTAATGAAAATCCGTTCCCTAGTTATCAGTGTGTCCATAGCTTGTATTTATGTATTATTTGTTAAAGTTAGTAATTCCGAACAGGATTACTGTGAAATTAAAAAAAAAAGAAAAGGTAATGGGCATGTTACAACTTTAGTGAACTGAATGTTTTCAGTTTAAATGGTCCTTAATTAGATCTCAGTTTTAGGCTCTCGCTTATTTTTGACGCTCCCTCAAACTGCCGACCGGTTTTTTTTTACTATCACTTACCTATATATGAAATATATAGTAAGTGGAAGTATTGCGATCGTGAAAATTTTCGACTTCCGGTTTTCAACGGAAATACACGTTTTGGGGTCCCCTGAGTCAAAATAACCAAGTCCCGCGAAATGGTCTGTGTGTGTGTGTGTGTGTGTGTCTGTGTGTGTGGTGTGTGTGTGTGTGAACAGACTAGCTCAAAAACTATAAACCGTGCGAACCTGAAATTGGGTATTTAGAGTATGTATAAGCCCGCGATGTGACAGCAAAAATTTCATCAAATTTGCTCAAAGGGAGGGGGTACTTTATTTAATAACTTTTTAAGTTTTTTTTCGATTTTCTCAAAAACGGCTTTAACGATTTTGATTAAACTGAGTATTTGATCTATTTATATGCCTGAAACATGACTGTAAAAATTTCATCAAAATTGATCTACCGGAGGGGGGACTTTACTTAATAAATGTTGTATCATTTTCACATGTTTTTTTTATTTACTCAAAAACGGTTTTAACGATTTTGATCAAACTTGGTATTTGATGTATTTATATGCCAAAGATGTGATAACCAACATTTCATCACAATTGATCAACCGGAGGGGGGACTTTACTTAATAAATGTTGTATCATTTTCACATGTTTTTTTTATTTACTCAAAAACGGTTTTAACGATTTTGATCAAACTTGGTATTTGATGTATTTATATGCCAAAGATGTGATAACCAACATTTCATCACAATTGATCAACCGGAGGGGGGACTTTACTTAATAAATTTTGTATCATTTTCACATTTTTTTTTTTATTTACTCAAAAACGGTTTTAACGATTTTGATCAAACTTGGTATTTGATGTATTTATATGCCCGAGATATGACTGTAAAAATTTCATCAAAATTGATCTACGGGAGGGGGGTCTTTACTTAATAAATTTTGTATCATTTTCACGGGGTTTTTTTATTTACTCAAAAACGGCTTTAACGATTAACAAAAATAAGATATGAATGTAGAAAAATGAGTGACTTTGGGAAATGATATTTAGAAAAACACGTCGATTTCTAATCTAAGTAAGTTGGTAAGTGAAAGTTGTGTGTTGCGCGCACGCACCAGATTTTTTTTCAGAGTAGTTGGGGCCACACCAAAGGGCTCGAATTGTTCGAGAACGGCAATAAGTTTTATTTTTAATAATATGGAAATAAAAATTCATTAAAGGGTTGTTTTTTTATAGCAAAAATGTACTTATTTTATTCGATTACCAACACTAGGCAAAAACCTTATCTGTGGGTATTGAATCAGGTTATAAGCATCAGGACGGATAGCAGTTCAGGGTTTTTAAGATGCACAAGTACCATAATCTTCTTCAAGCTTTCAAGGTGAGCCTAGAATGGAAAACATCCTCTGAGCCATTCTACTATTAGCCAAAATAGTAGCTAAGAAGCGCATTAAAAGTAATTTTGTGAGTGCGAAAAGCATAGGGATATAATATAATTTTCTTCATTATTAAAAGCTTTTAAGGAGAGAAATTCATTTCAGTTTAGAACAGGCTGTTAAGGAAAAGTTGTATACTTTCTTTAATAGTTTTTTTTTTTTAGTTTCATTTGCCCTCTTATAGTAGGTTCAATGATATCTGGCTTCCTATAATATTTACCGATATTATGGAAAATATAAATATTACAAAAAAAAATCCAAAAACAATCTAATCTATCCAAAATGATCATGCGCTGACAGAAATCCGACAGAGGTGGTCTGGTATGTCCGCGGTCTGACGAAAGAGAGGTATTGTAAACTGGACTTCCTGCTTCCTGCAGCAGGTGCACTCCCACAGCCTTTGTGATCTACAATGTAGAGTGCCCTTGGCCATTGTTGAATAACCATTTGTGGGCAACTGTTAGTTACGTAAGTTCAAATATCGGATTTGTGCGACATCCCCTGATCGTAATATTTCTTTGTTAACTTATCAAATCAATTTTATGATTCTGCTAGCTTTGAATGACTAGCTTGCATTTATAAAGTGAGATTTTTAAGAAATATTTAAACAAGTTGTAACTAAACTTACACGAATTGAACTCAGTCAATTTCTTTAATACTCATAAAATCTAACATTTCTTCTTTTTTTTTTTTTTTTTTTATAATTATGTCTAGTGAATATAAATGAAAGAAATTGGTAAAAAAACTTTATGAACAATAGATGGATATGTATTTATTTTTGACAGACATATTATTTAACAATTCGTGATTTTTAAAAAACAAACAATTTTTTTAAATTGTTTGTTTGAAATTTTTTTAAAATTTTTGTTAAATTTTTAACAAAAAAAAACTCAATTTAATATATTATAAATAGTTTCGTAACTTAAAACTAATAACTTAATTACAATAAAGGGAGTAAAAAATCCTTGTCTATGCCGTCCTTCGGATGGGATGTAAAATTGAGGTTCCAAGCCTATGCGATGTCAGTAATCGCAAAGAATTACTATCCTAATTACACTTGGATAGGCAAAATGTAGGATCCCCCTCTATCATAGTCCGATTAGACATAGCAGCATGAAAGCACGTTTAAAGAAATAAACAAAAATACTTCATTGCAAAGTGACAACATGTGATATTACTCGGGGCATAAATTTAGCAATTTTTGTAAACATCATATGCTTTTTTACTTTATTAACACTATCAATATGAAGTATAGTATATGAAGTGTATCAAGTGATATGAAGTGTATAGTGATATGAAGTATATCAATATGGAGTTCTCTTAAACGATTCCAATGTCCAAAAAACATTTACAGGATTCTGAGAGATTATCTGAGCGATAGATCTGTTTGTCTAGTTTCAAACAACTATACTATGATACGGAATCAATCAATTGGAACACCCCAGGGCTCCTGCTGTTCTCCGCTCCTATGGAACTTACTCGTTGACTCACTACTGAAAGAAAGATTACCACCTAATGTTACTCTCTTGGCTTTTGCAGATGATATACTCATCATAATAACTTCGGAACATTTTCAACATTTACAAACAGTAATCGAAATAGTATCAAACAAAATAAACCATTGGGCACACTCACACAAACTGACATTTAACACACAAAAATCTAATTACATGGTCATTACAAGGAAAAGACAAATTCCAGAACTTCAATTAACGATACAAAATACCCATCTTCGCAAAGTATCTACTTTAAAATATCTAGGGATAACAATTGACGGAAAATTAACATGGAACACTCATATAGACATACTACAAAACAAACTCATTAAATTAATAAATTCCCTTTCCATAGCGGCCAGAGCAACCTGGGGGTTAAGAACAGAGGCTCTGGATATTCTGTATAGGGGCGCGATTTTACCTATCCTCGCCTATGGTATAGAAATTTGGTATCCTGCATTAAAAAAATTGTATAATATAAAAAAGTTGGAGAGGGTCCAGAGGCTGATGGCACTTAAAATTGCCAAAGGTTTCCGAACCCTCTCCGATGAAGCAGCCTTTGTCTTAGCCAAAATGATTCCAATAAGTATATTAGCCGACTTTTATGTAAGTAAATTCCATTTATTATCCATTAAAACAGATATTGAAAATTTCAAATCTGATGACGTGGAACACATTACAGACTACAAAGACTGGCCACATCCTACAGAACATCCAAGTATTATACTGAACTCTAACCACACCACAGATTTTGAAATATACACAGACGGTAGTAAGGATGGCGAATATGTAGGCTGCGCTAGTTTAATATTTGAAAATCGAATATTACAGAAAATTATAAAGTGTAGACTTGGCGCGGATTGTACGAATAACCAAGCCGAACAATTCGCCATTCTTAAGTCCTTAGAACATTTAATAGACTTAAAAATCACAAATAAAACTATTAACGTACTAACCGACAGCCAATGTTCATTACACATGATCGCAAACACACACTGCCATACACCAATCATCGAGGAAATTCACAAACAATTAAGAAACCTGCAAACTGATGGAAATAATTGGATATCATTTACTTGGATAAAAGGGCGCTCAGATATACCTGAGAATGATTTTGCAGACAAGGCTGCAAAATCTGCTTCAAAAGACACTTCCCTGCCTATATCATACACAAAGATATCAAAACAACACTTAATACACATGCTACACCAACAAGCAGTACAACGATGGCAAACACGTTGGGACTCTACACACAAAGCTCGACATTTATATTCATTCATCCCACACTTACAGACCTACCTCAATAAAGCTAACACATGGACAGACTTCTACACAACACAGGGAGTCACAGGGCACGCGGCAGTGAACAGCTACCTTCACAGGTTTAAAATAAGGGACTTGCCATTGTGTCCCTGTGACTTCACACAAGAACAAACTATACATCACATAATACATGAGTGCAGATTACTGACAGACTACAGATATTCGTTAATAAATAAAACTAGACAGAAACTGGGACAATGGCCGGTGGATAGTCCTGTGTTAATTGATAAAATGTTCTTAGACCTTAAATTATTCTTTAAAGATGCCCTAAAAAAAATAAAAGATATCAACGAAATTTATTTTTGATTCAAAACTGTTGGCAAACATTTTGTTAATTGATTGTTGCTGAATGCTGTTTCAATTATAATTTCTTTTATGTTCTATGCTTTAAGAGAACCATTTAGGTAACTCTTATTATTTGTTTTATATTAGTTTGTTTTATATCTAATGTACTTTAAAAATGTATTAAAAAGGAAAATCATTATGAATGTTAGTAATAAATAGTGTCGTTGTTGATGCTGCAGAGGTATTACTCCGTGCTGGGATCCTGCCCTGCCTGTAGCGCTGCTGGACCATCGGACGACCTCTTTCATAATGCAGTTATGACATTGGTCATTACCGGGGCGCTGGCACCTGCTGCAAGTTCGGTACGGTGGGGTACGGGTACGGTGCTGGAGGTGGGCCTCTGCGGTACCACGGCGAGATATCAATCATGTACATTGTATACTGTATAGTATGGTATGTACAGAATAACAAATAAACTCCCTTCTAACAGGGTTACTGTTGGAAGGAAAAAAAAAAAAAAAAAAATATGAAGTATAGCTTAGATGTTATGGACTTTAGAAGATTCTGAGAAGAACAGCTGAAGGAACAGTTGTCTGTGTTTGGCAAGTGCTGGGCTATGCAGAAGAACTTGGTATAAGGGCTATATTGGAGATATATGGCTTCAAGACATACAAGTCCCTTGTGATTTAAAATGAAAAAGTTTTATTTTTTTAATGGGGTCTGATGTGTTCCTAGTCAGCTCAATCTACCGACACATCTCAATTTCTTATTATAACTATTATTAGTCCCATATAGCTATATAGCAATATAGCTATATGGGTATATAGCTATATTGCTATAACCTATTTATACTATATAGGTTGTTGCAGTCTTCTTATGACGGCCGAAATATTATAATTTTGTGTTTTTTCGAGAATTTTGTCTTACTATTTCACAAGCCCGTTAGAATGAAATAGCTCATTTGTAAAGGTATCAAGCTGAAATTATGCTTTAACAGTTTTATTCTAAATCAAGTTAATTGTTAAGCATAGCATTTTTTGACAGCTTAATACATCATATGCCTATTTTAGGCAGATTTATAATTTATAGTTATATGTATAATGAAATAATTAAAGAAACATAATAAACAAATATCGCGTTTAGTGAACGACTTATTCATCTAAAAGAACAGTAAAAAAGAGAATAAAAAACTGAGATAGCTTTCCCATTTGAAAGGACGTCACTCCAACCTGATTTTCAGCAATAATACAACACAGGAAATTATGTGACGACCACGTCAAATGCGGGAAATTGAAATGGAAAACAACCAGTGCAGCCAACCAGCAACGATACTATTACAGCTCCCAAAGGTTCCTAGAAATTCAAATTTTGTAAACTATCTACACTTTTTTTTAATTGCTATTTGAATACTGAAAAAAAAATTGAAATGTGCATAATAATTTCTGTACAATAATTTATCAAAAATTAATTTTTATTACTTTCTAAGTGATTTGTCAAGTTCAGAACCTCCGAGCTTTTGCTTTGACTTATCACAGAAATCAACTTACAGAAATTTAAAAAAAAATTCATTGCTTATCTAATTATCAAATCGAACCTCCAAAGTTATACTTTGAAAATTGTCCCATCGTAACTTATACCTCATAGGAACTAAAATGTATTTAATTATATTAAATACAGGGATATACTAATATTTATTATATTATGTCCAATAAGCGGATATTCCTTGTAATGTCTGATTGCCAATCCCATTGGATTGGATACACAGCTGATATTCATGCATCACAAAAACATTCCTCATTGTTTGGTTTGAAGTCACGGATGTTTTTCATCCGCCAACAATAGTGTAATAGCTTCTATAAACATCCTTTTCCCACATTTATAGGATTCATAAGCGACTTAAATATTCAAGGATCGAAACTATTATTATTATTTCTAAACCAAATGTAGATACCTAATTGTGGATTCATGTACGTGAAGCCAGATTATATTCAGAATAGTTTAGAATCTCAAAAAATAATTCAATAATTGAAAAATACATGTACTAAATAAATGATTTAGTTCTTAAACTATTTGAGATTACGGGGATTAGTGGCAATACAACAAAATTCCCTCATATGCTATAACCAAACATGAAATACGTTTTATCTTACGCCATCATTATTTATGATTTTAAGAAAGACTGAATGAACAGAGGGTTTTTAAAATTTTGCGCAAAGGAGAATTCCCATAGATGATTCGTTAATTAACTTATAATTCAAATTTGCTAATTGTCTTAGTATCAGACTCGGCAACACCACAAATAACATATATTAATGTTACGGGCTTCGGGTTCGATAAAATGAACAATTAACACTATAACTATAATTTATTAATCAAATACAATGGTAATTATGCCTTATTATTAGATACAAACCAGGCTGTGTATGTAGACTCCAATTACTTATAACAAACCGCACGGGTTAAAACAAGAGTCTTTTCTACGACATACACTATCACCACAATAACTTATCACAATAAGGCTTACCACTTATCACACTGTAACGAAAAATAAACAAAAAAAAAAAATTTTTTTATTTAAAAAATCTCATTAAGTAATAATCGAAGAGGGCTTAATATATTTTTGTATATAATTAAAATATGGGTTGTTTTAAAAAACTTTGTATTAGTTTTTTATTGATATAATATTTTTTTATTTAGCTATAAAAATAATTATGTTTTATTTTAAAAGAAGAGATGGGACCGAAGTAATTAATTGAAAAACAGCTGTTTGATTTGTTTTTTTTGAGAAACAACGAAGGAAAAGAGAGCAGATGTTCGCTAGCGTTCCACGAGTGATGATAAAATGAGACTGTTTTAGTGATTAACGTAGTTGTGGTCTATATCGCTAAATATCAGAGAATTGAAGAATAGTGGCGTTCACGGAAGAGATTCCGGTGACGAGAATCGCCAAGCCGAGTGGCTACTGGCAACAAAGCTACGAGAAGACAGGCGAGTTAAGAGAACAGACTGGAGATATTTTTCTTTTAATTTCTTTGTTAAACCTTGTTTTTTTTATTGTATAGTTGTTATAAGTTTAAATTGTTTCTAGTTGTGTGAATAAAGTTAGATTTTGATCAGGCCTGACTACAGAAATTGTGAGTAAATTTTATTTTTAATATCGTAGTGTAAATATAGTGTTAATTAAAAGTTTTTTTATTTGAGTTTAATTTGTTTTGTTCAATTTCTTTTTAACTTACCATTAAGTAGTTCATAAGTGTAAATTGCAAATTGTATTTTATGTACAGCCCTCTCCGAGATTTTAAGGTAATCTTCACTTATTAAATTTAAATTATTTTTTTTATTCAGATTGCTTTAGGTTTTCGCTATTTCCTTAAAATAAATAGCGTGGCGCCCCTTAATTTATTTCAATTTTTTAAATCACTAGTCATTTAAGAATCCGCCCGTCTCCACTGAGCTACCACCTTTTTTGTTACGATTGATTTATTTATTTATAACCAATTAATATTTTTTTTAACGTAACAAAATGGCGCCCAAACAGGGACTATAAGTGATTAGATAGATGCTTAATTTAATATTGATTTAGTGAATTTTAAATAAAATTATTTTTTTTGTTCTAATATTGAATTTTTTTATTTTATATGCTAAGAAAAAGTAGTATAATTTTTATTTGGTTCTTTTGAAATCATAAAGATGAAGGTCGATAGATTGTTAAAGGACGAGCTTGAATACGAATTAAGGATTCGGGGGATAGTTGGAATATCTACTGTAGAAGATATGAGGAAAAGACTTCGGACCGTCTTTAAACTAGAGAGTGCAGGAAAATATGTTGCTCCGGTAGTTGACCTTTCTCCTACGGAAGAATTAAGCGTGTGTGAAGAGAAAATTGCCACTGTTGAGAACAAGATTTCTGTTCTCCCACCCTCTAGTTCTACCTGGGATATAGATAAAATCGATACAGGTCTTCAACATTTGATTAATAGACTAAACCGGATAACAACGAAAGACACCATCGAAACGGAGAGGAAGTCAGAAGCAATTTCAAAATGCCTTCTATTATTTGAGGAACTAGAAGAAAAATTGAGTGGGCAACCTCCTGTTTCAGAATCCCACTTTGAAAACCAGAATCCCGGAAAGTCTCAGGAGGGTAATGTACAATCAGTGATTACCGAATCAACTGAAGATACAAAGAAGCCTGTAACGACCGTTGAGTCGGAGTCAGACGTTGCTGGAACTAAGTACGTGATCAGAAGAACTGAAACTCCCATAAGAGATTGGGGAATTCACTTCACAGGCGATGGGGATGGTCTCAGTGTCCATGCGTTTTTAGAGACTGTAGAGGAGTTAAGTTTGGCAAGGAATACTACTCATGAAGAGCTTTTTAGGGCTGCGTACGACTTGTTTAGAGGACCAGCACTGATTTGGTTTCGAGCTGTACGGAAAGAAGTAACAACGTGGGCTGAACTTATCTCAGAATTGAAAGCCGAGTATACACCTTTAGACTATGAGGATCGCCTTTGGGAAGAAATAAAGAGAAGAACTCAAGGACATGCAGAGTCGATGGGTACATTCGTGGCAGTTATGAAGAATTATTTTAACCGTCTACCAACTATGCCTACGGAAGACCAAATGTTGAATATCATTAAGAAGAATTTGAACCCCCTCTACTTGGAAAGAATGGCTTTGCACCAAGTAACAACATTGAAGGAGTTAGTAATAATCGGTCGGCAGATTGAAGAAGTAAGGTGGAGAATGAACGAATATCGACCGCCACCAGATAGTAAAGGATTACTCGAACCCGACTTGGCCTATCGCCCGCCAACGAGGAAACAACTCAATCAAGACGACACAGTAGCAGCATCAAAGATGGTTGTAGAAGCCGTGGCTAAACCCAATTACACATTTCGCTGTTGGAACTGTGGAGGGACCAATCATTCGTTCAAAACATGTCGCTCAGTAAAAACCAAATTCTGTATAGGTTGTGGCCTAAGGGATGCGGATAGGAAGACATGTAAACGTTGTAATACCACCGACCAGGGAAACGATCAAGGGGGTCAGGCCTAAGTGGAAGGGAGCCTGGACAAAACCCGAATTCCACGACGAAAGCTGAGTGGGTAGAGTGGTTGTCGATTGTGGAAGAAGTTTTCGCTGGAAAGAAATGGAAAATTCTTAGGCATCCAGCAAATGAACAGGATCGAAGGCCGTATTTAACGGTCAACATTCTGGGAAGACAACAAACGGGATTGCTGGATTCTGGGGCTTCAAGGTCATTGATAAGTGAGGAATGCTGGAAACGTTTTTCACGGCTGGGTGTAAAGCTACACAAAAAACCCAAAATTCAAATAAATGCTGCTGGAGGCACCGCGCTCAACGTTTTTGGAAGCGTAAACGTGCCAGTGGAGTTGGAAGGTAAAATGAGAATTATCCAATTTTTGGTAGTTTCCAACTTGGTGGATGAACTTATATTGGGCATCGACTTCTGGAATAAATTTAGATTGGTTCCAGACATATCGAAAAATATGTGGCACTTTGCTCCAACAGAAGAATGTTTAGCTGTGTCACAGAATGGCCCTGCTGTCCTAACTAGACCGAATCTTACGCAGGGACAGGAAGAAACCTTAAATCGGCTTATCGGACATTGGCGAAATATCCGACCATCAAAGTTAGGATGTACAAGCAGGGTAGAGCACGAAATAAATACCGGTGATAGTAAGCCAGTCAAACAGCGTTACTACCCTGTTTCACCAAAGATCCAAGATATCTTAAATAAGGAGCTCGATGAAATGCTCGAAGAAGGAATTGTAGAGCCGTCACAGAGTGCTTGGTCGTCACCTGTTGTTTTAGTGAAGAAACCCGATGGATCCTATCCCGGAATAGAAACACTAACCTATCCCGGTTCACTACGAAGTGTACTCCACGGGTGTTGCCAAACAACTCCGCTGAGGCTTGTTAAAGCTGGTATTTATAAGCCTTAGGAAGATTCTAGAAGGTTCGGGGTTCATGTAGAACAGTCTTTGATCTTTGCCGGCAGCCCGTGCCGCACCGAACAATGGACGTATTGTTCACCATAGGCGCTTTGTCTGACCCTGCTGGCCGCAACATTACCCCCTCCTTAAGGCTGATCTGTCCCAGATCAGGTCGTGAATGGGGTGGAGTAGGCTCAGGTGTTTTCTCTTCTTCAGCTACCAGCAGGACTTTTCCTGTTTCCTGACCGAGTGTTAGAGGCACAGCTTCTTTCTTGACACTACCAGGCGGAGCCACCTTCAACGAAAGGACCCTGGCCGGTGAAACAGACTAGAGCTCCACAATGCCAAACGTATTTGACATTACACAAACACCAGAAGATGGGTCTGAGACCTGGCTTGGATCAATCCTTACAACACTTGCATTGGCAACCAGCACCTGTTGGGTGTGAGGGCCTAGACCAATGCTCTGCTCAACTAAGCTTCCGTTAATCGCACCACGAGCAGCTGATGATTTGCTCTCATCACCATTCGATTTGAGTCCTACTTCCGCTGCTGGACTTTCTGTAGTCCCATTGGTAATATTGGGCTTAGGAGGAGGCCGTCCAGATCCTCGAATGATGCCACTGACTATCACTTCACTGTCAGTTTCTCTTTCCAATTTCAAGTTCTTTGCTAAGGGGTCACCATCCTCATCAGAATCAGTAACAGGCATTCTCCTGTTTAACATTTCAAGTTCCGCATCATCAGGCTTCATAGACCCACACCAAGCCTTTCCCTGAGGTTCCTTGCTTGCTGTACCTGATTAGCCGACCATTGATTGAAAAGTTTCCAGAGTTTGTCACTTGATCGTTTCCAGCCCTCCCCGATATGGCAGTCCTCTGTCCATTCAAAGACCGCTCGGCCAAACTCTCCTCAAATGCTCCAAACAGACGCCGACAAGCCTCCAAGCTTTCAGCCGGCTCCCAGCCACTCTGTTCAGAAGGGCATCCCTCCCATCCAAGGGTGTATCCGGCCCTCCTCGATACGGCTGACCTCTGTCCATTCAAAGACCGCTCGGCCAAACTCTCCTCAAATGCTCCAAACAGACGCCGACAAGCCTCCACGCTTCCAGCCGGCTCCCAGCCACTCTGTTCAGAAGGGTATACCTCCCATCCAAGGGTGTATCCGGCCCTCCTCGATACGGCTGACCTCTGTCCATTCAAAGACCGCTCGGCCAAACTCTCCTCAAATGCTCCAAACAGACGCCGACAAGCCTCCAAGCTTCCAGCCGGCTCCCAGCCACTCTGTTCAGAAGGGCATCCCTCCCATCCAAGGGTGTATCCGGCCCTCCTCGATACGGCTGACCTCTGTCCATTCAAAGACCGCTCGGCCATACTCTCCTCAAATGCTCCAAACAGACGCCGACAAGCCTCCAAGCTTCCAGCCGGCTCCCAGCCACTCTGTTCAGAAGGGCATCCCTCACATCCAAGGGTGTATCCGGCCCTCCTCGATACGGCTGACCTCTGTCCATTCAAAGACCGCCTCGCCAAACTCTCCTCAAATGCTCCAAGCAGACGCCGACAAGCCTCCAAGCTTCCAGCCGGCCCCCAGCCACTTTGTTCTGAAGGGCATCCCTCCCATCCAAGCAAATATCCATATTGCTTTTTTCCTGGATGGAACCTTCGGGAAACAACAAACTCTTCTTCCTTATCTTGGAAGATATCACCACCCTCGAGCTGATCTCTCATGCTCTCATTATACTCCGCTCCCTTTTCAACACCAGTGGTTGACTCAACTTCCATGAATTCTCCAGGCGAGACCCCCTGAACAATCCTTCTTACTACAACAGGCTCTTCCTCATCACCTTCATCAAAATCTTCCTTGTCAATTGACTCCCTTGCTGGCAATGGCTTAATGAATGTATCAACAGGTTTAGCATACCCAAAAGAACTAGAATTCACCACAGTCTGTCCAGCATTTCTTATCCTATCAGGCATGTGTCTCATGAACCCCTCTTCGAAATGAACAACATTGCGACAAGGTCCACACACAAAAGGATCCACCTCTCTCAATCCGCCAAGCGGCATCTTCACATCTTCAACACTCACTTGAGGATCAAGGTCGAAGGGCTCTTCTTCTTCTTTATCATTTTGCGTAGCACTAAGAACCTTCTTAACCGAAATCTTAGGAGTATCACTATCAACTAACTTATTTTCTAAAGTAGTAAAACATTCTGATAACGTATTTTTTAAAGTAGAGAATAACTCCTTTTCATTTTCTAACAACACATTTTTAAATTCTAACAACTCATTTTTCAATTTACTAAATTCTGTTTCAAAAAGAACGTGATCTGGATCTTCTCCACTACTAATTAAAGCTTCCCTGAGCCTTTGTTGCAATATAGACTTGTTCCCAGAAGTATCCAAATCGCGTTCTTCTAATTCCCTTTTTAAATCTGCTACTTTCAAATCATACAATCTTAAGCCACCGGTTGACATTTTAAATATTATATACAATTATCAAAATTAATATTAACAAATCAAAACTTAAAGACTAACAACAATAAGTTGATTATAAACTAACAACGAAAAAAAGAAATCTAATCCTATACACAGTTACTAAGATTTAAATTACAAATGAAATTCTCAACACTATAAACAATAAACTAAATTATTAAAATAAACCAAAAAGATTAGATAAAACTCAAATATTAAATAAAATAAACAATATTCAAAATAGACAAACAAATTTTCAATAGCCTAAATTACAATAATTAACTAAAATAACAAACAGAAAAATTATTTACAACAAACTAAATAAATACGCTAATGCTAAAAATATATCCCACTTCTGACACCAGTTGTTACGGGCTTCGGGTTCGATAAAATGAACAATTAACACTATAACTATAATTTATTAATCAAATACTCACAATGGTAATCATGCCTGATTATTAGATACAAACCAGGCTGTGTATGTAGACGATGTAGACTCCAATTACTTATAAAAAACCGCACGGGTTAAAACAAGAGTCTTTTCTACGACATACACTATCACCACAATAACTTATCACAATAAGGCTTACCACTTATCACACTAACCTATCCCTGTTCACTACGAAGTGTACTCCACGGGTGTTGCCAAACAACTCCGCTGAAGCTTGTTAAAGCTGGTATTTATAAGCCTTAGGAAGATTCTAGAAGGTTCGGGGATCATGTAGAACAAAGTCTTTGATCTTTGCCGGCAGCCCGTGCCGCACCGAACAATGGACGTATTGTTCACCATAGGCGCTTTGTCTGACCCCGCTGGCCGCAACATTAAGTTAGATGTTTTAATAATGATTTAAATAATTTGATGATGAATACCGCTCATAATGCTTATCTATCAGGGTCGGAATAAGGGGGGGGAGAAGAGAGAAGTTGAACCGGGCAGCAAAATTATTAATATGAAATAATGATTTTTTTAATTGTTAAAACAATTATTAAAAAATCTGCAACCCCATAAGACCATAAGGCTGCTAAAAATGTACAAGGTCTATAAGCCAACAGATCAATTAATTTAATTAGATCAACCAATCACAAGAGTTAATATTATCGGATGATGACCTAAATAAACTTCCTAAAATACTGATATAAAATATTAATTTTTACGGGCGACCTTGCTCAAACAAGGGGCGACAAAATTAATTATGTTCCCCCTGAGGAAATACCTGCTTCCGGCACTGCTTATCGCCCCCCCCCTACTCCCCCCCCCCCAAAAAGCTAAAATAACCTACTTTTAACGGACTATTAAAAAAGGTCTTAAGGTCTTATTTCGTTATGAAAAGATAGGATAATATTCTATCTTATGAACATATTATTTATTAATAATTGTCGATTGTAAGCACTCCCAGAATAATAGACACCATCTATTATAGGGAAAACTAATCGAACCAGTAAAGAGGAGCTCAGATGGACAAGAACTGCCAACGCCAGCAATATTGGGCCATCCTCAGCTCAATATTTCCGCAATATCTTCTCTCCTTGGACCGCTTCCAGGGTTTGTGCCTGATGATCGCTCCTCTAAACAACTACCATCATCAAGGAGGCTTGCCGAGAACAGTGTAGCACGCGAACAAAACCTCTAGTTTTCTAAGATATTTTTAAATCCTGTTTCAAGAGCATTATTTAATACAAATCTACATTGTACTCAAATGATTAGCTGCGTCTATGATGAATACAATAATATTCATCATAGATGAAGCAGTATAGTACAAAACAACTCTAAAAATGGTGAGCACGGTAAATATTGAAGAGATATATGCAACTAAATTATATTTCTTTGATACGCAGTCATAAGGGCTTAAGTCACTATTTGAGAATTTGGAGATTATGTCGTAAAATTGCAGCACGAAATCAGAGCTACCGGTTGGTCTTAAGTCAAACTAAATTTTTTTTATAAAAAATAACAATTACAAATAATAAGATTTTACATAATGTTTTGATCTTTGCTGTTGCTCTCCTGAAAAATTCAATATGTTGACTTAAGCCCTTATGACCGCGCATCAAAGATTTGTTAATTTCTAAGGTGTATTAACACTGACTCAACATATAATCTCTCAAAATATGCCGAACTGAATATAAAACTATCTAGGTGTACTAAGAAGGGCACAATGCACTATTTACCCTGCATTGTGTACTTACAAACCGCATTATTCGACTTATTAATGTTTATTCATTGTTTTCCATAAAAAGTGTTTTGCCAGGTAACTTTCCAAAAATGTGTTTATTCATTTATTAAGCATTACATAAACAATTATTCTAGCTTTTAAATATCAATAATACTTATTTGAATGATTAATTGAGGCTTGCTAGGTCGGAATACCTCGATTCCAAAGTCACACATAATTTTTTTTTTAAATAAATATAATATTATAAATTAGGTCAGAAGGCATGGATCCTGGAACTTCAACAAACTATAAAGCGACCGAAATACGACGGGGAACTGACAAAAGACAAAAGCTACAAGTGGTGCTCCATGCGATCGGCAATTTTCGATGCCAGTGTTAACTTGTTTTAAAAAGGAAACTTTTTATTCTTATATATATTTTTTAAAAATACTACCCGAAACATTTCGACGGATTGATAAAAATGGATTATGTTGCTCGTATTTTAAAGAAGAGGTAAATACGTATCTATTCCATATTTTATTTTATTTTAATCAAGTCAATTTCAAACTGGAGTAATTTCATTTCGGACCAAATGTTGAAAAAACGTTTTTTAAAAATTATTTTATAGCGAAAATAGCATTTTTCAAGATTCATCATTTTTTTGGCGGAGTTAGGAAACTTTGAATACTGAGTGATTTTGGTTTAGTTTTGCTGGAAATTCAGTCAGGCACATATATATATATATATATATATATATATATATATATATATATATATATATAAAACATTTTTATAGCAATTACTTATGATTAAGACTTAGTGTTAAATATGGAGCAAAGAGATAATCTCGATTACGGTAAAGGCCCATTTAACATATTCCGAGCTGCTAAGTGCCTACCTGTGAAGGATCCTTAACCTATGCTAATCCTGGCATCAGCTTTCTCTTTACGCTACTATAGCGGTGTGCTATACCTCGGTGATATGTATGGGAGCACAGTCTTAGCGCGAATCAGCAACAGGCATTGTATTATGTATGTTCTATCTAGGATTCTACTTTCCATCTCCCTTTTCAGTTTTTGAAATGGCTTCCATTGAAGGAACTGGAAATCGATATCACTATTAATTTCACATTACTGATCTTAAAACTAACAAATAACAATACTGTACTTTAAAATAACAAAACAAAAAATTTAATTCTTGAAACAAGCATGTATACCAAAATCAACAGATAAAAAGATTAAAACAGAAGGGAGTGCAGCTATTTACTATCCTTCCCATACCTGACATGTCATCGTTCCAAGTAAAATCTGTTATAAAATATTTGGTTTAAAATAACAGATTTTAAATCTGATTATTCCTGCCATATTATCAGGTATTTCGAATTAATGCTTGGATTAACTATTGTATTTAAATAAAACTATGAAGCTATCGTGATAGATAATAGTGGGTAGAGTGCCATAAATGAGTAATCCTTTTTTTCATTCATTACTAATTTAATAGCATTTATGGCCTAATCCGAAAAAATGTCAAAGCAGTTTATTCCCTAAAACGCTTCTGCCATGGTCCTCCCTTCCCGAAGCCAGAGAAGGAGAACCAACTGTGACATTTGAGAGGCAGCTGCCAACAAAGGTTACAAATGCTCGGATTAGATGTCGCTAGTGAGTAGCAGTGATTGATGGGGTTTGGAATTTACTAGTAGCAGTTCCTAATAACAGGATACCGTAACAAAGCCTCCCTCACATATATTGTATCGTTATTTATTTTTAATTTAACTATTTACGCTATCAATCAAAAAAGCTACCAAAATCTAAATATATATAGTGATAATTATTTATATGAGCATTAGGAACCGCCTCTCGCTGTACAGTTTGATGTTGCTGACAGACTGAGTCACGCTCGGGTGACACTTTCCTCCGTGACCTCCATAGCTGTAACCTGCTTCTTGGATATTTGCTCCTCCTCAAGGTGTCAGATGCTCAAAGCTCGCTTTAAAGGGGTCAAGTTCTGTCTGCAGCAGAGACCACTTACCTATTGCATGGTTTTTTTCTTCTTGTGAACTATTTCTAGAACGGGGATAGGCATTGGATTCTAATGAAAAAATAAGGGGAAACAGTTATATATATGTAATAGAAAATTGATTGATACGAAGTGGAAAAAAAGATAAATCAACAAAAAAAAAAAAAAAAAAATGAATCAGTGAAATTTATTATTGTGTCAGAGAGTCATAATTGTGTATGTAGATAGTGTTTGTATAACGTCTCTTTATGCTACTAAGGCTTATCGGACGATGCTACAATGGGAGTCCTAATTTTTGTCTAGCCAGATTAAGATAAGATTAACGAGTACCTGACAACGAAGAGGCTCGGGACCTCCATTTTACGTCATACCCGAGGGGCGGCACTGTATGGATAGCGTAACTAAATCTGTCGAGAAATTTACCATTAAAGCGATTCCAGATTTCCTTTATTTTTAGATGTTCTGATTTTCGAAAAAGCTTATTTTATCAATGTAGTAATTAATGAATACCTAATGGGCAATTCCATGTCAAATCAACACAAAAATATATCATTTTGAGCCTCAACATTTCAGATTTTCTTGAAATTCGATGTGTACTTCTTGTACCTACTAGAACAATTGTGAAATATTACTGAGATATGTCTACCCGCTTTTGAATTATTGGTCTCTAAAGCACTCAAAAATAGGTCCAGAAACAGAAAAAATCATGATTAAAAGTAGCTGTAGATGTTTTCCAAATTTCACTAGGACTATGTGATTGGTGTCGTTTAACAGCGCATTCCATGCCGTTTCATATGATATACCTACAACAATGTATAGGTTGATACTACCCGGAGCCAGGGGAAATTTAACAATACTCGGCATCAATCCCCAAAACCCGCGAGGAAGGGGAGGACCAATAAAAAAAAACAAAAAAAAGTATAGGTTGATACTGAAGAAATTTTCTTAAAACCTAGTTTAAAATTTTAATTTAAATTATCTCGAAAAGGGCATCTCTTAAAATTTTTATATTTTTAAAAAAAAATAGGCAGTATCATATCCATTCATACACCAAAATATAAAAGTGGGATCAAAATTTCTTCATTACTAAAAAAATTGAATACTTGTAATAAAATTTCATAAATCTAGCATTTTATGATTAAAAATAGCTGCAGATACTCGTATTTCAAAATGTGATTAGGACTATGAGATTGGTGTCGTTTAACAGCGCATTCCATGCCATTTCATATTCTATACTAAAATGTATAGGTTGGTCCTAAAGAAATTTTCTTAAAACCAAGTTTAAAAATTTAATGTCAATTTTCTGTAAAAGGGGATTTTTTAAATTTTTAAATTTAAAAAAAAATAGGTCATATTGCCTATACCTATACTTTGTTCTATATCATATGAAACGGCATGCAATGCGCTGTTAAGCGACACCAATCTCATAGTCCTAGTCAAATTTGGAAAACAAGCAGCTGCTGATATTTTTAATCATAAAAAGCTAGATTTATCACTAATTTTTAATTTTTTTAGTAATAAAGAAATTTTCATCCCACTTTTATATTTTGTTGCATAAATAAATATAATACTACCCATTTAAAAAAAAATATAATAATTTTAAAAAATGCCCTTTTGGAGAAAATTAAAATTTTACATTTAGTTTTAAGAAAATTTCTTAAGTACCAACCTGTACATTGTTGTATGTCATATGAAACGGTATGGAATGCGCTGTTAAACGACACTAATCTCATAGCCCTAGTCGAATTTGGAAAGCATCTACAGCTATTTTTAATCATGGTTTTTTCTGTTTCTGGACCTATTTTTGAGGGCTTTAGAGACTAATAATTCAAAAGCGGGTAGTCATACGAGTATCTCAGTAATATTTCACAATTGTTCTCGTAGGTACAAGTAGCACACGTATACCAAATTTCAAGAAAATCTGAAATGGTGAGGTTCAAGCCTGTGTTGAATTGACATGGAATTACCCTAATATAATAGTTTATAAATAGCCTGCCTGTAAGTAAATAAATATGAAAAATAGCGCAGTAAAAGTTGTATAATCCTTTGTTATAGGATGATTGATTATCAGGATTTTCAGTAAAAAAAAATTTTATTTGGAGATCCTACGTTTCGATCCGAAAATGCGGATTTTCGTCAGGGCTAAAATGAAGACAAATGTGTGTCCATCCGGGCCGGGGATAGCCGAGCGTGTTCGAGCGCGGCCCGCTTTAACACGCTCGAGCCGAACGGTGGCGGTTCGAATCCGCCTTGGGATGGTTGACTTTTATTTCGTGGAGGCCCCACGGAATAAATCTCAACCTACCCACCATGGTTAGGATAGGTTGGTTACACCTGTAGAGTAACCCCACGTATACCACACATGGCCAGGTAGGGGTACCGACAAAGAAAAAAAAAAAAAAAAAATGTGTGTCCATCCATTAGCCCATGGATAATAATTCCATTTTAAAAAAATGTTTTGACTGAAAATCCTGAAAATCAATCATGCTATCTTAAAGAAAACAGTTAACCATTACAGACATCTAAATAGGTCTTTGCAATAATTCCATTTTAGTTTATAATTAAAATAATATACTATAATAACATTGAGTTAAAGCTTCCCGTTTACTATACACGCATCAATGGAACGTATTATACTGCTGATTCTTATTATTTTCTTTATAATTGTTTACGTAGAGCGACTATTTATGAATGAATGAACAGTATATATCATGGTATTTTTGATTAATTGGATAATTTGCGTTATATAACAGTAGTAAATTTTTATAACATTTAACTGTGCACTTTATTTTCCATTTAAATCATTGTTTGGTAGCATTAATAACAAATAAATACATTTTCCTTAAAGGAAAAAAATTCCAAATTGAATTTTTTTTTTTTCAATTTAAATATGAATATGAGGGAAAATTTATATTTATTGTTTTTTATTCCTTTTTTTCAGGTGAGGTTTTTTTAATTGAAAGCGTAGTTTTTCAACAAAAGAAAAAAGGCAGGTGAGAAATATTTGTATTACATTATTTTGCTCAACAAGTGGATTGCACACGTTATCGTACGATTATTAATTATTATTGTTTATAAAAATATGTATATTTTGGTTCCTTTGTTACTAAAATTTTATCAGTTTGCTATGAAATAATGATTGCTTATAGAATTCAGTATACTTATGAAGTTAAATTAAATAAAGAAAATAAATTATTTACATTAATTTCACCGTTGTCGTATTTTAATCACGATAAATTATTACGATGTTAATCATACCACCTGATACCTTCACATTCCAGTTACTTAATCGGAAAATGAAAAAAGCTATACAACAGAACTATTGGCTCTTACCTCATCCTTAAATTATTTTTATAATGAGAATAATTTCACAATTTCCTAAGATTTATAGTTTGCTATCAACATTATTTCCTAATAGGTAGATAGATAGATACCTCGGTAATACATTTCATTCTGGGACAAGTCCCTTAAGGAACAACAAAAACTGTTCAAATAATTAAAGTAATGGAGGATAATTATAGTTAAGATACAGATAAAAAAGGTTAATCACATAAAAGTAATTAGACATAAAAATTTTAATTATAAAAATTACAGCATAATTATTGATAATATAGTGACGTAATTAGTATAGTAATTTAATCAATTTTTTGGGGGGTGATCGACATATTTTGAAATTTCCACTCCCTTTTTCCTTTTTCTTTTTTTTTGGGGGGGGGGATTGTTGACCAGGACTATCTGTTGAAAGTGGTGGGTATATGCTGCCTTCTCTTCACGTTAAGTATTGTAAGCATTGTTTTGTAGCATTTCAGTTGAAAAGGCTTAGCACGTGACGGAATTCTGGAAAGTTTTTTTTTTTTTTTTTTTTGCTTTCCCAAAAAATTAATTTAGTGCAATAATGCCCTTTCGAAAAAAACTGATTCAATCATGATAACTAATGTCTTTTCATATTTCCCTTATTGATTTCGAGTAATATTTATCTCCTTTTATTTCAGATGTCGTTAAAGGTTTAACTAATATCACTAAAAATTTTAAAATTATAAAATTAACCTTTTTCTGAGGAGAACTTTTATTTTTTATTGTTTTTAACCACCTGAATTTGTTTCTTTGGAAGCTGGATAAACCAACTAGATGATTAATTGATGATAAAATATTTATATTCTGTTAAAGAACTTAGGTTATAGAGCATTTAATTTTACAAATAAAATTAATTAAGACCGTTGGTGATTAGAAAGCGGAGTCATTAAAGGTCTTAAATAAAAATATGCATACGAAAACGTATAAATTACAATTCAATGTTTAAATAAATGTGTTTTTCAATTAATTAAGAACTTAAGAAAGTATTACTGAATCTGAACAAATGTGTTTTTATGTAACAAAGTTTGTTTCCTATAAGTTATAGTTTCCTAACCTTTGGAGGGTGAGGGGAGCATTCCCTTTCTATTCATTCTAAGATAATCCCATGGGGGAAAAAGCGTTTGTATAATTTAATAGATTTTATTTTCGTTACTATGGAGCAATTACAAATTATATTGAAACCCTGCTTTAAAGTCTTCCTATTAACACATAATTACACCGTATGATATAATTTATTCTCCGGTGAGAAAACCGAAATTATTTTTCTCACCTTCGCTAATTATGGCAGTGAAAAATTGAATACGAAACTTCCTGTCATAACCGTGCCTGAAAGTAAAATGGAATGATTTAATACCATCTATCATTCACTTTCACCTCCTCGCTTATTATTAATATAAATATGGGTAACTTATGAAATTACTAATTTTATTTTGAACTTCATATTCATCACACCGAAGCTTTCAATTTAGGCATTAGTAATTTTTCTATATCCTAATATCAGATTATTATCTTTTTCTGACATGAATTTTTACACTTACATATTATTAATTTTTTTTTTTTTTTAATAAGAAGCAAGCTGCTACACTCAAGGTAATAGTTATCAGAGCTTTCATTTAAAAATAATGCAATACATATTATTGTTATTACTTTTTCGAGAAAATCCACTAGTAACATACCTAAACTAAACTTCATTGATATAAATTGGGGAAATCAAATAGCATCGTCTAAAACAGTCCTGTGTAGTATTTAAAATTCCGTTGTATTTCCAGTTTTTGTAATTGTATTTCCTTTTTAGAATACAACTATAAAATTGTTACGACTCATTACAAAGGTATTCTGGAACGTGACTAACATAGCTTTACATTATGACCTTTACCAACCGACATAATGGCACTTTACAAAGGATTATAAATTTAGATATATAACACTATATAAATTGGAACGGAAATACGAACAGCTTAATAAAAGATCGAAAGTGGAAGTTTAAAGGACACTGAATGGGAGATCTCATTAAAACAACAACCGCCAACATTCCTTCGCCATGCCTTCTAGTCATTATTTTCTTCATCTCATTCCCATTCGCTGATAGGAGCATCTTGTTGACCGTTGCAGCTTAAAAATGAAGGCAAAAATAAAAATGCATAATATAAATAGCTGGATTAAAAGGGCATTTGAAAAACTATTCTGCAAACATTGTAATATATTTTTGAAAAAAAATTATTTTAAAATAACATGACACTTTAAATCTCGACTGTTTATAAAAACTGAATCTTTGCCGACTACAGAATAATACATACAGAAATATACATGGTTAAACGCAGTCTCAAGTTTCTTTCTGTAATATGGGAGAACGTAAAATGTAATAAAGCTTTTATATTATTTTAAATATTACTATTTTTATTTCATAACATAAAAAAAGGTTAAATTATAAAACAACCCATAGGGAGATAAAAAAGTTGAAGCCGATAACAACACAATACTAACAATGGCACTATATGTAAAGCTACTTCATGTAAAGCGAGGACATGTGCCCCATGAGATCTGGTTGCGGACTCGTCGAGGAAAGTTTGTTCTCGAGGTTGATTGTATGGAAATGTTTCGGAGCAGTCGGTTATAACTCTTGTAATGTACGATATAACTACTACTACAAACTCCATCCGAAATGTCGCAACGTTCACGTCTAATATACCACGGGTCATTAACAGCTAGCAGTTATATCGGGGCCCATTTCCTCCTTGATATTACTCCATTCAGCGAAAGTCAATTATTTGATTGATCATGAAAGCAAAATATTCCGTTCGAACTTGGTGTATGTAATTTCATGAGTAATAATTGAAATCTAATATAACCTCCCTACCCTCCCCTGAATTAACTAAAAAAATTGTGATAATTGCAGAGGTAAACTTATATAGGTACCTATATAATTCATTACTTAGGCCTGGATTTGAGGGGAACATAAAATAGTAAATAAATACATCTAATATATATGAACAAAAAAAAAAAAAAAAAGGAAAAATACAAATTATAAAATTATTATATAAATATTTACTTTTCACAACTATCAATTAAATAAACCATTACACTTTTAGAAACTTGCGTGTTACTTCTAAAGGCTTTTAAAAGGTTATTTTATAGTTGAGATCAAGAAAGATTTAACAATAAGCCTAATTGGTTACGTCTCATTGTAAATATATATGTAATGTAATAAATCTGAATTAAATAAAAAAAATAAAATTGAGAATTTTAGACCGTAGCGGTACATCCAATTAGCAATAACTTCCAAAGACCAGGCGTTATCTTACCACAAACTTAATTTTGGGTTTAAAAACTTTATTTAGCTCCTTTTCATTATTCTCTTTTTGATATTATAACATTTTTTATGGGTTAAAAAAATTGTATTCAAAGGAAATAATAATTCACAATGCCACATAAATTATTTAAACACAAATAATTAGACAGGGAACGAAAATTTTCACTTTTTAACACATTGAGTGCGGGTCTGAATGAGGGAAAATTTCCCCAGCGACGGAAGTACAAATTTTATCACAAACCATCCAAAAATGTATGGTTTTCGTTATACACTAGTTTTTTTTTTTTAAATTGTTTTGCAAATAGTTATTAATAATTTTAGGAACAACTGCCCTGGGCAGTGGTCCATCGCTCACGAAAGATTGGATAGGCAAACCTGCATAACATACGTGTTTTTACTCCTCACGCCTTATTAATACTGTGGGACATATTTAAACTCTCTCTCTATCTATCTCTCTCTCTCTCTCTCTCTCTATATATATATATATATATATATATATATATATATATATATATATATGTGTGTGTGTGTGTATATATATGTATATATTTAATATTTTATTTGTTATAAATAAATTCAATTAATGAAATGAGATTTGTAAGTATACTTGCAATGGGAAAATAAGCTAGGATTAATAACAGACCAAACTACACTGTACATAATACAGGAACAATTTTATTAAATAATACACTTTTGATGTACATATACAGCCATTTTGATTACAAAAAAACAAATACATGTTTTACTTTAAGAGGAAAAAAAAAACTATAATAACAAATCTAAAATCAATAAAATACTATACAGAAATACAGAAAAAAAAAAAACACTAAAACAATATCAGTCCGTCCGGCCATGATATTCCTTAAAACATCCCAGACAAAGACCTGGATGATCATCACAATCAGGACAATACGTGGTTACCTGCCTTCTGATATTGTTTGCCGTACAAACTCTACACTCTTTTTGTTTTCTCTTTTGACTCTTAACTTCATCTATAAAAGGGAGGTATTCAGGAAAATGTAAAGCCTTAGGCTTAACTGATGGAACAGCAACAGGGAGATTAGCTGTACGGTTCATTTTTTGGCCCTCATCGATTAAATTCCTAATTATCTCCAATCGGAATGGTTTTATTTTATAATTAGGCTCGATTCCATATTTTTTCTGCATATTGAAACTGTTCGTAAGCATTATTTGAAAAATATGGATAGCTAATTTTTTATACCACCGTAATGTTTTTCTGCTCGTTAAATTATAGCTTAGAAGCTGATCTAATCTATCAGTACCCCCCCATAAACTCATTGTACTTGCAGACCGCCTCGGGTTTTCCCACCTCTTTCCCTCTTCTATTACTAATATTTTTCATCTCCCCATCATATTCGGAAGAAATCACAAGAACATCGCGTTTATCTCGCCATTTTAGGACGCAAATTCCCTCCTCACTAAACCTTTGAATGATTTCACCCTTTTTTAATTTTTTGTTTATAACATCTGGGGGATTCCCTTTACGATTTGACCTGAGGGTACCTGAACAATATATTTTCTCCTGCAGCAGCCACTTCACAATATTTACACTTGTGAAATAATTGTCCATGTACAATGAGTGGCCCTTTTTTTTATATTTTTGAATTAGGTTATCCACAACACATTGAGCGTGAGGCCTTCCTCCAACCTCACGCTCTGCAGCACCAGTATATACCATTAGTTTTTGTACGAGGCCCGATTTTTCGCATAATGAATATAATTTTATCCCATATTTGTGCTTTTTCCCCTTCATATACTGTCTAAAAATTAATCTGCCTCGCCATAAAATCATAGACTCGTCAATACTCAATTCCCGGTTTGGATAATATATATTATCCATAGTTTCTTGGAAATGATTTAGTAAAGGTCTTATTTTCCTCAATCTATCGGGATTCGCAGGGTCTTCAAGCTCACTACTAAAATGTAATGCTCGCAAAATATTTAAAAATTTATCGCGCTCCATTGTGGAAGAGAAAAATGGAATATTAAAAAATCTATCTTTTCTCCAATAATCCTTAAGATCCGATATAACAATAATACCCATACGAAAAATTATGCCTAAAAATATATAAAAATCGGCTTTTGTGATTGGTTTGAAATCAGTTAAGCGGGATCGGCGGAAAGGGGATTCGGAACGAAGTTTCTCTCCATACATATTGGTCTCTCTAATAATATCTTCTACTAACTTGTCCGTCATAAATAACTTGAAAAAATTAAATGGGGTTGGGTTTTCTATTTGAACCTTCATACCTGGGCTTCCGGTGAAGGGAAGAGGAGAAATGGGACCCTTATGTTCAGACCATGATGTAGATGAAGTGGCTGATACCTGCCCTTGGGTCGATGTCGATGAAAGGGTCAAATCGGTTGCAGAAGGGTGATTTGCTTGTAAAAATAAATATTCCTGTTGGAACTCACTCGGATCCTCCAAATACTCATCTTCGGTTGATTCCTCACTACTTCCTGTACTTAAAATAAAATCATCATCTGAATCATCTGAATCTTCGGACTCTTCAGAAATTTCGGTAGCCAGCAATCTTATTTCTTCCTCCGTCATAAGAGACACAGGTATCTGTTTTCTATCACCGAAAACTTTGTCTACCGTACGTGAAGTTGAAGGACCTAAAATTAAATTTTTATAAATATAAATTTTCAATATTTTTTATTAAATTTTATAACGTACTGATAATTTTTTTCATACCCGCTATTACTTTTTCTTTATCTTCTTTCGATTCTAATGCACTACTTTTACTTCTCGTTCTGGGAGGTCCTAAAAATATATTCATATGAATATAAAATTCACAAAGTTTTTATCAAGTTTTATGGATACTAATATATGTTTACTCACCATGTAATGCTTCAACTTTATCCTCAGTAGAGTCCAATGCAATTTGTTTTTTCTTTTTGGAAGGGCCTAAAAATATATTAGCAAAAATATAGAAATCTCAACATTTAATTTAATATAAAATGTAATATAACATATAAAATACATACCATCGTTTTTCGAACCCTGACGCTCACTTGAGGCTGAATCTAGTTCCCTCTTTTTATCCATTTCTAAAATTTTCTGTAATCATTTTTAAAATTGACATTTTAAAACAATAATATGTTAAAATATGAATATCAATGATATACTGTGGAGAATAAACTTACCTTAGTAAAAAAAACGTAAGATCGTCGATAGATTCTACAAAAATCCACTTATTTAGAGACGGAAAACACACTTATAAAGCTCACACCTTCCTCGAAAGACTGACGTGAACTAATTCACTTTTCTCTGGAAGCTGAACCCTTTGCTACCTGCTTAAAACCTTACGGTATAGGCCCTGCCCAGGGCAGTGGTCCGTCGCTTGGGCATTACCTTGACCACTGCCCTGGGCAGTACTCCGCACTCAATGTGTTAAGACAGAAATAACCATATTACTTGAGCTTCAGAACAAGACCAACTCTCTAGTCCACCGCTCCTTATATTTAGTCGTAAGGTGAACAGCCTCGAAGGTTCTAGGCCAGCGTAGATGGTACTTGAACTTCGTAATCACAAACATGTATTATGACAGTTTGATCCAACTCTTATTTCTTTCCAACAAAAAGTTTGGAATCTATTCTAAACCATATGTTTTGTGTATTGTTTCACGTTACAATATGAATGGTTTTTTAAACAATTTATCAGAGCGATGTTTATTAAAAATAGTGTGTAAAATAAACTCAAGTTAAAATACATTTCAACCACAAAATATATTTTTTTAAATATAGGCTTTACTGACTCCAAATTTTATGAAAAAAAAAACATGTCGACCAGGCTTAGAAAAATATATAAATAAATATAAAACTGGGCTCCAGTAATCCCTAATAGTAAGTGCTTAAAACCAATTACTTAAATTCAATAATTATAAAAAAATAAATATTTTTATGACGTGGAACAAAAACAGAAGATTATTTCTATTAAATTGAAAAGAGTTCTAGGCTTTTCTGCAACCGCTACATCCATGTATTAGTGCGTGATCACATGTTTCAGATGTGACGGGAATGGTCTAGCTCTTTCTGGATTGTTATATTCCGGACGAAATATAATAAGCGAGTGACTAGAGGCTTAGTCTTGGATAGAACATCGAATCATAAGTTTGCTTTTAAGTACTGTTTGTCACTGGTGGTTAATGCTTTATTACTAATTGAATGAGCTTTTATTGTTTTTTTAACGTAGTGAATCATAGTTTTACATCAATAAAAATCATTTAAACCCACATTAGGGTGACAATGTGCGTACTCATAGGGACCATATGAATCTAAATTCAGCTTAGTACCAGCTATGTCTCGGTGCTAAGATGACCAAGCTAAGCGCTTGAAATGGTCCCTTTAATCTTCATTCTTTGGAAAATTTCAAGGGACAACGTCGATTTCAAATTAAGCATTTTATAGGACCAACGTGGACCAGAATACAGACGGAATGCTTTTATTCTCTCAGACTCAGCGACATGTTTACTGATTCTGTTCACACCTCAACAATAAAAACGTAAGGATCACTTCCCAGAATTAATGCAATAAATAAAGCATTACGAAGTGCTTTGCGCAAACGCAACAATAACCGGGAATACAGGTGGATGTTCCGTAATAACTAAGATTTAAAAAAACTACCGGGAACTGGACTACATTCATAACAGATCCAACTGACATCAAATGTTGTAAAGAAGACTGAGCGTAACAATAGAAAAAAAAACCGTTGGTAGAAAGAGATATAGAATGGGAAAGAAGTAGGAAACTCATGATCATTCGCGTTTGATTTGCCATACAGGTATTGTAGATAACTCAATGAAGTAGATACATTTCAGGCTACTTGTTAATGAGAAACCACGTTCCAATTATTCTCAATTATAAAGAATAATCAATACAAATTTGTAAACAATTTTAAACAAAAATCTTCCTTAGTTGCTTATAATTTTCAACACATAAATACCTACCAATCAGTACCCTTAATTCCCCAAGGTACTTAAGGCTAAGTACGGAGGTCTCTCACCCATGTATTTCTCGTATCTGGCTGTGCGTAAGCCATAGAACTCATTGAAGTGTTGTTTTTACCGTTTAAATTGGCAAAATCAGTAGTCCAAAAATTCATTTACTTTTTTTTTCCTTTAACTTATTATAAAATAGGTCAGAGTAAGTATAATTTTAAGTTCGGAAAGCAACCCTTCATGCCATCCTTTATGGAACGCTGGACTAATGTCAAGAAAAACGCTGGCGGAGTAATTTTTAGACTTAAAGAATTAGAAAAATGATCAACTAAACGATCCCATTGTTGGTCAGTTGAATGTTTACTAAAACCAAAGCGAGGATCTGGGATAAATTTAAAATTTTCAAAAGAATCAAAACGACAGAGGAGTATTTTTACAAATAATTTGAACAAGGGGGAAGGCTTATTGGGCGGTAAGAATTTAAAAATATGGTGATTATTAGGTTTGAATACCATGATAACTTGTTAAGATAAACATTGCACAACAAAAGTTATTCTAATATCTTTATAATAAAATTTGTTCTTCAGGTTCACCCAAACTTCTTGAAAAACTATAATTGAAGTGTGATTTTCACAAATTTTTTAAACTTGGTTGTGATTATCAAAGAAAAGGCTAAACTAATTTTTCTTCATGCTGAAGTTTATTTTGAATCATAATATTCTATTAATAATCAGGTAATAAATATAATTGGATTAATCATAGAGATATTGTTCGTATGATTTTATTTGAATTTTCTCAAATATGAATAGGTTTAAAAATAATTGTTTGTAGTGAAATATTATAGAAAAAGTTATAAAATAACTTTTTCAAAAAGTTTTTAAAATAAAAAAAATCAAATTAAAACTAAAAGTCTAAGGTAAAAAAAAACATAGGTTCACTTCTTCTTAAAGATAAAGGTTTTAATAAGTATTAGTAGGTAGGTATGTAGTTTCTTATTCAGTGTCAGATTAGTAGATTAAAAAAAAAAAAAAAACAGAGGAATAAAGCAGTTTGAGCTTCTGTTTCATTTAGACGTACATGGCTATTATTTCTACAAATTTATATTTCTATACAATGCACAATAATTCAGACATAACGGGGTAATAACTTGAAGAAATCTATTTATCACTTTGTTTTTTAATTTAAGTAAAAATTAGTAAACCCGACGATCTTATAATCGGGAGAAGGGGTGGGAGGAATAGTTTTTCATTCTTTCTCACTTACCGTCCAAGATTAAGAAGGTAAAAGAAATTAAAAAAAAAAAAAAAAACTCCCTCATTTGTTCACTTTTCAAATAGATCGAATACTTCTGGGCGTGGAAATTTATTTCGTGGCGGAAACATGAAATAAATCTAGATCTCCTCATTCTGATGAAAAGGGGCTGGCCACACTTCTTAGACTAAACTATGCATGTCAAAATATGGGCAGATAAAAGATAGCTTAAAAAAAAGGAAGCTTATTTATGGTTAGATATATAAAGATTACAGACAAGTATGAATTCATAAACTGCGCAAGAATATACTCCAGATGGTATATGACTTCCTGCGCACTGCAGCTTGCCGTCAATGGAAGTGGTCTCGCACAGATGGAACAGCCTTGTTTGATTTACCGGGTTCCTTTCCCATCAACTATAAATGGATACTATCCAGTTGTAAGAAATGGTTACGCCATTACCGAAAGTCAGCACTCAATTTACCTTTCCAATGTCTGACTTGTTTAATAACAGTATGCTTATGTAATATAAATTTAAGAAAGTTCTAACTAACTACGGTCCTCAACTTCGTAACATGCCTTTACTTGGTTAAATGAAAGGATTTTTTTTTTTTTTTTTTTTTTTTTTTTTTTAGCATTAACGCACGGGTTTCAAAGCTATCCTAACACTCTTATGACGCATTTTTAAATTTTATCAAATAGCTATTTGTGATTCTATAATTTATTAATTATTTTTAACTAAAGACCTGAAATTATTAGAAAATTTGTTAAAAGTTATCGGAAACCATTTTATAGAAGTATATCGAAAGAGAGACAGAATGGGTTCATTCATTAACTAGTGACCGACCATTCAGTTCGACCTACCCATTCGGACCAGAGCAGCCAACCCTCCGCACCAAAATCCGATATCTCTAAACACTTTGGTTTTTATTCAGCACTTTTCTTTTCTAAACCGGAAGATGAATATTGATATAGTTCAAATGGCATAAAATAGAATTTTCGACAAATTTAATAAGGTTTTTTAAATAACACATTAAATGAAGTAGGTAACCAGGGGGTGGGGGGGATTCGGCACGGATTGTATATGATCGGTTTTGGTCAGTTCACCTCAATAACCTTTAAAAAACCATTATCCTGATAAATTATAAAAATTATATTTTAGATTACAATATGTTGTAATGTGAAACATAAAACATATGATTTAAAAGAGTTCTAGACTTGTTGTGGGAATCATTACCAACTATTCTAGAACATATGTTTGTGATTGTTCTAGTATTTTGGAAAAACTTCTTTCATTTAAAGATAGAATTTAACTTTATTAAAAGTACGGAAGTAAGTAAGTTTAAGAACAAATAATATGTAGAACACGTAGAATTCTAGTTGTAGGTAAGGAACATAAAAATGAGAATGCTGATTGGCAGGGGGGATTAGGAAAAAATAAATTAAAAACAATTATTTTATGTTGTTTGGAATATCGGATACAGTTAGATTTATGTTTCTAAATAATTAAAATACTGATATAAGTCGTTTTTATTTGATAATATAAATTTAATATTTATTCAAGCAGAGAAGATACGTTTAGAGATAATATGAGTATCCTTATTTGATTTTATAATTGTAGATATGGATGTTGTTTTATTTGAAAACAAAGAAAGAGGTTTAATTTTTTTAAATACCATAAGCTAATATAACAACCACAATATATTAAGCAAACAAAACAATGATCAAAAGAATTGACTTTTGAAAACTACGTAACAATAAATATGAACCTATGTACAACAGAATATACATAAATGATCGTAAATATAATATATTAGGCTATATTTTGTTATTATTAAATTATGCTATATTTTTTTTTTGTCCTCTCCTTTTAGGCTATAAGGGTTTTTTTCGGGCCAGGGGACAGGGTATTTATGCTATACTATTCATAGAATTATTAAAAGAGTTGGAAAGCAATTTGAATTAGGATAATAAACATTTCGATAAAGTTCTACACTGTAAGTACCCCTCGGAGAGCAGAGAAGGTATTTGAACAAAATCCAGTTCCTAAGTTCAACCTAATTTAACACGTTGAGCGCCAGGGAAAAGATGATGTACTTTTGCCTGGGGCCAAAGCAATTTTTCCTAATTTATAACTTTAATATGATTAGAATGATACAAAAATTGCAAAAGAAATAAATAAAAAGTTTAATTTTGGCAATTAAACAATAATTTTGTGAGCGGTACGTATGTACCGCCCGGCCCCAGGGTAAAGCCCGCTACCTATAGTAGTACGGGGGCTGCCCGGTTATGACCGCGACGTCAACCCTTGTCCCCTTAAAATATGTTATTTTAATAAATAAGATATTTTGTTTTGTAAAAAAATAAATAAAATTAATTTATTTTATTTATTTATTTATTTATACCCCCCAAATTAAAAAAAAAAAAAAAAAAAAAAAAAAACATTTGGGCCAATTGCATTGGCGAATTGTTCGGGGCCGGAGCGGTCCAATATGCCTTGAAATCACGCTCGGCAGGCGGTCCCCTGGCCCAGAACAATCTTTTAGCTGGCGGGAGCGGGCGGTACCTGGGGACCGCCTCGGCCCCAGCCAATAGTCCAACAGCGGTACGATCGTACCGCTTGGCGCTCAACGTGTTAAGTTCCTGAAAGAAGGCACTATCTTTTGAGATGATTCCTTCCAGAGAAATAAGTTCCCTTTTATGGAGGGGTAGTAGCTGTTTCTACAGGCTCTTTGATATCGTCGATAATTCACTTGCCTTACAACTACATCAACTAATAAACTCCCAAAATGCTTACCTACTTAGTAAACTTCATTTCGTTGATTAATCCTATGCTTATACTTATTATAAAATTATATTTTAAAGATACAAGGTTGGTCTAGTGTCATTACAGAACAAGCTATTAATTCTACATACTTGTAGAATATATTTTTTATCCAAATAATAAACTTTCAAGTGTAAGCCACTTATTTGTAAGCCACTTCTAGACGGACAGGTACACCATATGAGCTTCCTGTGGAAGAAATTGGCCAAAATTATATGTTTGTTACGCCGAAACAGCTAAAGGCTATTCTCCGCCGTTCGCGAGGGAATAAGGCCCCAGGCCTGGACGGAATCCAAACAATATTACTAAAACAACTGCCTAGGAGAGGTATTGCCCACCTAACAAACCTCTACAACTCCTGCCTCAGGTTAAGATACTTCCCTGTTGCCTGGAAGCAAGCTATACTTGTCCCACTTTTAAAACCAGCAAAAAATGGATCCCAGCCAGCCGACTACAGGCCTATCAGCTTACTTTCCCACCTAGGCAAGGTATTTGAGAAAATTATTCTTAATTACTTCAAAACCTATTGCTCAGAAATAGCGCTAATCCCTCCGGAGCAGACTGGCTTTCAGGCCGGTCTCTGCTCGGATCACCATTTAGCTAAGCTACAGGCGGAAGTGAGTCAGAACTCACTTAAGAACGAGGCAACAGCTATGATCTCAATCGACTGCACGGAAGCGTTTGACTCAGTATCTCATGGCCTCTTATGCAAGACACTGTTGGACAACGAGTTTCCTGAGCAACTATATACGATTTTGAGATCCTTTCTGCAGCACCGTTCTATAAGTGTGAGAGTCGGCGAAGCTGTATCCAATGCCGTTGCACTCACCTGCGGAGTCCCTCAAGGGTCTGTGCTATCCCCAATACTGTTCTCGGTCTACACGTCTGAAACTGTTGGCGCTAAGTACAAGAAAGCAACTGTAGCGGCATACGCCGATGATATAGCTATATATAGTAGCTCAATAAACGCTTAGAGAGCTCTACGGCAGGCAGAGGAGGCCTGTGAGGAAATCACCAGGAAACTGGAAAGGTTAAATATTTCAGTTAATCCCAAGAAGACCGACTGTATTATTTTCTCTTTTCAAAAGAACAAGCGCCCCCTCCCCAAAGTTTACAGGGTAGCGGGTAGCGAGAACAGGCCAGCGCACAGCATAGTGTACTTAGGTGTCACACTCGACAGGCACCTAACACTATCTCGCCATTGCGAAAAAAAGATTAGGTCGGTTAGGACTAAGTCCTACAGGCTTAACCACCTGCTCACTTCGCCAAACCTTTCCCTCCGCCTCAAATTGTTGATATACAAAGGCGTCTTAAGACCGGCCCTTCTTCATGGAGCTCCGATGCTTGCAAACATATCAAGGTCCACTGCAAAAAAGGTTCAACAGTTTCAGAACGGTATACTGAGACGTATTGTGAAACATACAGCATTACAACGATCGAAAATTGACTTACTGCATACCACTCTTGACGTTCCGAAAGTCACTGAATTTATTAGACGGAGGCACATCAAATTCTTTGACAGCCTCAAGCACTGCACCAATCCACTGTTTCAAACGCTCACACCAACAGGACGGCCACAGAGGTGGCAAACTCATGTCGACAGCCTCAGTTTAGGCTAACTCAACCCAGATATTTAACCCAACTGACTTAATAAAACTGGTGAGCCCCATCACCAGAAACAGATTCGTGACTGACTGACTCAGATCTATCACACCAAGTGACACAAAACACTCTTAAAATGCACCATGTGCAGTAAAAGAGTTTTTTTCTATAGGAATATAGAAGTCCTCATGTTCCTGCCATTCAACGAACAACAAAAACAAAGTAGGGGCTAAGAAGAAAAAAAAAAAAAAAAAAAAAAAAAACTTATTTTTTTGAGGAGACCGACTTTTATGATCTTCCATTTGTTGCCGCCCCGAATAGTATTAAAAATAAAAAATAGTAATAAGTATTAAAACATCAAAAAAAAAATGAGGGTAGGGGGTAATTGTTTACTTTTTACCGTTAAATCGAATATTATAGCAGTAATAGAAGATTTATTCTACATAAATTTTATTTATCGTTAGAAGAAATATTTTAATTTACAAAATTAAATAAGAAGTGCCGCTATTTATATTTAAAAAAAAATAAAAAATGAATGAATTCACCTTCCCAACAATCGCAACCTTACTTGAAAATTCGATTTTATACATATTTTTATTAATCTATGCATCTAATCTAAAAATTGTATTTTACAACCTACACGACCACCGTCATATCATAATTCTAACGCACTAAATTTAATTAAGCATTCATTAAAAATAAGCCATTTTTTTCTCTTGAAAAATCTACAGTATATTTGATAGTATATAATATGGTTAACAGGTGCAATTAATTCGATAAATTAATAAAATAATGAAAAGAAAATGCTGATAATTTTTAATAAACTTTTATTAAGAGTTAATGTTTGCGCCTATTACGACAAACGATGTTAACCCGCACGACTGTCGTGCTCGGCGTTATCTAACCTTAGCACTACAGGCGGAGATTAGTAAGTTAAGAGTTAATAATAGGTATACACTATTTAAAAAAAAAAAACTGAATGAATTACAAAAATCGAAATTCGCTATTATGTTTTAAGTTTGTTTGTCAATGTGTAAGGTGCACAGATAATCTTCCGAGTGACCGTTCAATTAATATTAGAGGCATAATTAATTAAAATCTAAATATTGTTCCTACTGACTGAAGATTTTTTGTTTTTTCCTCCCCTTTCTCCCCTTTGAGGCTATACGGGTTTCCCGGTCAGGGGAGAGGGGAATTGATGCGGAGTACTATTAAATGTCCCCTGGCTCTAGGTTTTGAACTTGCTATCTTGGGGTTTCCAATCATACGTTGGTTATTTGCTAATGCATTTGCCCACTCGGCCATCATGCCACCCATAATGACTGAAGATTAAATTATTAACAATTATACATAAGGACGATGGTGAATACTCATCAAATTCGAATTTTACGAAATCAGACCCTGTGACCACCCCCTTCTTCAGGATACGAGTATAATGTGCATCATTTTAATAATCCCTTTTATGCACGAGGATGCTTACTTTTAAAAAATATGGAACGGTTCACGAATTTTGTGTGTCATCTTTGCAAAAGGATGAAAGCGTGTCATTCGTATTATTTCAAAAAGCAGTAATTATAAAAACATTTAAAGAATAATAATTACCTTCTTAAAAGAAATTAAATGTTTTGGAATATTAAAATAAGTTTCTCTTGTAAAAATGGCAGACTTCTCTATCCAAAGTTATTATAAAATTTATGTAAAGATTCGGTACTTGATCTAAATCCCTCAGTAAGAAAATTATTAGGAAAATTCAATAACTGACATGTTAAGCCTAAATACTTCTTTGTATTTTAGGGATGTTCTCTAAACTTCGTTAGGAACATTGCAGCCAAAATTCTTTAGTAGCTAACTAAGAAGAAGACCATTTAGCCATGGACCCTAAGATCCGACGGAGTTAACCGTTTCGAAGTTGGGCTGTGTTACATAGGGCTTTATCAGGACAGAGGGCCTCCGATCTAGGGCGGAGACAGCCGAGGGCGGCCGAATCGGGCCCCAACGACGCCAGGTCGCCCAGTAGTCTGCCGGACTTTGTCGTAGTTGGTAGTTGTGTAAATTATGTTCGCCATTTTAGTTACTTTTCGTGGATTATGCTCATAGGTATGTCAGCTTGATCAGGATATTACATTTATTGATTACGCATAAATATTAAATATGTATCCAACAGGTGACATAAAATACAAATAATAAGCATATATGCTAGCGCATTATTTGAAAAATTTTCTTAGAGATACATCACTAAATTAAGTTCTAAAAGGGGTTCTTTCTCTTTCTTTACCTGTCAGGTTGTTTTTTTTTTTTTTTTTTTTTTTTTTTAATGCTTCAATATTATTATAAAATAAATATTCAGGCGAACCTGATTGTTTCTTAAATGCTTTCTCATTATAATAAAAAAAAAATTATCCTAGTTAAAAATACCAAGTACCTTTAATAGTGCTGATAATGTGTGAACATGATAATTAAATTTTTACAATAGTATACGCAGTGCAAGTTAGAATCAGAAATATAATTCTGTTGAACTATCTTTCTCGGCATAGTTCTGGAGCCTACAAAATTAAAAAGTGTAGTATACTTTTTTGGACATTCGTGTTTCTCATACTATTGTAATCTAAGACGCCTCCATCTGTAAAAAAAATACTTTTAACAAATGTGAGTTATGAAATAAATGACTACGAGATTTACCTCACATTAGTATATAACATTAAAATATAATAAAATATATATAATAAATAACTTTATCTGCACATTTAACTTAAAAACTCAATCGGTAACTATGGAATATAAATATGGAAAAAAAATAATTTACTATATATGCGTTGATAAATATTCAACTTTGACGTCGGTTATGTTTTAATTTTGTTGTATAATGTTATTGTTTTATCTTTCTTTTCATGTTTTTGAAATGGATTTCTATTTGTAAATTTAATTAATCCAATGTTTTTCCATTAATTATCTTGATTAAAAAATTTATATTGGCGTTTTGAAAGTAATATTTATCTAAATTACAAGCATATCTGATAAAGTATTATTGTAAGTATATTTTATATAAATTATGACAACAAGTCCTGACAGATACATCCCACGCAATCGGAAGAAATATAACATCAAACATGTCCCTATATCAGAAACCAACTCCTTTAATTAAATATTATAGGAGAATCTGAATAGTCTTTTATGATTTTGTCAATTAAAACGCAAAATCAAGAAATAAGAAGCCATTTCATAATCTTATGAAGAAATCCGTTGTAATGTGCCAATAGTGGATGTTATATCACTGATCATTTCATGTTCATTGATTTAACTTCGATTATATTAATTGATTCATATTATAAATAAAAAAAAAACAACATAAAGAGGTTACAAAGATTAAATGATTTTGTGGCTGCAATCCTCGCAGAGTTCAAGGGCACAACCCTGTCACCAGGCGGTGAATTTAAAAAAAAAATTGGGTATTGATATTAAAAGCTTCAAAATTTTTAACTAATAAGATTTATTAACCCAAATTGTCCCAAAAATGCGTTTACACATCATTAATATTAAGATTCATAAGCATATTATAATGAGATTTTATTTGTTTTTGATTAAAGTAATAGGTTCTAAATTATTTTTAAAAATGTCAAAGATGGCTAAAAAAATTTGAAGTATGTTTTTTCGGACTTATTATTGTTTGAGATTACCATGAAAAATACATTTTTATATCGTTGTGTATATTTTTTCACTTTTGAAAATATTTGAGAGATCAGAAATCAGTATGCCTCCAGTAAGAGATAATTTCTTAATGATAAAAAAATGAAAAGACATTTAAAATGTAAGAATCAGATTACGAAATAATTTATTGAAAAGATACAACTTAAGGAATAAGTCTTGAAAAATGAATAAGGTTTATCACAGTTTAAAAGTGGATTATTAAACGATTTCAGCAAAGAAATAGGACGGTCTTTTAGCGCTTCTTTTAAATTCGATCATAATAAAATTTATGACTTCGGAAAGCTGAATTTGGGCCGTTGATTTGAGTGTTTAGTCTTATTCACTGATGTAGGTAACCTACTTTCCAAAACATAACTTTTTTGTTTACTTTATTTTTATATTCACACCTGTCCAAGGTGATAGACAATCAGCGAACCTGACGGCTGAAATTCGTAAAATTGATAGTTCTTCCTCTCCTACTGAAATAAAATAGTCTTCATATTTTTATATCAGGTACTAAATAAAAGTACTAAATATATAAATTATTTTTTTGTTGAATTGAATAAACCAAATCTCTATATATATAAGAGGCTTTGTCCTGAATGACAGGATAAACGCAGAGCAAAAACTACTAATGATAGAAACTTAAAGTTTGTAATTTAGATTTTAAACGCGATGTAGGTAACCACTAAGAAAGGAATTTCAAAAATGTAACCCCTAAGGGGTTTAAATGGCGAAATTGTCGTTTAACTCTAACGGACACCTATTTTTTCACTTCGAGAAAAAATATCTAATGTGGACTCATTTTAAAGATCATTGATACGATGAGTTTAACTCGAAAGCCCCTACGGGGCGTCGAAAACCATGTTTTAAAGCCGAAAAATGAAGCGTTCACGACGAGTAAGCAAATTTTTGTTTCGGCGGTTTTAATGAACTCTCTACATTGCGCTCTCTTCTACCGAGCCGGCAGCTTCCCCCTCCAACATTCCACCTATCGGAAACTCCGATTCTACTAAATCTTAACAATTTTATTATTAAACTAAATCTTGAATTAAAAAATCGTAAACATCAGTTAAAATATTAAATTAAATCAATATATTGACCACAGAATTGATTGTAAAGACTCGCGGGCAAAGCCGCGACGTGGAATGCTAGTAAAATATATTTAAACAGCACCATATTAAACTAGCATTCATACAAAAAAAAATTAATAAACCTTATCATTGTTTTTATTAACAGCCTTCGGCATTGTCAGCTGTAACAATTTTTATTTTTAGTTGAGTTCTTTATGAATAAAATAACACTTTTAGAAACATTGAACAAACCAATGTCAACATATTGTTTAATAAAATATTTGAGGCCATCGGTTGTAAAGTTATTTTAATTAAAACTTTTCTCTTCCCCTCCAATATCGCTTTTATTACCAGTATCATATTTTTTTTTTTTGCCTGTATATTTTTTTAATAATAGTATATATTCGGAAATTGTGATTATTTTTTTAAATTGATTTGGTTGAATATTGTAAATATGATATTAATTTATAATTTAGGTTTTATTATAGTTTAATATAAATATTTGTTTTATCTATATATTATTTATAACCACTCTAATAATCTTTCGATTAAATATACTATATAAATAATTGAATAAAGTTGGAGTGAAGGGTAACCACTGCAGCTACAAATTAAACCTTTGTGGTGGATATATACAAATTTTATGGAAATGAAAAGGATATGTTAGATACGTTTGTATCTGATCGGACTCCAAAAAACCAATATGTCCCGCTATGTCCTCTGCTATATGGACTCCTGAAACTTCTTAAATCGCATTCCTTCATTCCAAACCCTAACTATTCTTAGCTCTGTGTTCTCCCTAAGAGAAATTCCTTTGCTAATCCTTTCTATATTACTATATTGTTTTAGAACTCCTGATTCTCTTGTACAGGCTTTTAGTTATGCCTATGTCATTCATCAAACAGCCTTGTTTTCTACTTCATCAGGTCCTAATCCTCCCATCAAAACGTCATATTTATCGTTATACATTTGCTAATTAAACGATAGTAAATGTAGTAGTTATTAGTCTGTAAAATGAATTTTTACTCTAAATATCATAAACAAATATTTTATAAAATAATATAATATAAAAGTGGCTAAGGGGATAACTCAGAGAATCGAAGCAGGAGGGAGATTGTTTGCTTCGGAGGGGTTTTCTGTGTAAAAGGGAGGTGACTAGGAAAACGAAAATCGACATCTCTCCGCATCCTTTCTTACTCCTCCAAATCATGGACTCTTACCTCGAAACGCAAAAGTCGAATCCAGGCGATGGAGATGTGATACAACGAAGGTGAAAAGTTGAAGGATTGGTCCGACGATATAGGATCCCGGACTAAGGACTAGCCTCAAAGTTAAGCCGGCCGAGACCAGCCTAGAGGAACATAAGTTTGGACACGTTATATAGGATGGGTACAGAACAAACTGCCCGGAAGACCTAAGAGACCCGTTTGGAGAGAAGAAGACCTCGTGGAAAACTGCGTATTTCATGAGAGGAAGGAAAGTGTCCGAGAGGCGTTCAGGAAGCGGAATATGGATTGGAGCTGAAGAAGAGAGATGGGTCGAGAACGAAGTATCTGGTCCTGACTCTAAAAGTTGTAACCCCCACAATATTTCTATTTCTTATTTCATTTTATTTCTGATGATAGGATGTTCGTAGGATTTAATAAGCCGGTTTCTTAGCGATATCCCGTTCTCAGGCTTCTTATCAACTCTATTGGGATATCTATAACACTTAGATATCCCATCAGAGAAAGAGTAGAAACATATCTATTCTCTGAGAACCTAGTCGATAACAGTTTTGCCATTTAGAGAAGCCAGATATATCGTCTTATCTCGATTGCTAGTTCTTTCTATTATTGTAATAAGAACAATGACGTTTTATTTTCTATAGGCACGTGCTTCTAATTTTTTATCATTTCAATTTAAAACTAATTAGTTATTTAAGAAAGATTCTACTATTTTCTATTTAAATCGCGCATTTGGAAAAGGGGTTGATTCTACAAAAAATATGTTGTTGTTTTTTAAGCTCCGAGAAAAATACTATAAAATTCAGCCCTTATACAAAATCATAATTAATTTATTAAATTTAATTAAAGTAAAAAACAATTTAAATTTATTATTAATATATTAAATTAAATATAAATGCATGTTAAACATTTTTTGTGTCTCTTAAAAAAAAAATGGAAAAATCATATATGACCCCTTTTGAACAGTTTGAACAATTTTTTCAAATGTATATTTTGTAATAACGTTACGCAAGTTAAGTAAATGTACCTTTTTTAAAAAGAAAATAATGGTTAAACAGCTTAAAAGACAAGGAAGGAGAAAAAAAAAAAAAAAGAAGTATATCAGTTATTCCGTGATATTTGTTGGAGTACCAGAAATCCTAAAACATCTCGGATCGCTTTGGAAATTCATTCATATCGTTTCAACACCAATTCTATCCATTTTCTTCATCTAACGAGATTACAACTTTTTGATTTACATTATAATACCTTCTGTATTATTAAAGGTAAAATGGACTAAAAATACTAATTATTGGCGTGCATACAGCCAAAATCTATCAAAGAATGATTTTCGTAGCGAAAAGATTGGAGTTCGTCACATTTATGGAATTTCAATTTTCCTGTTATCTTGGGTAAAAGTGATCAAATATTCATTTATCAAGCGCTAGGAAAGTTAGCATTCGACTTCCTTTATTGAATAATGCATCGAAAGATAAAAGTAATAAATTGAACATTCATACAAAGTGAATCTTCAACGAACTGTTTCATGGCGAGCGAATTGTTGAAAATATTTATTTATCAGCGATTTACATAGTAAGTGTACCGGTCCCTACGCTAGGCTTCATTTGAATATGGAAATCTAAGGTGATTTTTTAAACAGTTGTTGATCGACTTTAAAACATTGGAGGTCCCGATTTCATGGACAATCCATTATTCAGACCGCATGTAGGAAGGCAGCGTTTTACTAGATTTTTGAGATTAAAATTTACAAGATTTTATTCTCTATATTCTCAACCAAAACGAGCATCTGAGGAGGAAACTTTTTTTCTCATTAAATTCTTATAGCAAAAATAATTTTTTTAAAATAATTACAGTTGCTCCGGTGACTAAAACTCCGTGCCATAATTAATATCTTTCATATATTTGATAAATTTGTATGTTTTAAAATGGTTAAGAAAATACGGGAACTAGAAGTATATTACGATCAGTTGAAATCGCATATAGATCAGTTCCAAAAACTCATTGAGCAACCATTTGGAAATAAAACCATTAAGTAATGAGAATTATATCTTCTTTGTTAAATCAATGCAATGTGCCCTTAAAAAGACTTAAAAGAGGGTTTGCTATTTGAATTCGCTAAATGACAATGATTTAAAACAAAGTATGTATCTCAGTGGAGCGGGTTAGCCCACTGGTAAGGCAGTGGATTGCTGTGCTTAAGGTCCCGAGTTCGAATCTGATATGGCTTATGAAATCTTTATTATTCGCCACAGTTCGTCTCGTGGGCCGAGAGACCCTCCTGGGGCAAACCCAGCCTCTATAAAGTGGGTACCCTTAATTGAAAAATTAAGGGGAAAAAACCTGGCGGTTGAGCGTGATCACGGTCAAATCACCGCCTTGCACGACCGCTGACCAAGAAACAGTAGTCTTCCTTACATAGTACTGAACCCAAGACCCTTCATGGGTTGTAGTGGTACAGGTTTTTATGTATCTCAGCATTATGGTCGGGAACGGATTCAGCACGAAATTTGGGGGGCATGACTCCTCTTCTTCATAATCACAGTGGCTGACAGCACCGTTCTATAATGAGATTGTTACCTTGTATAACAATAAGGTAAGGAATGCGAAGAAAGAAAGAAGGAATGCGATCTAAACAACCTTAAGTGTTATGTTTAGGGCTTGGTAACTACCTTATCGCATGAAATGTGTGAACTATAAGTTTTGGCAAAGTTGTGATTAAGTTAAGCGAAAATCATAATCTTGATAAATTTTTACTTTGAAAAATAAAATTTAAATAAACACCTCTGGGACCACAACCCATGGATAGTTAGGGTTTAATGCTTTATAAGGACGTTCTATTTCTGGGCCAGTATTTGATCAAAGAGTTGATCATATCAAGGCCTAATTAATTTTTTAATTGGTTTTATAATATTAATTAATCTTTTTTTGCTGCATACGATAAAGAATTGTTTTTTTAGTATTTTTATTGTTAAAAAGATTAAAGAAGAACTTTTTTAATTACGTTTAAATTAATTTTAGTTTTAATTTTATAGAGTAAATGGTGTATGAACTGCTTAAGATTGATTATTTCAGTTGTTTATTTCATTTTTTTATTTCCTGATATTTTGATTTGTTTTTTTGTAAACAAAGCTTGAATGTGTTCAGTCCTCAATATTACCATAGTCTCGAATGAGACAGAATATAACATTACCAATAAGGGGTTGTATTAATAATAAATTTAAAAATCTATAAAGGCTAGGTGTACTTCCTGTGTTGTCTTCAGATTTTACTACTCACTATAACTAGAGTTTACTGACAACGACTACTACTTAGCAGTATTTATAGAGAGTAAAATTTAAAGGAAATATATTTTGAAAAAATAAAATAAAATAAAGAATTAATAAAATAATCCTGCAAAGTTCGCTAAATGGGTTAACGCCTGTTTTCAAGCAACGTACGATTTTAGAAAGAAACAGCATGGTTTTATAATTAGGTTATAGTGTTATTATCTAACATCAAGCTCTTACAATAGCCAACATCGTTTGGCAAAACGATCCTGTATTGTCAGTAATAAGAAAATATCCCGAATAAAGATCAGCCACAATACCTAACCACATACCACGTAAACATAAATAAAAATGCGTGCGTGCGCGCAACACACAACTTTCACTTACCAACTTACTTAGATTAGTAATTGACGTGTTTTGCTAAATATCATTTCCAAAAGTCACACATTTTTCTACATTCATATCTCATTTTTGTTAATCGTTAAAGCCGTTTTTGAGTAAATAAAAAAACCACGTGAAAATGATACAAAATTTATTAAGTAAAGTCCCCCCTCCCGTAAATCAATTTTGATGACATTTTTACAGTCATATCTCGGGCATATAAATACATCAAATACCAAGTTTGATCAAAATCGTTAAAACCGTTTTTGAGTAAATAAATAAAACACGTGAAAATGATACAATATTTATTAAGTAAAGTCCCCCCTCCAGTAGATCAATTTTGATGACATTTTTACAGTCATATCTCGGGCATATAAATACATCAAATACCAAGTTTGATCAAAATCGTTAAAACCGTTTTTGAGTAAATAAATAAAACACGTGAAAATGATACAATATTTATTAAGTAAAGTCCCCCCTCCAGTAGATCAATTTTGATGAAATTTTTACAGTCATATCTCGGGCATATACATACATCAAATACCAAGTTTGATCAAAATCGTTAAAACCGTTTTTGAGTAAATAAAAAAAACACGTGAAAATGATACAAAATTTATTAAGTAAGGTCCCCCCTCCGGTTGATCAATTGTGATGAAATGTTGGTTATCACATCTCTGGCATACAAATACATCAAATACCAAGTTTGATCAAAATCGTTAAAACCGTTTTTGAGAAAATCAAAAAAACACGTGAAAATGTTACAAAATTTATTAAGTAAAGTCCCCCTTCCGGTTGATCAATTTTAATGAAATTTTTACAGTCATATCTCGGGCATATAAATAGATCAAATACTAAGTTTAATCAAAATCGTTAGAGCCGTTTTTGAGAAAATCGAAAAAAACCTAAAAAGTTATTAAGTAAAGTACCCCCTCCCTTTAAGTAATTTTGATGAAATTTATGCTGTCACATCGCGGGCATATACCTACACTAAATACCCAATTTCAGGATCGCACGGTTTATAGTTTTTGAGCTAGTCTGTTCACACACACACACACAGACACACACACACACACACACACACACAGACCATTTTGCGGGACTTGGTTAATTGGACTCAGGGGACCCCAAAACGTGTATTTCCGTTGAAAACCGGAAGTCGAAATTTTTCACGATCGCAATACTTCCACTTACTATATATTTCATATATAGGTAAGTGAAAGTAATATACGATCCTGGTAAAATTTCTGCACATAACACAAAACCGCAGACGACCGAGAGAGCAGAGCCAGTGAAGGAAGCGCATCGGGTGCAGGCAGAGTGCAGGTGACCCTGACCCGTCCAAAGGGGAGTATTTTTAGCACCGCCGTCTCTCCTCTCGTACTCGGATCAAGGGGGCACAATTTCGGAGTTTCAGGGAAATTCCAGCTTCTTAAAATGTCATTGGCTGTTCATTATGCTAAAGTTATACAAAGGAAAAAATGCACGCATCTGAATCAATGAATAAATCCTTAGAATGCGTTTTAAATTGTGATTTTCTTCAAAATTATTATTATGTCTATACATTATTAATTATAACTGAAGTATATTTAGGCTATTATAGATAAATTTCAAATAAACCTAAGGAGCCCCACGTAGCAGTTTTTAACTAATCAGCGGGCTTAGTACTTCCCCAGTATAACTCTAATAGAATTGAAATCATTCTAATAACATTAATGCACAATAAACCTTGTAAACCTCAGCTCACTTCGACGGCCTAATATTTCCCGCTTCGAAAATAAACAGTTAAACCTACACTAAATTGAAAGGGTGGTAACAAAGAATTGCTGGACACAATAAAAAAATTTTCACCACATTTATTCCCCTTTTTACACTGAAATTTTCCACTAAAAAACGATTGCTAGTCCTAATAAAAAACTGAAATTTACTCACGGCACACCTTATTAGCGCGACTGTGAATTTACTTGAAAAAGAAACTTACTAGAAATGCTTGAAAAATACCTGTAAAAGAAAAAAATACTTGTTAATTGACATTCCAATTTGTATTAGGAAATTATCGTAAAATTAACAAAAAAAGTTTTAAAATTTCTAAGCAATGAAAATGTTTAGTTCTACCCCCTATCAAACGGTTCTCCCTAACAAAATACTAAATCCAAAATGTCCCACGGCTTAAAGGTGTATGCATGTAGTATTTTTATTAATTTCTCTTTTACACTAAGCCTTATAACAAAGGAAGTTTATTTTTCACAATTGCCATAATATAAGATAAAAGAACATAAATTGTGTTTTATGTTGGATAACTACTCAGACTGATATTTAGAGAAATATTAATAAGATATTTTACTTAAAGACCCAGAGAAAAAAAAGGTCAAGAAAAATAAATATATATGAAGAGAGCCAAAAATAATATAAACCAGATTGCTATAATTGATCATTTTTATCACATATATTTAATTTGCATTAATAAATTTATGAAGTGAAGTAACATTTATGACTATTATTATTATGAACAATATCAATATTTATTATGATTTATCTTTTCACATTTTTTTGTGATTTTCTGAAAAATAGGTCTAACGATTCTAAGTTGACATGTTTTACTAGAGAGGCTTAACTGGAAAATTTTCTTCTTATAAAGTACCTTTCATTTTGTTAACAATATTATATTTCAGTTCAAAACCTTAGTTCCGTTTAATGATAGATTTCTGAATGAAATATAATCATTTATGTTGGAACTGTAATCTTTTTCGGTTTCTAGAAGCCATTCTATCAATTTCTATTCACAAAAAAACTGTTAATAAATAACAAAAAATCTGGTGCGTGCGCGCAACACACATCTTTCACTTACCAACTTACTTAGATTAGAAATTGACGTGTTTTGCTAAATATCATTTCCCAAAGTTACACATTTTTCTACATTCATATCTTATTTTTGTTAATCGTTAAAGACGTTTTTGAGAAAATTAAAACAAACCCGTGAAAATGATACAAAATTTATTAAGTAAAGTCCCCCCCTCACTTAGATCAACTTTGATGAAATTTTTACAGTCAAATCTTGGGCATATAAATACATCAAATACCAAGTTTGATCAAAATCGTTAAAACCGTTTTTGAGTAAATAAAAAAAACACGTGAAAATGATACAAAATTTATTAAGTAAAGTCCCCCCTCCGGTTGATCAATTGTGATGAAATGTTGGTTATCACATCTTTGGCATATAAATACATCAAATACCATGTTTGATAAAAATTGTTAAAACCGTTTTTGAGTAAATAAAAAAAACATGTGAAAATGATACAAAATTTATTAAGTAAAGTCCCCCCTCCGGTTGATCAATTTTGATGAAATTTTTACAGTTATATTTCAGGCATATAAATAGATCAAATACTCAGTTTAATCAAAATCGTTAGAGCCGTTTTTGAGAAAATCGAAAAAAACTTAAAAAGTTATTAAATAAAGTACCCCCTCCCTTTGAGCAAATTTGATGAAATTTTTGCTGTCACATCGCGGGCTTATACATACTCTAAATACCCAATTTCAGGTTCGCACGGTTTATAGTTTTTGAGCTAGTCTGTTCACACACACACACACACACACACACACACACACACAGACCATTTCGCGGGACTTGGTTATTTTGACTCAGGGGACCCCAAAACGTGTATTTCCGTTGAAAACCGGAAGTCGAAAATTTTCACGATCGCAATACTTCCACTTTCTATATATTTCAGATATAGGTAAGTGAAAGTAAAAACTGGATTAATGAAATAAGGATTTTTTTTAAATTAAAAAGAGAAATAAACAATAATGAATCGAAAAGTACCAGCTTTGCAATAATTATACGCTACACCTTATGGGGAATAAAAAAAATTAAATAATGGGAAAAAGCTATTCTCTGTGAAGTTAGTAAGTAAATGAAAGTTGTCTGTTGCGTACATCACATCAGAATTGTATTTCTTTCTTTATTTGAATAATTATTAAGGAAGTAAATCGTTCTTTCATAATTTATCATTTTTAATATTTTACACAATAGATTTAAAATGCGATTTCATCCTAGTATCATTGTATATAGCACCAAAGAGGCATAAAAAAAATTAATATAACATAAATGTAATAAAATAAAAAGTGTACTTATGAAATCGCTTAGAAACATTTTAGAGCAAACACATTAAGGAAATCTAACCCCATAATATTTTTGAAAATTTTAAAAATTAATATAAATCTAATAATAATGACAATATTTTTTCATACTTAGATAATAAAAATAACTTTGGCAGAACTCCCCTTCAAACTACCCCTCTAACATGTTAATCTCATTGACTGCCCCAACCCCGCCTGCAGTTGGCCTGAACAGCAAAGTAATTCTAAACTACCCGAGCGTTGCTGACTTATTACTGAATGAATAAATGAATAGCTACAAAAAGTAATTTTTTAAATTAACCTTAAGTTATAAAATACGATAAATCATTTCATGATGGTAGCATTGCATTCCTAAATATTTTTGTAGAATTTCATTCATCGTTAAAAAACTGAGCACTTATTTATAAGCGAATTTTGAAATTTTTGATATGCTTCCTATGTTCTATAGCATGATAAAAATAAGTCATTAGTTGTAAAAAACTCCATTGGAGGAACCGTTCCTTTTGATCAATGGAACGGAAGGTTACTGGGACAGAGTCGCTTCAAAACACTGGGGTCTCTGACTCACGGTATTATTTCCGCCAAGTCCTTTTGACATTTTTAAGTCTTTTTCAGCATTTATACCGTAATGAATGTCATTTCATCTTTCCAATGAAATATTTAACCTCGTAGTGAGTTAGTGCAACCAGAAGAAGATTAAATTTTTTTCGCCATTCGTGGAATTATTAGATAGTACATATAAGTAAGTATTAAAAGAGACAAAGTGGGCATATTCATATAAGAATAATAACTATTATTTTTATAAACATTTGCTATATAATAAAAATAATATTTTTTTTACTTCTTGTATTATTTTGTAAAGATTCAGCTAATGCTCAAGTTTTTGGAGCTTGGCTGAGAAACAGTTGGTATTTATTTTTTATCAGTGAGTTCCTTACATATAGCTTGTCCAATGCAGGAAGACTAGGCCAACCAAGGAGAGCCGATTAAAGTTTTTTTTTCTTCCTTCTTTGATATCCCTTGTCTGCTTTATCCGATTGTTAAAAAGTTTTAGGAATTATCAATATCACGGTCTATAAGCGGTCTTGCATAGAGAGAGTAGAGGAACATTGCAAGATAATTCGTGAAACAACCTTTTAAAAATGCGATTTTGAGTTAGACCAGTTTAGCGTAAACTCATATATGGCATGGAAAACATTTTAGTCTCCTAGAAATATCCCCAGGAAGGTTGCCTTCGGAGCCTAAAATTCGTTTGAACGTATTTTGCATTTAGGAACTCCTGTTGCATACAATTTTCGGTATAATGAATATAAGGTCACTTTAAGTAGATTATAACTCCGTATGGTTGATGAATGATTGAGTTTTGAACTGAAAATTAAAAATCTGGTGCGTGCGCGCAACACACAACTTTCACTTACCAACTTAGTTAGATTAGAAATTAATGCGTTTTATTAATTGCTCCCTCTCAAATAAACACACCGGCTTTAATTATGAACAATGGTCTGTCATTAAAGGCGTACTCCGCATGCGTGGGCTCAACGAGTTTAATGAGTTGACTGAATATTTTTCTTTTTTTTCTCCTCTTTATGTTTTCTTTATTTTTATCATATCTCATATTTAGCCATTTCTTATTTTTAGGCGTAACGATAGAGGGTTAATAATTCCATGTAAAAGAAAAACAAAGGTACTTTATAGGAAACAAAAAAACAAAAGAGGCGCACCCCTCAGAACATTTTAATAATGAAAAAGCTTACCTGATATTAAAGAACACCTAATTTTCATTAAACATGACGAATTTGATAAAAATCGGTTAAGCCGTTTTTAAGATCATCGAAAAAAGGTAACAATTGGAAAAGAATTATGAAATAAAGTCCCCCTTCCGGTTGATCAATTTTGATTTAATGTTGGCTATCGCATCTTTGGCATATACATACATCAAATACCCAGTTTGATCAAAATCGTTAAAACCGTTTTTGAGTAAATAAAAAAAACACGTGAAAATGGGACAACATTTATTAAGTAAAGTCCCCCCTCCGGTTGATTAATTTTGATGAAATTTTTACAGACATATCTCGGGCATATAAATAGATCAAATACTCAGTTTAATCAAAATCGTTAGAGCCGTTTTTGAGAAAATCGAAAAAAACTTAAAAGTTATTAAATAAAGTACCCCCTCCCTTTGAGCAATTATGATGAATTTTTTGCTGTCACATCGCGGGCATATACCTACATTAAATACCCAATTTCAGGTTCGTACGGTTTATAGATTTTGAGCTAGTCTGTTCACACACACACACACACACACACACACACACACACACACACACACACACACACACACACACACACACACACACACACACACACACACACACACACACACACAAACACACACACACACACACACAGACCATTTCGCGGGACTTGGTTAATTGGAATCAGGGGACCCCAAAACGTGTATTTCCGTTGAAAACCGGAAGTCGAAATTTTTCACGATCGCAATACTTCCACTTACTATATATTTCATATATAGGTAAGTGAAAGTAAAAATATACCCATGTTATTATAATGAATATTTATCGCTTGGTTTATTTTTTATGAATTATACATCACCGTGTGTGATCAATCAGTGATTTTTTGGGATCCGCTCAAAGATAATAAGCTAAAAGAAAGGTTTATCATCATGAAAATGCCTCTTTTAACCAATAGTTTCTCTATTGACTATTGACTGAAAAAAGTCAAAGGTAGCTGTATCCTTATTCATACGAGTGGTGGACCTTTAAAGAATTAATTTTATAATAATGATAATTAGTATGAAGTGGAATTAGTGTGGTATCATTGGTCCCTCCTATGAGAGTATAGAAGCATGAAGTATCCATCCGATCTTAAAAGTTTCCCGTTTACTTGAAAGTTTACCATTCTCAAGTATAAAAATTATTTTCAAAAGATTAAATAAGAGATATGAACTTATATTCAGTACCTAACTTTTTGCATTCCCTTCTAAACCTTTAGCCGCTGTATAAAGACCTCAATCGGGATTTGAACTCACAAAGTTTGTGTTAAAATTATTTGTCAGCACCCCTCACGACAACACCACCCACCAAGTATACTCCACTTGTCGACGTTAGTAAATATGTCACAGTGTTTGGCTACTTTCCTCTAAAGACAAATATTTAATAGCATTAAGGAAATTATAGCTTACTGGAAAAAAAAGCTAAAGTTCAAAAAAAAAATTCTTCTGATATTTAAAGCAGCAGCTGAGGAAACTCAAGCTGAAAGAAATTGAATATCAGCCACGCGCCGCTCTCAGCCCGGGCTGTAAATTTTATTGGATCATTGAAAAGCCGCCCCGATCATCCGATTTAATTTAGATTATTCACTATTCGGTGACCTTTGTGCCTTTTCCCTTATTTAAATTTAATAAGACTATTTTATCAAATTTATGTTCCTTCTGCCAATCATAAGTTTAAATAGCCAAAATCAAATAATTATCTATGATTTTTAAATGGAACATTGTTTCCGCACACATGAAAACTCGTTAAAAATTTAAATTGTTTATTTGGCATGGCCTGATTTCTAGAGTTTTTGATAGTTTACTATTGTATAGTAAACCTACTATGTTTACAATATAATTTATATTTCATATTTTTTAACCATTGTCTATGTACTTGGGCAAAAAATAAATAGAAATGTCATCTAAAATCTTTATAATAAAAACTTTATAACATTCTTTAGATTTTTTTTTTCCTGAAAACGATGGTGAAGTCTGTATATTGGATGGAGTACATCAACAAAATTATTTTTGTTATTATAATAACAGTATTAAAATACCTTTAAAATTTAAATACCAGAAAAATTTAGCCTTGTATTCCAATAGTAGTTGATTCATTTTTCGGTTCATTTATTTGACTTATTAAAATGTTCTCGAATGAAGTGAAATTTGATGGATTCCGGGGTATATTTCGAACGTAATAATTTATTGAAGATTTTTGGTGATTAGGAAGATTTTTAGTAGGTAGGCTATTTCCATATTACTGTAGGTCTTATTAAAAAACTGATTTCAGCATTCTTTGCGAAAATAAAAATTTGCTATAAGAAATTCCTGTCTATCCTTTACATTTTGGATAACTTGCAGAGATGATAACAACCCCAGAATATATATTTTTTATTACTCTATTAAATAGTCTTCAACAAATGGGATAGCTTTGCACTTAATTTCTATTTTCACACATTATATGAAATCGCCATAATGTTTTAAAGTACCTACATTACTTTCCATTATGTCGAAGCAAAACTCTTATAACATAGTAATCGAAGCTATAATTATGGTCCATAAATATAATTCAATAATATATTTCAAATTTTACGGCCGGAAATTATAGCAGAGGAATAACCATCATAAATATTTTATGGACCGTTTACTGCCTGAGCGGATAGTGAGGAAAACAAAAGACCTTTTCTACAATAAATCCAAGCGATATGAAAAACAACAAATTTATGGATCGTTATCTTCCAATGGAGGAGATAAAATGATTCATTTTTGTATTGAATTTTACTTGTTAAACAACAAAGTAAACTGGCTCAATTTTAAAGTAACATTTTTTTTTGTAATGAAGTATCAAAAATTATTTTTTAATTCTATCATAGAGGGATTCATACTTGTAAAGTACTTGATATGGGAAGTTGTAGTTCTTGTTATTTAATTTTCCTTGACCAAGGATTATACAATAAGGTGAACGTTTCAGCATTCACCGTCAACTAAGTGTGCATTATTAACCCCAATTAACATGTGTACCCAAATACATATAAAGGGGCTGATTGTTATTTCCCAAATTCAAATTACATAATGAATAAATCATCTGTCAAAATAAATATTTTAAGTAGGCATCGGTAATGACTATATTCAATAATATATCAAACCCTAACAATATCCTGTAGCTAGGCCCTAATTCATATGGCATATGGGCACCAGCATATGGCATTGATCATCAGTCCATAACTTAAGAGTTGTACAGGGAATTAATAGCCATTGTTGCCAGTATTACAATATTATGAACTTTTAATAAGTAATTTTATTTTTTCCTGTTCATAAATAATTGTAATAATTAGTTGACTATTGTTTGTTGAAGAGATATAATCAGTCCATTTAAATATATTTTTACCATCCATCCAATCTCAAGCATATTTTTGTTTCAATGTCTATGCATAAGAATGTCCAAAACAGTGATTTTTTGATTATTGGATATTATTAGAATATTCTTTAATAATGGTACAAAATTAATATTATAATATTTCAAGAAATTTATAAATCAATTCGTTAAAGAATAGACTACTTTATGCTAAACTTTTATGACTATCTGAATTATTACTAAAATATTTTTATTTTTTCAGGTAAGAACTACCACCGTGCGCAAATAGAACGATTAGACTGTAAGTAAATTATAGTTGTCCATAATTATATATGAAGAATAATTGTTGGTAATAAATGAAAAGAAATATAACTAAACTATTCCCAATTTGCAATCAGATAAAAACAAGTTTATTTTAAGATAAAGTAACTAATTGAAACTCTTAGAAAAAAACAATCTGGTGTTCATACTTCGTTCATACTATGTTATTCCTCGTTGCAATCAGATAAAAATACTAACTTAATTATAATGGTAAAAAAAAAATATATATATTAAAATGCAAAATAAAAACGATATAAAAAGAGAACTAAAAAAAAGTCATTCCCCGTTGTTTCTCTGGTATTATTTTTTTTAATCTGGATTAAAGCTATTATTTCTGAAGCAGTTTCTCTCTAAGGCTTGCTAAGTCCCCCGAAGCTTAGTGGGGCTTAGAGGGAATCAATAAATTTATATAGATCTGTTCCAGGCTTTCTCTCCAACCCTTAGCGTTATGGATAAAGTTCAATAACCCCTTACTAGACTCGTAAAAGATTTTGAAACTGTCCGAAAATAAAAATGCCTTAAATTATAAGTAAAAGTTGCATTTATTCATATAAAAAAATTTCAAATTATGTATTGTAATTATAATTCATTTGATATGCAGTAAGCAATATAACTAAATGGGTATTTACAGTAAGTAGCTGCCTAATTATGTCATATTTCAAAGCTATTATCAGCAATCGTTTATAGGATACAGTAACTGCAAATATTAAAATAAGATATCACGAAATAAAATATATAAATTATTATACCTGTTGTTTTATTTATTTATCTTTGTGTGTTAGATAAATATTAATAATGTCTACTCATATATACATTTCATAAATGCTTAAGTACTTTTTTTCCTAAAATTTTTCAAATTAATGAAAAAATAGAAGCATGTTGATAAATTTTTATATTCGAAATTAAAAAGTAAAATTTAGTTTCCAGCGGGATATGTCAACCATTTTAATTTATTAAATCGTGTAATAAATTCTAAAAATCGCAAAATAAAATAATAAGGAAATCCGTTTGCAAATGCACTAGCCCTCGTAACCCCTCATTGCATACCGTGTCTTAAGGACTAATTTGCAAAACCGTTATATTACGGAGCAGTTGAAAATCACCCTTGTTTTTGTCAAACCGTAGCTCTTACGAAATAGTTCCCAGGACCTGTTGTCATGGTAAATCTTAATTTATGACAATCTTACATTGTTTCATTTAGTTATGTTAAGGAAGGTGATATAAGTGAATTGATGTTCGGTTCCTTAAAGTTCCACTTCAACAAATTTCTAAGCGATTGTTAACATTCGAAACTGAGAGGAAAGAGAAACTGCTATCGAAAAAAATATTAGGAGTGAATTAACTATTTTTTATGTGGCTATTAATTCAATTCGTAAGACCAGATAAGTATGATGATAGATAAGTTGGTGTGCATGATACTCATTTTTTTTTTTATATGTCAACTGTCTGGGATATCGTGGGTTGTCTTATGCGGTTTAGCGCAGGGTGAGCTAAGTCTACGTCCCTCCTTCTTTTTTGTTTATATTGTTGGGTTGTTTTATAATTTCAATAAGTTCCCTGGCAGATCTCTGATGGTAGTTATCAATCCTGGCTATGTCTCTGGTGTCTTCGAAGGCAATGGTGTGGTGTGTATTGTGAAATTGTTGTGCTATGTGCTAGGGCCGATTGGTCTGTTCATTTAGCTGTGGCCTTGTTTCTCCTTATCTGTCCTATGTATTGTTTTCCACATGAGCAAGAGATACTATAGAGTCCAGGTTTCATGAGTCCAAGGTTATCTATCTCATTCTTGTACCAGCCCTAATGAAGCCCCCACAGCACGATGGGCGATAGCTTGGCGACTGTTATCGAAAATACACGTCGAACTCTGAAGACCAAATGAATGTCAAAAATATAGACCATGAAAGCCTAAAACAAAAAAATAAGTAGAATTCCAGAAAAGAGTTGTCTATTCACATGTTATATCCCGACGAATATGAACACACTTTTCTCCAATTTTTTCACTATTTAAATGAACATTGTCTATCCTAAAACTGGGGAGAGTCGATATGAAACTTAATCAGATTTTCATCAAGGTTTTAAGTCATTTGTTTTTTTGATAATTATTTAGTATTTTTCTGCTGGCTTTATAGAGCTTGTAGATATTTAGCCGCCTGAACCAGCCTTCTTAGACTCTGCCTTATCTTTGGGCACTTTTCAATTTTTACAAAAAAAAAGGACATCTGCAATTTTGTCATAGATGATACGTTTCTTTCTTAAAATATATTTATTTAAAATTTCATATTTAAAAAAATTCACAATTCATATTTCATTACTTATGCCTATTGCAAAAATAATCTAAATCACCATAACCCATTTTCGTGTAACATAATTTAAAGATGAACCTTCAATATAGCCAATATTGTTTGTATTGTGTTTACAGACCAGCAATGTTTTATATTTAAAAATCTGTAAAGCCAAACGTTCCACTCTTTTACTTTTTTCACTCTCAGAGCAGGTTGGAGGGACTGTATTTACTCTGGTATGATACTCTTTCAGCAGTTGGTTTTCCAGCTGGTTGACATCGCTACGAAAATCCGCACATGTTTATCAAGTTCTTTCTATTTCATATTTGGTCATTTCTTATTAGTAGGGATAAGCAGAGGCAATATATAAATACCATATATAAGTATAAATCAAAGGTACTTCATAGGAAGAAAATTTTGCTTCGCCACTTAAGCCTCATCAAAACATTATTCTGATGATAAAACCTACCTGATACTAAGGATTCTTGATTCTCACTAAACTGGCGAGTTTTATCAAAATCGCTGGAGCCGATTTTGAGCAAATAAAAAAGAAGTCCTAAGATTTAAGAAATAAAATCCCTCTTATGTATACCCAATTTTGATGAAACTATCGATGTCACATCACGGGCTTATACCTACCTCAAATACCTAATTTCAGTTTAGGTAGCCTTAATTGTTTTTGAGATAGTCTGTTCACACACACACACACACACACACCATTTTGCGGGACTTGGTTATTTTAGGGTCCTAAAACATGTGTTTCCGTTGAAAACCGGAAGTTGATTTTTTTGACGATCGCTTATATATTACAGACTTCATATACATATGGGTCATTTTCCCAGAAAGGGCAAATCGCATCTTTTAGAGCAAGTTGAAACGTTTCTGACGGTCTATCGTTGTTTAAAAAAATGGCTGTATTTAAGTATTGAACAGAAAAAAATGGATGGTCATACAATACAATATCGGGTGTTTTTGTCCCGCTCGAGTTTACTCGGAGATTAATTGTATATAAATGTTTCCGTTGCTTTCTACTTCTAAAGCTCATTGAAACGTTTCGAACGGTCTATCATTTTGTCAAAAATCTGCTTTATTTACGTAGTAAACGAGAAAGAATTAGAAAGCCTGTCGAATTCTGATGTCATTAGCCCGCCTCTCCGGAATTGGAAAGTAATTGTATCTAAACTTTTTCGCTGCTTATTACTTAAAGTACTCGTTAGCGCGTTTCCAACGGTTCCATTTATTTAAAAAGCATCTTTATTTAAGTAGTAAACGAGAAAAAAAACTATATGGTCATAAAAATTTGTTTAATGGCTCATAGATGGCTTAGGATTTTTGTCAGCAAAAAAAAAAAATAAATAATAGACAAAAATAAAATAAAAAAAAATATTTTTTTATTAATCTAATCTTAATTTTTGGATGACCACCTGTTTTAAATTATTTTTAAATAATTTATTTTTTGAAGAGAAAAGATTTGGCTCCGCCGGGAGTCGAACCCGGGTCTCCCGCGTGACATGTCCGTCTGTGATGCAGTAGTTAGCATCCGCGCATGTCACGCGAGAGACCCGGGTTCGACTCCCGGCGGAGCCAAATCTTTTCTCTTCAAAAGATAAATTATTTAAAAATAAAATAAATAAAAAAAACTCAAGAAAAAATATATTTAAACGAACCCTCAGCACATTTCTTTTCCCGTCTTCCGAATTTTTTTTTACTTTTTTTTTTTTTAATAAATAATAAATGCACCCTGCTCTTGTATAACCTTGCATTGGAGTTCAACCAGTGCTATGTAAAGAGCACCCCTAAATATTTTCCAGACGTTAATTCGACATTTCCAATTTCAAGAATTCCAAGTTCAGATTCGCCCTTTCTGGGAAAATGACCCATATAGGAAAGTAAATATAATAATTGGTGATTATGTTTAAATATTGAATTATTATCCAAGTAATCTTAATTATTAAATTTACGTCCTAGAAAAAAAATATTAAAAATATAAAACAATTTTATTGTGTTAATAAATAATTTTACATAAGGTTTGCATAAAAATAACATAAAGAGCTCAACATTTATTTTAATCAATTATTATATAATATTTCCTATAGAGAATGTTTCGAAAACAAGTTGGAAAGTACAGATGAAGTTAGCTGACAGAAGTGCTATATAAAGTTAGACTTCAAAGTTCATAAGGTCGGTGATAAATAACTCTTCCCAGCTAACACCGCCACCCCCAAGGCCAGGTATAAATAAATCCATCATCAGTAAATATTTAAAAACATTAAAGGGCGGTAAAAAATATTTCAATATTATAATTATTTTGAATGTAATAAAACAAAACGAAAAAAAAAAAAAAAACAGTAAATATTTATGAATGAAAGGTTTTAATCCGTAAAAAAAAAAAAAAAACTATGTAATTTTCATTATTCTTTAAACTAGATTTCATAATTATTATCAAATTTCATGAAAAACTGAAGGGTAAAAAACTCAAAACGAATACTTAAATATGATTAATTAGAGAAAGTATTACCGTACATTAAATATTAAGTATCATAAATATTAATAAAAATGCACTAACAAATAAGAAATTATTTGTATATCATTGTGAAAACTGTGAATGGATCTATTTTTAGAGACGTAATTATGAGTTAAAATTTATTTAATTTTGATATATTTATGAATGTTCTGAAAGGACATGCTTTAGTAATTCAATACTTTGGCCTACCGGGCGATAATTATCATAATCATAATCAGTTTATGCGCACAGCAAAGTGTACTTAGGTGCCACCCTCGAAAAGCACCTAACACTATCTTAGTATTCCGAAAAAAAAGTCCTAGAGGCTAAAAACCACTTGTTAACTTCGCCAAACCTTTCCCTACGCCTCAAGGCCGGCCCTTCTTCATGGAGCACCGATGCTAGCAGTTCCACAGTTCCATAAAAAAGCTCCAGCAATTTCAGAACGGCATACTGAGACGTATTGTGAAACACACGACATTATAAAGAACGAAAACTGATTTACTGCATACCACTCTTGAAGTTCCGACAGTCAATGAATTTATTAGACGGAGACACATCAAATTCTTTGACAGCTTCAAGCACTGCACCAATCCACTATTTCAAACACTCACACCACCCTACCACAGAGGTGGCAAAATCATGTCGACGGCCTCAGATTAGACTAACTTAAACTGGAAACTGCTTACTTAACCCAACAAAACTGGTGAACTCCATCACCAGAGACAGATTTGTCACTGACTGCCACCTAATACATTAAACTGTCACAAAACACTCTTAAAATGCAACTTATACAGTAAAAGAGTTCCCCATATGAATATAGAAGTTCTCCATGTTCCTGCAATTCTACGAAAACGAAGAAGGGGCTAAGAAAAAAAAAGAAAAACTTCTATAACCTCCTTTTTTATATTTGTTAAAACACAGATGACTTTATTTAGTGTAGCATAGTAAGATAGTACACTTTTAAACTAGTTTATTCTTAATTTTTGATTTCCTTAATCTTTTAATGCAAATTTATTTAGTCATTTTGCTGATACTTGATACGTTTTAGAAAGCGGCTCTACATACTTAATCCACTTTAAGGAAGGATAAAATGGCTATCCTAGCAAGGAATATATTTCAGGGACATCTTCCTAAGCATAATATACCAAAGTCCTCATCTTACAAAGCACCCCATAAAGTAAGGGCTCCTATCTTTTACCATATTCGCGCTTCTTTGTGCTCTCTTCTGAAGATCTTTGGCTTTCAAGATTAGACAAAGGAATTTCACTACTATGTCCCTTATCGATAAAGAGTAAAAATGTGGATAGTCCTGAACATAAATTTAATTCAACTCCTCTGTAATAATACTCTTCGATAACGTTATGAACTTTTTTTTTACTATTTACTTTCGTTTTCACACTCAGCGATCTTTGTCAGAAAACTTTCAATAGCATGCAGAACTGATACTTGAACATATTATAACATATGCTATATGTTAGGCATATATAAATAAATATACTTAAATTGAAAGAGAGGATAGAATATAGAAATGAAATTTAAATATTTCGTTTCTCGGACTAACATGGTTATAATATAATTAACTTTTTTAGGCAGGTCATACCTCGGAAAAAGAACAAACAAAAATCTGGTGCGTGCGCGCAACACACAACTTTCACTTACCAACTTATTTAGATTAGAAATTAATGCGTTTTGTTAATTGCCACTTCTCAAATGAACAGAACGGCTTTAATTATGAACAATGGTCTGTCCTTAAAGGCGTACTCCGCATGCATGGGCTCAACGAGTTTTATGAGTTGAGTGAATATTTTTATTTTTTTCTCCTCTTTATGTTTTCTTTATTTTTATCATATTTCATATTTAGCCATTTCCTATTTTTAGGCGTAACGAGAGACAGTTAATTTCTCCATATAAACAAAAACAAAGGTACTTTATAGGAAACAAACAAACAAAAAAGGCCCCAACCCCCCCCCCCACAAAAAAGCCCCCTCAGAACCTTTTAATAATGATAGAGCTTACCTGATATTAAAGGAAACCTAATTTTCATTAAACATTACGAATTTGATAAAAATTGTTAAAGCCGTTTTTGAGATCATCGAAAAAAAGGTAAAAATTGGAAAACATTATGAAATAAAATGCCCGCTTCGTTTGACCAATTTTGATGTACTGTTGGCTATCGCATCTTTGGCATATACATACATCAAATGCCCAGTTTGATCATTATCGTTAAAACCGTTTTTGAGTAACTAAAAGAAACACATGAAAATGATACAAAATTTATTATGTAAAGTCCCCCCTCCGGTTGATCAATTTTGATCAAATGTTGGCTATCACATCTTTGGCATATACATACATCAAATACCCAGTTTGATCAAAATCGTTTAAGCCGTTTTTGAGTAAATAAAAAAAACACTTGAAAATGATGCAAAATTTATTAAGTGTATTCCGTGTATTCCCACGGTTTATAGTTTTTGAGCTAGTCTGTTCACACACACACACACACACACACACACACACACACACACACACACACACACACACACACACACACACACACACACACACACACACACACACACACACACACACACACACACACACACACACACACACACACACACACACACACACACACACACACACACACACACACACACACACACACACACACACACACACACACACACACACACAGACCATTTCGTGGGACTTGGTCATTTGGACTCAGGGGACCTCAAAACGTGTATTTCCGTTGAAAACCGGAAGTCGAAATTTTTCACGATCGCAATACTTCCACTTACTATATATTACATATATAGGTAAGTGAAAGTAAAAAAATCTGGTGCGTGCGCGCAACACACAACTTTCACTTACCAACTTACTTAGATTAGAAATTGACGTGTTTTGCTAAATATCATTTCCCAAAGTCACACATTTTTCTACATTCATATCTTATTTTTGTTAATCGTTAAAGCCGTTTTTGAGTAAATAAAAAAAAAACCGTGAAAATGATACAAAATTTATTAAGTAAAGTCCCCCCTCCCGTAGATCAATTTTGATGAAATTCTTACAGTCATATCTCGGGCATATATATACATCAAATACCAAGTTTGATCAAAATCGTTAAAACCGTTTTTGAGTAAATAAAAAAAACACTTGAAAATGATACAAAATTTATTAAGTCAAGTCCCCCCTCCGGTTGATCAATTGTGATGAAATGTTGGTTATCACATCTTTGGCATATAAATACATCAAATACCAACTTTGATCAAAATCGTTAAAACCGTTTTTGAGTAAATAAAAAAAACATGTGAAAATGATACAAAATTTATTGAGTAAAGTCCCCCCTGCGGTTGATCAATTTTGATGAAATATTTAAAGTCATATTTCAGGCATATAAATAGATCAAATATTCAGTTTAATCAAAATCGTTAGGGCCGTTTTTGAGAAAATCGAAAAAAACCTAAAAAGTTATTCAATAAAGTACCCCCTCCCTTTGAGCAAATTTGATGAAATTTTTGCTGTCACATCGCGGGCTTATACATACTCTAAATACTCAATTTCAGGTTCGCACGGTTTATAGTTTTTGAGCTAGTCTGTTCACACACACACACACACACACACACACACAGACACACACACACAGACCATTTCGCGGTACTTGGTTATTTTGACTCAGGGGACTCCAAAACGTGTATTTCCGTTGAAAACCGGAATTCGAAAATTTTCACGATCGCAATACTTCCGCTTACTATATATTTCATATATAGGTAAGTGAAAGTAAAAATCTGGTGCGTGCTCGCAACACACAACTTTCACTTACCATCTTACTTAGATTAGTAATTGACGTGTTTTGCTAAATATCATTTCCCAAAGTCACACATTTTTATTCTACATTCATATCTTATTTTTGTTAATCGTTAAAGCCGTTTTTGAGTAAATAAAAAAACCCCGTGAAAATGATACAAAATTTATTAAGTAAAGTCCCCCCTCCCGTAGATCAATTTTGATGAAATTTTTACAGTCATATCTCGGGCATATAAGTACATCAAATACCAAGTTTGATCAAAATCGTTAAAACCGTTTTTGAGTAAATAAATAAAACACGTGAAAATTATACAAAATTTATTAAGTAAAGTCCCCCCTCCAGTAGATCAATTTTGATGAAATTTTTACAGTCATATCTCGGGCATATAAATACATCAAATACCAAGTTTGATCAAAATCGTTAAAACCGTTTTTGAGTAAATAAAAAAAACACGTGAAAATGATACAAAATTTATTAAATAAAATCCCCCCTCCGGTTAATCAATTGTGATGAAATGTTGGTTATCACATCTCTGGCATATAAATACATCAAATACCAAGTGTGATCAAAATCGTTAAAACCGTTTTTGAGTAAATAAAAAAAACACTTGAAAATGATACAAAATTTATTAAGTCAGGTCCCCCCTCCGGTTGATCAATTGTGATGAAATGTTGGTTATCACATCTCTGGCATATAAATACATCAAATACCAAGTTTGATCAAAATCGTTAAAACCGTTTTTGAGTAAATAAAAAAAACATGTGAAAATGATACAAAATTTATTAAGTAAAGTCCCCCCTCCGGTTGATCAATTTTGATGAAATTTTTACGGTCATATTTCAGGCATATAAATAGATCAAATACTCAGTTGAATCAAAATCGTTAGAGCCGTTTTTGAGAAAATCGAAAAAAACTTAAAAAGTTATTAAGTAAAGTACCCCCTCCCTTTGAGCAAATTTGATGAAATTTTTGCTGTCACATTGCGGGCTTATACATACTCTAAATACCCAATTTCAGGTTCACACACACACAGACACAGACAGACACACACACACACACACACACACACACACACACACACACACACACACACACACACACACAGACCATTTCGCGGGACTTGGTTAATTAGACTCAGGGGACCCCAAAACGTGTATTTCCGTTGAAAACCGCAAGTCGAAATTTTTCACGATCGCAATTCTTCCACTTACTATATATTTCATATATAGGTAAGTGAAAGTAAAAAGGCTCCAGCTGCATCGTTTATTCGAAAATCCGCATAGTATTAAAAAAAAGGCAGCCAAAATGAGACAAAAAGTTTTATGCTTACTATATCTTTATATATATCCATACTTTATATATTGATTTAATAAATCACGTGTAACGATGGGAATCCGAAACTACCCAACCAATCTTGATAATATTTGGGTCATTGTTTGCAGTTTTGTGCAACTTAAAAGATTGGGTAGTTTTTATCTCGACTATTAACCTCAATATTCCTGTAATTGCAAATTAAATGTTCATTATACTAAATCGATGTTTATTATACTAAACACTAAATCGAGTGTTATTTTTGCCTATAAATTTCCAACATATGGTCGTGTAAGTCGATTTATCGAGATAATATTTCGTTCGATATTTAAGTTCGATAAATATGGAAAGGCTGATAACACAAGATAGTTGTCAATAAACAACACAAATCGGCTCCTTATTCCATTTGTATTGATGACATTCTCAATAATCTTTGGAATCCAAAAATTTTCTGTCATTCGCATCACTTTAAACCATATTTCCACATTAAGGTCTGCGACCAAAGCAAGGCAATACAAAGTACACCTCAACATATTGGGGATCTTACATCATGAATCACTTGATTAGTGTTTAACACAAAAACTCACGTTGCGTCACCTCACTTCACCTTACGGAGCTGCGCCACAACCTAAGCCCGGCCTAAAATCACGACAGCACCAACCGAATTCAACAGATTCCTGGATTAGATTTAGGCTAACCATGGCCATCATAATAGTATTACCACGAAACTTTATATGTATTCAAGTTCATACTGCAGCCATTTCACACCATAAAACTTTATCAACTTGACAGTTAAATGTTACGGTTATATTTATCTCTCCAGAAACTATCGAGTTTCGAAAGATGAATATATTCAGCCATTTTCAAATAAAATGTTTGTAATTAATGTTACATTGGAATATGAAACATCTTTTAAAGCCCTAATGAGTTTAGAAATTAATAATAGGAAGCAAAGAGAAATAATTTTGCCAATAACAATATTAGAATTAAATGTTAAGTCTCGTTGAACGACTTGATAACGAACTAGAAATAGAAAAAAAAAGATAGCGCCTGTAACCAATTATAGCAAATTCAACAATACATAGGTATAATATAACCGTATCACAGTTTTCGTCATTATAAACCACGTTTATTTTTAATATTAAAAAAAATAGAGACTTAAAGGAAGATGGATGTCATATCGGCCAACTTTACAGCTTTCCTTGAAAGAGGGATCCACCCTCATCGAGAATTACGGATCAATATCTTGGAGTATTTTCAGGAAACGATACCACCCACTACTACAAGGAACCTATTGCACGATGCTATGGGAGAATATTAAAAAAAAAAATAAAGATGATAAATTAGGAGCTTCAGGAAACAATAGTTATTTATTTATTTATTTATGTTTCCCATGTAGATTTCCACCTGCGCTGTGGCGCATCGAGCAAATTTGGTCACTGCTGCTTTTGACTCTGACGTTCTTGAGACTTTCTTGCATTATAATTTACTAAAGTAAGAGGTCTCTTGGCCACCTTCGTTTCAGTCGACGTCGAGGCTGACCAGGTAACAGGGAGGAGGAAAGAGAATGGATGAGTGGGTTAGGATGATGTAGTGTTGAAGAGTGGAATGTTATTTTGTATATATTATTTTGAATATTTGTCGTGTATGAAAGATTTTACTGTCGGTATGTTCATGTCATTGTGCAGTGTATTATTCGAAATAAACCAAGGTGCATTTGTGATGCACCTGAGAATTTTGGATTGTGAAGTTTGTATTTTGTTGATGTGGATGTCTTTCGCGGAACCCCAAAGTTCTGCTCCGTATGTCCAAATAGGTCTTAAAATAGTCGTGTAAATTATTCGCTTGTTTCTTAAGGTGAGTGTTGATCTGTAGTCCAGGAGATGAGAAAGCTGCTTGTACCGTCTGTTGAGTTCCAGTTTTTTAAATTTGGTATGTATGTTCCACGTGAGTCGTTTGTCCAAGGTATCGTACGAAATTCTCTGAAGGAACTGGGTCATTGTTAATTGTCACAGGTGGACAGATAGATTTTCGTAGAGAAAAACTTACGTGACTTGACTTGGAGGAGTAAATTTTTATTTTCCATTTTTCGAACCATTTTTTTATTTCAAATAGATGACTTTGAAGGGCGAAGGATGCGATAGTAGGATTTTGGTGTGTTGAAACGATAGCTGTGTCATCAGCGAAACTAAAGATAGTGGTGCGAGGGTGCTCAGGGATATCTGATGTGTAGACGGAATAGAGTAAAGGACTTAAAACACTACCTTGTGGTACACCCGCAAGTTGAGGAAAGAAGGAGGAAAGAGAAGAGTCAACTGAAACACAGAAATACCGGTTAAGAAAGAAAGATTGAAGAATCAGGAAGTAAGTAGAAGGAATGTGCGGTTTGATTTTCCAAAGCAAGCCCTTGTGCCATACACTGTCAAAAGCTTTCTCAATGTCGAGGAAAACAGCAGAGCAGTATTCTTTTTTCTCGAAAGCGACAGAGATTGCATCTACTATTCTGTGACACTGTTGAATAGTTGAGTGATAAGACCGAAAGCCAAATTGGTGGTTCGGAATCACTTCACAACTTTCCAGGATTAGCTTTAATCTATTTAGAAAAAGTTTTTCAAATATTTTCCCCATGATTGGAAGAAGTGCAATAGGACGATAGGATGAAGGATTAGTGGTGGGTTTGGAAGGTTTAGGAATCATTTTGATAGTGGAAAGCTTCCAAAGAAGAGGAAAGTAGGTTGTGCGCAAGATTGCATTATAGATGTAAGTTAGAAAGATGACAGCTTTTCGTGGTAAGTGGCGAAGGATGAAGGGCGTGATTAGATCATAGCCAGGAGCTTTCTTATTTGGCATTCTATTTAATTCTTTGTACACTTCTTTAGGATGAAATGCTGGAGGAGGTGGTGACAGTGGTAGTGGTGTGGCAAGGTCGTCTTCTATTTTGTGAGTGATTCTATTGTCGTGAGTTTTGTCTGTCGCAAACACCTGAGATAGGAATACAGCGGATTCGTTGGCTTTTTCTTCACCCGTTATTGCCCAGGAGTTGTCTGTACGTCGTAGAGGATTTTGAATGTCTTTCGTCTTCAGTATTCGTCTTGTTGCTTTCCATTGTTATTCAATGTTATTGTTGTTATTCAATGTTGTTATTATTCCATATTGATCCATTGTGTTTGTTCATGGAGTCTATGTAATCTCTGTAGTTATTATTTTTCAATGCTATTAGTTCGTCGTGGAGTGTTCGGGTGAGTTTATTAAGTTTTGTCTTGTTTGATGGATATCTGGTCCTTTGCCATTGAGCCCTGATTCTACGTTTTTCTTTTATGAGATTACGTATTTTCTGGGGGAGGTAAGGATCAGATTTAGTGTATGGTTTCTTTGGTATGGTTGAATGCCAAACAGAATTTTGTATGGTCTCTGCAGTAGTTTACTGCGTTGTCAAGGTCGTCAGCCGTGGTAATAGAAGTCGTCAATGTAATTTTGCTGTTAATGTAATATTTAATTTTCCCAGTTAATGTAGCCATTGATTAATGTTGGTGGTTTTGGTTTTGTGAAAGGGTGGTTTGACAGTTCAAGGAAAACTGGGATATGATCGGAAGAAAGTTCATGAAGAGAGGAAACGTTAGAGTGTACGAGTGGCAGAGAGGTAGTGATAAAGAAGTCAAGAAATAGTTAAATAAATAAACTGATATTTAAATATATAACTTGTAACTCCCGCTGGTAAAAAAATATGCATCGTTGTCACACATATTTAACGCCGCAAATGAAAGGTCTCCTGATATGCATTGTTGTGAATGGCATGCTGAGGTTACATCTGGCAGTGATAATAAGATCCTAAAATACCAGAGCCGAGTTATTCATTAGGTTGGAAGCCTGCCATTGCCGAAAGGGCTTCCTGTTGACGGTCTGTTCCTTCTCTATCTGGGTTAATGTATGAAGGCACCACGTCGGTTGGCTTACCTTGCCAATTATCCAAATATACACATTAACTTTTATGTAAAATATTAGTTTTATTTTAATCGATTCTAAATTATACATCATTGTAATGTATTCTTCGAAACACAAAAGATCATTATAGCAATACCTACTTGCCGATATAAAATCGTAGATAACTTTGAATAAAATAAAGCGGAATATTTTCTCCATTTTTATTTCTTAATATTCCCCAAAAGGATATCTTTCAACGCATTTTTTTGTTTATCCAATATTTTAATTCCATATTAATTTGCAATGTGAACATTTTAATATGAATATCTCACGAGAAGCCGGAGTATTAAGCATTAAACGCGTCTATATGCGATACAATACGCAGTAAATAGCTATAAAATATTCAGTGGAAATTCTTTGAATTGGCTATTAAACAATTTTATTCAAAAATACTATCGCTTCTAAAATATTTCATAAGAAATAAATATGAAGCAATTATAAAATGAAACTAAATTTATGTTAAAGTTAGTTGCATCTTAAATGGTATATGCTTTATATGATAAGACTAGCATTCCCCGTCGCGGCTTTGCCCGCGAGCCTTTAAAATCAATTCTGTGATCATTATCATGGTATAGATTTAATATAATGTGTTAACTGATGTTAAGGAGATTTAGTAGAATCGGAGCTTCCGGTAGGTGGGAGGTTGGAGGGGGGAGCTGCCGGCTCGGTAGAAGAGAGGGAGGCGCGCAATGGAGAGAATTCACTAAAACCGCCGAAACAACCTACTCGTCGTGAACGCTTCATTTTTCGGCTTTAAAACATCGTTTTTTTTATGTATTCAGAAAAACTTAAATTGGAAAGCTCTTTATTTACTACAGGTTATTCAAGTAATAATGAATGATATTTATCAACATATGGTATCTTCCAAATATCTCATATAACACCTCTTCACTTAATTAGGTTTCCATCGCGAAGAATTACTGTTTTTGTTTTTCTTTCGTAATTGGTCAGCATGTTTCTTCATGGTTCTTCCACCTATATTTACTAACCAAGTGTTACGGCCTATTTGCTTCTCAATTACTCCTGTAGTCCAAGATGAGGGGTTTTTCCCAAAACTCCTAGCCAGAACCTCTTCCCCTGTACTAAATTTTTTAAATACAGTTCTGTCCTTCTCCACCTTCTCTCTTGAATTGTATGGACGTAGTATATCCAATTTGTTCCGTAATTTCCTTCCTAAAAATTTTTCGGCCGGGGTTGTTTTGGTTGCTGGGTGTATCGTAGTTCTGTAGTTCAACAAAAATTTTTGAATTTGTTCCGATAACTTTCCCCCTCTTATAGCATCGCGAATCTTATATATAGCTCTCTTGAATGTACCCACATAACGCTCGACTTGTCCGTTCGATTGAGGATGATAGGTAGGTGTTGTGATATGCTGTACTCCCCACTTCCGACAAAAATCCGCAAATTCCTTTGACGTGAATGTGGTTGCATTGTCGGAAACTAATTTTATGGGCGGGCCATATCTGTAAAATAGTTGATTTAATGCCACAATAGTATTAGTCGTGGTGATCCTCGACATCGAAATAATTTCTATCCATTTAGAACAAGAGTCGACCACTAATAAGAACATTTTATCTTGAAAAGGGCCGGCGAAATCAACGTGAATTCGAGCCCACGCTTCGCTTTCTTCTGGCCAAGAATTCAAATACCTTTCTTGTGGTTCTGCTCGCGCATAGGTATTGCAAGAAGTGCAATTATATACCAGTTCTTCAATGTCTTTACCAAGACCTGGCCACCAAACAGCTTCCCTTGCCCGTGATTTCATGCGTACAATACCATCGTGAACCTCATGAAGACATTGTAACACGTATCTCCGAAACTTGTGCGGGATTACTACCCGAATACCAAACATCACGCATCCTTCGTGAAATGATAAGGCGTTCTTTATCTTAAAATATTCCTTAACTTCAGGATCACCTTCTTTATTCAACTCTGGCCACCCAGATACAATCCACTGTGAAACTAATTTTAGTACTGAGTCGTTATGAGTTCCTTCCGCAATTTCTGAAAATGTTACCGGCATTGAATTTAATGAATCGTTGTTAATAGCCGCAATAATTACGTTCTGGAACCTTTCTTCATCCTTATCGAATTGTACATCTTGAGTTACTGTCAGACGACTTAGTCCATCAACTTTTCCAAAATTTTTCGTAGGCACGTATTCAACAGTAAATGTATAGCATGAAAGTAAAAGTGCCCAACGTTGAATTCTTGCAGACGTCATCGTGGGAATCCCTTTTTTAGAGCCAAAAATTGTGACAAGTGGTCTGTGGTCTGTTTGAAGAATAAAGTTCCTTGCCAGTAGGTATTGTCGGAATTTTTTTACAGCATAAATAATAGCCAGGGCTTCGCGTTCAATTTGTGAATATTTAACTTCAGCCGACGTCAGTGTTTTGGATGCATATGCGATGGGACGCTCAGATCCATCCGAATACCGATGCGATAGGCTACAACCTATTCCGACCGAAGAAGCATCAGCTGCTAAAACTAATGGCAAGTTTGGATCGTAGTGAGCTAATACCTGAGTAGATTTTAGGAATTTTTTAAAAGTTTCGAAAGCAGCATCGCAGTCCTGAGTCCAATTCCAAGGAACTCCTTTGCGGCGTAAACGATTTAGAGGGTTGCAGATTTCAGCAAAGTGTGGAATAAATTTGGAATAGTATGTTATCATTCCAATATACGATTCCAATTTTTTCAAATCGGTAGGTTTTGGCATATCTATAACAGCTTGAACTTTATCCTCCCCAGTGCGGATACCATCAACTGAAATATTGAACCCCAAATAATTTACAGACGCTAAGAAAAACTGACACTTTGCCCGATTCAGCCTGAATCCAAATTCTTTTACACGTTGCAGTACATTTTGTAAATTTCGAAAATGCTCCTCATCGTTTTTACCGGTAACGATTATATCATCTAAAAAAAATCCCACGCCTTTGATTCCACTGAGCATTGTATGCATAACCTTTTGAAAAATAGCTGGAGCTGGAGCGACCCCAAAACATAACCGTTTATATCTGAAAAGTCCTCTAATTGTATTAATCACCAATAATTTTTGAGAATCTTCATCGATTGGAATCGATAAATACGCATCGGTGATATCTAAAACTGTAAATTTTTTGCCCTCCGTTTAACTTAGAAAATAGTTCTTCAGCGGTCGGTAAGGGAAAAGTTTGTAATTCTAACGCTTGATTAAGTCCTGTCGAGAAATCTGCACATAACCTAATTTTCCCACCAGGTTTCCTAACAATGACACATGGTGCCGCCCATTGACTGTATTCGATAGGTTCAATTATATTACTTTTTAAAAGCCGATCTATCTCATCATTGACCTTTTCAATTAGTGCATACGGCACGGGCCTAGCTTTTTTAAAAACAGGCTTGCTGTTGGGTTTAAGAAATAAATGCGCCACCGCCTTAGAACTGGGTTCGTTTTTTGTTTCAAAAACGCAAGAATATTGTTCCAACATTTTATTTAATTCAAAATTACTACTTTTATTTACATTGGAAACACATGATTTTTTAAGATTTGATCTTTTCCACCATTCACTAATTGGAACGGTATCCAACTGCAACTGCGTTAACCAATCTCTACCTAATAGATCGTTAACTTCATAACCTTTTACTACAAAAACGGTTAGGTTTTTCTTCATTAAAGGTGTCTTGACTTGAACTTCACCTTTTCCTAATATTTCGATCACATGACCAGTGTATGAGCAAAATTTATGTTCCGAAGTGCAAAGCTTGAATTCATTAAGATATTTCCAAGATTTTTCTGAAATAACAGTAACTGCACTTCCCGTATCCAGTTGGAACTTAAAATCCTTTCCATTTACGACTAATTCGACAAATATTGGAGAAACCAAATCGTATTTATTCGAAATATTCAAAAGATCTATCGTTTCTATACATGTTGAATCATCTTTACATTCCACAATTTGTATTTTACCTTTACATACTTTTTTAATGTGCCCTTTTCGACCACATTTATGGCATATAAGTTCTTTGAAACGACAGGTTTTCCGTAAATGTGGCCCCCCGCACGAATAACATTTGTAATTTTCACGTTTTGTTCTTGGAACGACATTTGAAATTTCTTCAACTTCGGGAGATACCCTCAGAACCGAAAACAAAGTTTTTGAATGTTCAACGACCGTCGCAAAATCGTCGTAATCTTTCTCTAACAAGGCTGAACGAATATGAAAATCATCGATCCCCATGACAAACGCCGTGATAAGAGCATCTTGGAAAAAATCAGATGGAAATTCACATTTAAGTGCCTTTTCTTTTACTTTTAGAGCAAATTCTGAAAGGGAATGGCCGGACTGTTTTTGACTGAAGAATTGGACTCGTTCAGACACCTTAATTGGTTTTGAACATAGATTTGTCTTTAACTTTTTGAACAATTCTTCGTACGAAAACGAATTTAAAGAATCCGGTGCACATAATGTTATCAACATTTTTAACGTATTAAGCCGCAATCCACTTATGAACAATTCGCGTTTCCTTTCCTCTGATGTTATACGATTTAACTTTAATTGATTAGTAAACATGACATACCAGACTTCGATGTCATCGCAAGCCACATCCAACTTATCGCAAGACCATTCTCTCTTGCAAAATTGGTCTTCTTCATTTCCTTTGACATCGCTTTCCTTTGGTTTAACCATCCTCGTCGCCACTTTTATGTATTCAGAAAAACTTAAATTGGAAAGCTCTTTATTTACTACAGGTTATTCAAGTAATAATGAATGATATTTATCAACATATGGTATCTTCCAAATATCTCATATAACAGTTTTATACGCCCCGTAGATCAAGATCTTTAAAATGAGTCCAAAGTAGATATTTTTTCTCGAAGTGCAAAAATAGGTGTCCGTTACAGTTAAACGACAATATCGCCATTTAAACCCCTTAGGGGTTACATTTTTGAAACTCCTTTCTTAGTGGTTACCTACATCGCGTTTAAAACCTAAACTCCGAACTTCAAGTTTCTATCATTAGTAGTTTTTGCTCTACATTGATTCTATCATTCAGGACAAAGCCTCTTATATATATGGAGAAGAGATAGAAATAAACACGCACCATCCCCAATCATGGGAACAGTGGGCATTATTTGATTACCACTAATATTTAAATAATCAGTAGCCATATTTCATGTGAATGTCTATTTTAAGAATATTGTAACGGTAAATCGATATTCAAATAAAAAACATATGGTTTAAAATCTCAACAATAGATTTCCGTTAGCGTTAAACGACAATTTCGCCATTTAAGCCCCTTAGGGGTTACATTTTTGAAATTCCTTTCTTAGTGGTTACCTACATCACATTTAAAATCTAAATTCCGAACTTCAAGTTTCTATCATTAGTAGTTTTTGCTCTGCGTTGATTCTGTCAGTCAGGACAAAGCCTTTTATATATATAGAGATTATACACATTTGAAAATAAAATGTAAAAATAATTCTAACTTACTATTTAATAAAAACAAAAGGAATAGTAGTATTAAAAAAAAAATAAGTAAATTGAGATAAAGATTAGATAATCAATTACTTTTTATAAAAAGATAATAAATCAATAACATGCTTCGATTTTTTATTTATTTTTTTATCTTCATACTTTTATTCACACCTGTGAGCCATTAGCGAAAATCAGAGAATGTGTTCATATAAATTAAATAAGTATATAGGCATTGTAGGCATGAGGAAGGAAAGGAGGAACGAAGGAAAGTTCCAAGCAGGGTGGCGGGATGGCCGAGTGGGCAAACGTGTCAGAAAATACGCGTTGCCCATGGCAACGTATGATTGAGAACCGAAAGGTAGCAAGTTCAAAACCCTATATATATATATATAGATAGCCTAACTGGCGAGGAAGGGGAGGAACAAGAAAAAAAAAAAAGAAAAAAAAAAGTGCCAAGCAGCATATCTTTCCGGACTTGACACTAATTCAGGAGAAGAAGTCTCTCATCCAACTTCTTTTTAGCCGCCTTCTTGCAGGCATGTCAGCTATGGTGTTATGGTGTTAGCTATGGTGTTAGTACATATCTCCGAGGACAATACACCGAAGCTATGGTTATTGAATGTATGATGTTTTCTGTGTAGTATTATGCCTGTGGTTTGAATGTCAGGTGTAGGGGGTAAGTATAAAGGGTTATGTGAGAGTGGTGTCTTTATCAGTATCGGTGTACCGTCTCACAGTGGTTGAAAATCGACTATTTTCGGGAAAAAACCTTGTCAAACCTGACCTGTAAGCCACAAAAAAAAATGAAGTTGATATTAACATAACCACGGTTGAATTTCCTATAAAATATAGGGTAACTGTACCAATAGTTGACAGTTTAAGAAAAAAAAATTATATTATTGACACTGTTTACCAATATATTGATGTTAGGATAATCTTTGTTATGAATTTAATTAGGCCTATCCCTCTAGAAAACTAGGAATACAATATCCTATAGTCTACAATTACAGTTTTTATAAAAAATGATTTCTTATCAACTACTAAAATGAAGCAATAGTTGACACATCAAAATGTAAAGGTTTGGAAAGTTGACACATGCATTAATATTTGATTTCCTTCTATCTATATCTACTCTTTAAGAAACTTTTTATTATTTGGAAATAAATGGAATGACACGTCTTTTGATTTTCCAATTGAACACTGAGCGACCGAGCAATACATATTAGACATTTTTCAAATAATATTTTGCTCAATCGGGTTTTAATTATGGAAAAATAAATTAAAAACGCCAAAAAAACATATGAATCCCAGGTACCATGGCCCGGCTTCTATCCCCGTTCCTCTAGTTCCAGTCAAGAAGCAGCACCGTCGCTTGCGTGTAAAAAAATATACGGGATTTGAAAGTGGCTAATCGCCGCCCGACCTGGCAAGAGATAGCACAATTCTCACCTATTTTAAAGGCATACTGGAATTTCCTTGTAATGGCACGTTCATGGTAGTTGTTGAGTGCGTTAGGGTGGGTGATACCAAGAGCATGCGTGCAAGAGATACTTTTTCAGCTTCATGATGAAGTGTCAGTAGGAAAACTGGGTGAGAGAACGAGAACATTCTAGAAATTACGCGAGAGGTTCCACTGGGTGAACTGCTCTGGCGATGTTAAGGATTGGTGCCGTAAATGTACACCTTCTCTGCAAGCAATAGACCAGCTCGCAAACGCTGCCTACGGGTGCTGCAGTATATTGCGAGGAGCTCAAGAGGGTACCCCAGGATATATTAGGACCACTATCAGAAAGTGACGTTGGAAATAAATACGTCTTTGTGTTCGTGAACTGTTTTTCCAAATGGGTGGAAGCATATACTGTCCCCAACCAAGAGGCTGCTACATTGGCTGACGTTCTGGTAAAGAAGTTCATCACCCGTTTCGGAGTACCACTTGAGCTACATTCAGATTAGGGAAGGAACTTCGAAAGCACATTATTCCAGTCTGCAAGAGACTTTGGATTCGAAAAACTAGGACTAGGGCCCTCCATCCACAGTCTGACGGAATGGTAGAACGGTTGAACCGAACCCTCATAAAATACCTTTCCAAGGTAGCCTCCGACCATCAGCGATATTGGGACCGTCAGATCCCATACTTCCAAATGGCTCATAATTCCTTCCGCTTTGCAGTTAACGAATCCTCTGGACAGGAATATAACTACGAAAGTTCTCCTCGGTCGAGAGATGAGGTACCTACTAGGATACCTTGTGACCTTATTTTTACCAGCAAACCCGGTATAGATGTATCCGGACTTCAGAAGAGAATTGAATACACAAATGAGCTAGTCCGCAAGAACTTTCGTTTTCTTTTTCTTTCTAATGATCTATCCCTCCCACGAAATTTTAATGAATTAATTAGATGAAAATTCAAATATTTTTCAAATTAAATTTCTTAATACATATTAGTATTTTTTTCTATTTTTTTTAATTTATGTAGCTTCTGCCCCAATGGGCCATATTTTTATTAGATTTTATTCAGTTATGTTGGAAAGAAATATTACAGGGGCAAAGACAACTCCCCGGTAAAGCGGAAATAGTGGCCCGGTAGGAAACAGATCGGTCTATATAGATAGTGCTATCAGTAGACTCACTTGCCATTGTTGTAGACTGTCCACCTGAAAAAAGTAACTTTAGTTCATATGTTTTTTTTTTCTTTCGTAAAAAGTCAACTCTAAATATGAACTAATGTTTTAAGTAAACAAGAAACAAATAAATAATGAGCATAAATAAGGAATCAGAGCATGAAATCGTAAATTAGTAATTTTTACTTTCACTTACCTATATATGAAATATATAGTAAGTGGAAGTATTGCGATCGTGAAAATTTTCGACTTCCGGTTTTCAACGGAAATACACGTTTTGGGACCCCCTGAGTCGAAATAACCAAGTCCCGCGAAATGGTCTGTGTGTGTGTCTGTGTGTGTGTGTGTGTGTGTGTATGTGAACAGACTAGCTCAAAAACTATAAACCGTGGGAACCTGAAATTGGGTATTTAGTGTAGGTATATGCCCGCGATGTGACAGCAAAAATTTCATCAAAATTGCTCAAAGGGAGGGGGTACTTTATTTAATAACTTTTTACGTTGTTTTCGATTTTCTCAAAAACGGCTCTAACGATTTTGATTAAACTGAGTATTTGATCGATTTATATGCCCGAAATATGACTGTAAAAATTTCATCAAAATTGATTAACCGGAGGGGGGACTTTACTTAATAAATTTTGTATCATTTTCACGTGTTTTTTTTATTTACTCAAAAACGGTTTTAACGATTTTGATCAAACTTGGTATTTGATGTATTTATATGCCCGAGATGTGACTGTAAAAATTTCATCAAAATTGATCTACGGGAGGGGGGACTTTACTTAATAAATTTTGTACCATTTTCAAATGTTTTTTTTATTTACTCACATACGGTTTTAACGATTTTGATCAAACTTGGTATTTTATGTATTTATATGCCCGAGATATGACTGTAAAAATTTCATCAATATTGATCTACGGGAGGGGGGACTTTACTTAATAAATTTTGTATCATTTTCACGGGTTTTTTTATTTACTCAAAAACGGCTTTAATGATTAACAAAAATAAGATATGAATGTAGAAAAATGTGTGACTTTGGGAAATGATAATTAGCAAAACACGTCAATTTCTAATCTAAGTAAGTTGGTAAGTGAAAGTTGTGTGTTGCGCGCACGCACCAGATTTTTATTTATCTAAAATTATAAGATTGTGAACCACAAAATATAAATGTGGACCATATTGCTCCATCGCTCGTCGCCTTTATCGTTATTATCGTCTATATCATCTGAAATCTATATTTTTTATTCGTAAACGCGAGTCGCTTGCTCTGGAGACCAAACATTTGATTTGATGCAGATTGAAACTTAGCTATTAACTGTTGTTTTTTTAGCTCCATTTCACCTCTCTTAGCCATCTATTACTGGGTTAAAACTCATTATGGTGGTTGACCAATTATGTCACACACCTTAATAAACCAACATTTCGGTTGCAGCAACGTTTAAATATAAAATGATGATTAGGCACTTAAGCGCAAGTACAAAGTGTAGGTTGTAGTTTGCCCAGATTGATGTTCTTTATATTCAAAGTCCACCTATGATCGCCACCTAAATAAGTATCATTTTATTTATTACTTCTAAATACATATGCTGAATATGCTAAATACATATATCGAAATTTGAAAAGAAACTACTAATTCAGATTCGCGAAATAATTCCATGAACACAAACGTATATGTATATATTTCTAGTTTAGCAAAGGTACTAGAAAAAAACTGAAAAAAATAAAAATAAAGTTTTATTTGTTAGAATCTGGCGTCTACAACATAGACTTAAGATGAGTATTTTTCATATAATAGTGACTAAATGATAAGCTATATAATGATAAAAAACATTTTATAAAAAAAATTAAACCGACTTCGAAAACTAGGAACCAGTAAAAATAAATGCACTGGAAAGTATGAAATAATTACCTTCTGATTTTTATAAATACGCAGCTAAATTGAAAATCGTATGAAAAGCGGGAAAATGCATTAAAACAGATAATTTTATTTTGATTAGTACGAATACATACTAACTGTTAATAAAAATTATTAAATTAAAATATCAAATACCATGTTCAATACTTAACAATCTTTTCGGAGGCGGCGCAAAATTTAAAATTGTTAACACTAAAAATTAGGAAAATCTTGAAATTCTCTATAGATTTTCTATTTCGCCGCCTCCGAAAAGATTGTTAAGTATTGAACATGGTATTTAATATTTTAATTTAATAATTTTTATTAACAGTTAGTATGTATCCGTACTAATCAAAATAAAATTATCCGTTTTAATGCATTTTTCCGCTTTTCATACGATTTTCAATTTTGCTGCGTATTCATAAAAATCAGAAGGTAATTATTTCATACTTTTCAGTGCATTTATTTTTACTGGTTCCTAGTTTTCGAAGTCGGTTTGATTTTTTTTATAAAATGTTTTTTATCTCATACTTTTTAGTGGCGGAAGATAATTTCTACTATAAGGCGGAAGGAAGCAATGCGTTGATTTCTAAAACAAATTCTGTATGCTTTTTTATTATACAGATTTTAAGTGCATTTTGAACTGATTTCGGGTTTTCGAAGTCTTTTTTTTTTTTTTTTTTTTTTTTTTTTTTTTTTTTTTTTTTTTATTCGATACCCCCCTTTAGATACTACAAGTGAGTTTGGTTCATAATGTATTATAATAGTCACATTATCAATTTTATGAATATGCACAGAAAATTAAAAATCGTTTGCGTCTACTTTGATTTATTGTAAAGACCAATGTTCCATGGGGAAGACATATAAAACTTTTTTTCCACAATGACAATCTTTTTCCTTTGCGGAATATTGTCTTCGGTACTTGTTTATTACATACATACATCTGTGTTCCGAGAGGAGTTCTTCAGTTTTGCTCGGCTGTAACATGAATCCGGCAACTTCAAGATGTAGGTATAGGAACAGTTGGGATTTTGGCCGTTTTTCGACCAGTTTTATTGGTAAATATAATAAACAACATATACGTTTGTTATTTCGGTATCTGAGAATATGACTGCCTCGAAATGGAAACAATTCTTGACAAATGACAATCTTTAAGATTTCCGTCTCTAGACTCTCTTATCGAGTGCCACCCTATAAAGAACTTTATCGTAACTTAAAGAAAAAAAATTAGACAATTCACCATCATAGATGGAATTGGAGATGGAAGAAAATAATATTAATTTTTTTTAGCGGGACGTATTTATTTCATGACTGGAATAATAATAAGTCCATATTATGGTCATATCCAAATATTTTTCTTAATTTTCAAACCAAATTTAAGCTTAGTTAATAGTTATTTGCTATCTCAAAATCAATAATTTGGCACTTACAGCAATTTTCATCTAAGCACCTCGATAGTTGCAGAAACATAATTAAAAACCGATAATAGTAATCTGCATAACATAACAAAAGTGTCACTCCAGAGTGAAGAATCCGCACAAGATTTTATGATTACATTGTATATTAATATCCGACAGAGATCGAGTGTATCCGGAAGCTGACAGAGGTACCTGAATCTTTTGTTATGGCCTCTAAATCAAATAAAAAAGAGCTTTTCCAGGAAGCTTTGAATTTCTTTTTAATGTGCATAACGAGTGAAAGTCGGAAATCAAAATCCAATTTAAAACAATAATGGCTACGATTTTACGAATCTCTTTTAAAAAGGGTTATTAATGCTCGGCCTTTCTTTAAATTCTATGAATTTTGTGGTTTTATGATTATGCTGTCCATCCGTCGTTTAGACATTTAGGATTTTTTACTGTTATCGGTGTTTAAGGTGCTTTAATCTTCTTAAATCTACAAAAAAAATCTTTTAAGCAACCCAAAAAAATGTTCTTGAGTTTTATTTCTTGGCAAAATTTTCCAGGAACAGGATCGAAACAACAATAACTTTGCCGGAACCATAAAGAAGTGTTTCATTTTTCAGAAAACGGCAGCGATATTCCACTGATATTATATATCTTTATTTAAATCTATTGTTGAAAATGTATTTAAGGTTATGTATAAGGTTTGTTCCAACAAGCAATTAAACCACGTCAATAACTAACACACTTCACCTGTTCTCCCCCACTCTTTTAATTCTGAATTTGATTGGTTTGTTTTCCCAACCGATTCATTAAAACATTATTGAGCATTGCTTGAAATCAACCAATCAAATTTAGAATAAAAAAAGCGGGGATAGTACATGATCAGTTTGTTATTTATCAACGTGTTTTAATAGTTTGTTGGTGCATACCTTATGATATATATGCCGTATGTTTTTCAAATAAGTAAATATTTTGAGCGATAATTAAATAATTACATTGGGAAAATACTCTACAAGATGCAAAAGGTTTCGTTCCAATTGGTCCACCCACCTCGGAGTAATCGGTGGACATACATAGAAAAAAAAATGCACATACGTATCGAATTGAGTAACCTCCTCTTTCGAAGTCGGTTAAAAATTAAAGCAAATTCCCGCTAAGTTTTCCGCCCAAGGCCGAGTCTGATGTGGGAGGAATATTTTGAAGTGTGATCTAATAGATTTCAGTTTTGGTTTAGTAACAGGTGGAGTAAGGTGTTCACTAGGTGTGGCAGAAATTGGACCTCTGGTATCTCACTCATGTTATGATGGTTCTAGGCTTGGTACAACGGAACCTACATGAAAAAATGTTTTTTATCAGAAGGAAAAAGCTCAATTGTGCTGCCACTTCCAATAAAATTCTTCACCAACCATCCCCATCGCCAGACTGTTGAACAATCTTGGAGAAAATTCAAAGCAATTTATACCAAAACATATAAAATTATTACACAAAATTAGCTTATTTTTGGCCGTATTAAAATCAAAAACAATCAATAAGCAGAACAAATAATGTCAAGTTTGACACTCAAAAAAAGCTCGTGAAAAAAAGATTAATATTTCATGTTCTTAAGTTCTGACGCTCTATGTAAGTGCCCCCTTCACCCAATGTTAAGTTCAGCCATTGTGTAAGTCACAAGAGTATATATGAAAGGAGCAAAACTGAGACTTTCTTATCTCCGTATTCTCCAAATAGAACTCCGTTATACAAACATGAAATGAGTAGAGCAGGGGAAAAATATGAGAATTAGGAGGTAATGTCGATTTAGACGATACACATTACTTGAAAGCTAGACGCTCGAACAGTTAAATCTTTATAATGCCTTCTTTATAAAAAAAAAAAAAAAATTAAGTTGACAGGAAAGTTCTTTGAATTTCTAAACAAATAACTCTAAGCAAAATCTGAGAAACACAATAATAAGGAAAACCATATTCATTCCATTACTGATTACGCAAAATCCACTTAGGTCCGATTACGCATTTTGACTAGTCTAAACTTAGACTAAAGCATTATAAGAACTAACTTAATCGGTTTGGGACAGATTTACTCTTGTTTTATTTATGTAATGGAAATGCGGTCACAAAATTTAACAAAACATGAATATTACATACATAATTCTTTCACTCATCTTAATTTATCACAAACTATTTAATTCATCTTTAAATCTTTTAAAAACAATAAAATTGCTGAAAACACACTCACAAAAAAAGCTCTCCTTCAACGGTAGTGATGAAACTTAAGAAAGTCACTTTTCCACAAAAAAAATAATATTTTATTGATTTTTTAGAGGATTCTGATTAATAAAATGAAATTCTAGAAGTGATGAATGAAATAAAAAGACCTAAAGTTACCTCATAAAATTTTCCCCCTTTTTAAATATTTCATTACATTGGGTCAGAGCCGTTTATTTAGGACGTTTTCAAAATAAACAGATAAATTTCCCGAAGGGTCATTAAGAATAAACAAAAGCTATTTATATTGGTCCAGGAAAGCCCTCGCAGAGGAAAATGAAAATGAATAACACAGAGTACATTAGTTAATGCCGGCTTTAGGAAATTACTGCGTTTATTTGAAATTTTACAGAAATGAAGCTTATTGGTGAATGATTCGATCGATGATAATTTAAAATCACAGAATCCCAATAAGATTAAAAAAAAAAATAATGATTAATAATAATTAGGAAATACACAAAAAAGAATGGAGGTCAATATGAAACTTATAAGCTTTATATTTATGTTTATAAGTTTGCTACTATAGTAGATTTTTTTCACGATTTTATAACCGTATGACAGATAAGGATTTATAGACTTTTTGAAACTAATTTTCATTCCTTCGTATCATAAAATATTTATATGTACGATACAACTGGATTCCTTCCAACTATTTTAGAGATATAATGGTTAGTTTACAAGTCCATTAATCGATCATAGTCGTTACATTATCATTCATGGTGCTCCTTACTTCCATGTAAGTCAATGGGATATTGACGCAGCCCGATCCGAGGCTCTTGGTATTCCGCAGTTATCCACATCTTACGGGTATCTAAAGCACATTCGCGGCTGCGTTAGATTATATACATATATAGATCTTTTAGATACCCTATATAAGACAAAATTCTAATTATTTCACTAAATTATTAATATACATCTGACTAGAATCATAAATGATAATTACCTAGCAGTCTCTATGCTCAATTGTTTATTTCCATCTCTTTCTCCCTCCCCCTCGTTTCATTATTTTTTTCTTCAATAGCTCTAAGAAATTGATTGATGAAGTCGAGCTGTATGATTGATGGCTGATCTAAATCTAACGTACCACGGACGCCTTGGACGTAGATCATTCGTTATGTATATCACCTACTGACTGGGGCAGAAAGAAAAGTCTGATGATTTCTAATAACTACTATTTATTATTATTATTTATTAATAACTAATAGTTATTTATAGAAACAAATACGGGTCAATATTTTGCAAGGAAATATCTGTTCAGGACATCAGGTATAATCTTATCCAATACAGGTACCAACCAATGTAACTTAAGAAAAGTAAAACCTTTAATTCTTCCCACTTTATACAAACTTATACCTGGTGTACCACAAAAGGAACTCTAGAGGAATATCAGAAAAGTAGCAGCTACTCCACTATCCCTCTCCATCAACACATATCTAGCCCAGCACAGTTCTCTCGTTGGCACGCCCCTGTCCGCCAGTTCAGGATTCCATATTTATACTATTTGGTTCTAATGATATAACAGTTGTTATCCAAGGTAGTTGTTATCCAACATATAAATGATAACAACTACCAATCGCTTAAGCTAATAAAAACGGGTGAGCAGAGAAGTTCAACTTTTACTTTTCAGCTTTTTTTTTTCTTTTTATGAGAAATACCTGTTGGCATATCTTGGAAATAAAGCGGCTCGACCTGCTAAGTCATCAAGTCCCCCACCAACCTATTGAGTTTGCGTGTGCACACATCATTGTTTCTCTCGGTAAATGGTGTACGAACATAAATAGGCGGTTTGTCCTTAATTTCGAAAAATGAGACACTGACGATCCATTGATAAATAAATAAAAGAAAGACATGCTCATAAATTGATATATTTATAATAATAAAAATATATTAATTACTTGAAAACTGAATAAAAACATTATCGCACTAATGCTTCATTATTTACAAGAAGTCGTAAACCAAATAATTGTGGGAAGTGTGTCACTTCAACGAATTTCTCACCAATTAAGACACAACAGCTGACTTGATTTTTTAATTTATTGATCATTTATATTCATTTGTTTAGCCATCAAAGTTGAAATATTTTCAGTACTAATAGTTGTATTAAAACACTAAATAAAGAAATAATATTAAGAAGGCATATACCGATTTCACTTGTTTTGGTTGCCGAAAGTAGCCTCCACGACCAATATTAGAAATATACCTAAGCAATTTAAGCGCAGGAATCTATACCCGCCACTGGTATAAGCCTTTATGGACAATTCAAAAAGGGTTATTCTAATTTTAAGAATATTTGCCTTATCTCGAAAATTGTAAGAGCCGTTTCGATGCTACGATTTGTATAGTTCGGCCACCATTTTGATGAGGTGAAAAAAAGTTAACAGCCACCCAGAAGGTATTTCTCTCATCATAACATGGTTTTAAACTTAGTTTACATGCTAGGCTCCACTCTGAATCGTTTTTAAAGGGGCTGTCGAGGAGTAAAAAATAAAATAGAATAAAATGAAAAACAATATTAGTGCTCCAATCCAATCAATTTGATAACCAAATAGGTTGACTCATTTCCTTTATAAGATACTAGCTGCTCCTGAAGGCAGATCCCTGGGCAGACCTCGCCTTATATAGTCCTCCATCGGTGTATACTCTCGTTCCCACCTGGTAGACCTACACCTGTTTTCTCTTCCTATTCCCTTAAAAGTCTTCAAGTTTACTTATCCTGTGGATATCATATGTATTCATTCAAATTTTATCATTAGATATCATTTTTAACTTTTACAAAGTAATTATTCCTATTAAGTATGATGTATTTAGTATGCTGTGTTCTTATATTAATTACTTGTGTACTTACATTAATACGACCCTGTAAAGTAGGGCAGTATTACTTATCAATAAAGTATTTGTCTCTTCTCAACGAAATCATCAATTACTATTCACTAGAGGAAATTTATATCATTTTAATTGGAATCCCATTAAATAAGTGCAAAATGTCATTAGACATACCGGTGGGAATTTCTCTTCTCCATGCCTATCATGTCATTTCATCCAATTTTTTCAGGCATATTATTCGCTGGGTTGTCTTTTGTATTCATAACAATAAGTCCGAAACAGAATGCCCTTTAAAATGCTTTATATAGTTGACTACACCAGAAATTGGTAATAAGATGAAAGCAATATATTCATTGCTGAATAAAATATATAAGAATTGTAGAAGTCAGAATGAAGGTTGGCCAAACTTTGGGAAAATACTTCTATAGGATATAGTAGTAAGAAACAGAAAAGTTCCAACCCCCTAAGAGTGCGAATAGTAAAGCTCTGCTCTAATATGATTCAATATCCTTCAAATGAGTAAACCCGAAACACCGGTTGGAAGAAACTTAATCAAATTAAAACTATAAAATAAAATTTAGATTTCAATAGTGACCTCACACACAGTCTAATTTTCAACGTCTTCTTTTGTTGTATTCTATTTTATAAATTATTTCCGGTAATTTTCCCTGATTTATCCTGGAGTTATACGTATATTATTAAATTGCACGTTATACTATTTTATATTTATATTTTATAAACATGCGTCAAAATAAATAATAATTTACTTTATATATTTACAAAATATTGCATAGTTCAATATTATATTATAGATATTAATATTTTATAATTAATTATAATTTACGGTAATTGGCCCGTTAATTCTTGTACTGAGTTCTACCTATCAATTTTTAAGCGATACCTCTAATAATAATAATAATACTTCTAATCATTTTTATACTTCCGAATTTTCTCTATTACCCAAAAACTTATATATTAGTAAATATTTAAAAATAGCGTAACAGAATAATTAGAAAGAAAAATCATAATCTCTTCCCGATTTTTTTTAAAATATATTAGCTCAAGTTAAAAAAGCTTATGTTCTACCTCTTCCATGTTATTTCCTCCACTTTGATATTTTCCCAAAATACCCTCTGGCTCAAAATACCCTATAACTCGATGCCGTCCATCGGCATCGTAAAAAGTTAGCAGAAACAGAGGTCCCTGGATATATAGCATTACAAATTGAGTTAGCTCCAGTTCCTGAGTTGAGGTAAGAACTCAATATCGTAACCTGATAAAGCAATATCCCAGACCCTCTTCCATATTTTCCCTTCCCAACCTTTCATTATTGCGGACCCTTTTTATGATAGAACAGCCGACCTCTCTAACCGTCATAAATGCTTTTATGAGCTTATAAAATAATATAAAAAGCTATATTTCCTTTAAATTAAAATTTAACTGAGTCCATATTTTTAATATGAATTCGCGGAAAAAATTGAAGCAACGCTTTAATATTTCTTTAACGCTTTAATATTTTTTTATTTTTTTTACAATTGTATTTATCAGATTAACTGTATATGTTTATCTTTTATCTTTTGTGGTTGTTTATTAGAGGATTAAAATGATATATCATTATTTAAATACAAAGCCACTCAGTATTTTGTTTTTTTTTTATTGCCTTGCTAACTACTCTATTTTCATGTTTACTCCTCTTTCCAGTTCTGCAATCGAAAAGTTTTCATTTCGTGGTTTTTACTGTTTGTGATAAACATAAATTGCTTCAGTCAACGGTGAATCGCCTTTGCGCTCTAGAGTGATCCTCCTGTCGTTTCCAGAATGTTGAGGCGATACCAGGAACTGGAAATTATACCTGTCGTTCAGTCAAGGGCTACTTCAGCTATCTATGCCCGATTTATTCAATTAACATCCTTCGAGAAGGGTGTAACACTAGACCAAACCTTAGCAGATTATTGGAAATCGAGGGAAACGTTGAAGTTACCTTTCAAACAGTTAGGAGAAGATTGTCGGAGTATGGAATATAAACCAACCTCCACGAACTGGACCTCTTCTCTGTGGAAAACCCCGTTTAGCTAGCCTTCAACTTGCCAAACAGCTTTTATCACCAATTATATTAAAAAATCATAAAATACCGCGATTGAAATAGTTTTATGTTGAAAAATTAAGGAGTTGCTTTGATTTCGTCCAGCAGTATATTTTATTAATTTATAATAGTTTACAAATATGATTAAAAATAATTATTATTGTACCGTTTTAACTCCAGGTCAGAAGTTGAAAGATCCAATAAAGTTTGAATGTATCCTCATCATATATCCTGGCCACAGTAGTCTCAAAAATAAAAAAAAATCTGGTGCGATGCGCGCAACACACAACTTTCACTTACGAACTTACTTGGATTAGAAATTGAGGTGTCGTCAACTTCATCCTCAACTTTACACATTAGTATTTGTATTGCTAAACTTATAAGTTTTCAGCACTTTTCGATTAATTATTGCTTATTTCTCTTTTTAAGGGACCTACTTTCATCAACAATCGAGGTTTTTTTACTGCGAGTTGGTTTGATAGAAGGTGTATTTACGTCTCATAGTAAAGTTTGTCTCTTATGCCTTTCTGGAAACCGAAAGCGATTATTATTCCTCTAAAATCACTTTATATTGCATACAGAAATTTATTATGGAACTAAAATTTAATTAATTACAGATTTTCTTATACCATATCTTTTCACACCTTTAATGCTTTAAATAATATGAGCATCACGTATTTACTCTCTAAAGTAAAATAAATTTTTTTATTGTTGAATAAAGATTTTTATTTTCATCAGTGATAATAAGGGATATGAAATTTTTCCTTGTTACGTTTTTGAGAAAATCGAAAAAACCCTAAAAATGAGACAAAATTTATGAAATACTACCCCCTCCGTTTGATCAATTTTGATGTAATTTTTGCTATACAACCAGGGCAAATACGTATTTTAAATACAAAATTTAAGACTCGTACGGTTTAAAGTTTTTGAGCTTGTGTGTTCACACAGACCACTTCGCGGGACTTGGTTATTTTTACTCAAGGGACACCTAAACCTGTATTTCCGTTGAAAACCGGAAGTTAAAATTTTTCACGATCGCTACACTAAAATATTTTTGTAATGGTCTCCTTTTCGATCATTCAATATCGATTATTCAATTTCAATTCGATTATTCAATAATGTTTTTTTAAGGTATTGTATTTTGCATCATTTCCCCCTCTTTAGCATATATATCATGTGTTTTACTTTAAGATCCATACACTAGCTCAACAAACCAATTTTTTTTTCCTCTAATAAATTTATTTCCCTAAAATATTACCATCTATTTTCCATCATTCTTTGAAAACCCTCAAGTTCAAAGGGCTTTCATAGTTAAATCTACCTCATGTGGCGTTTTCCCCATTTTGCGGCAATTAAAAAAACAGAAAACTTGTTAGGCGGTCATGCGATCGTGGAAAAGCCGGAATGTTATTCTTGTAAACTTGCCAAAACAAACTGTCTTTCACCCGAGCGGAGTGTAGACTCACTAAATAAACTAGAGCTTCCTCAAACCCATAGCGATAAAATAAACAAATTCTTCCGCGGAAAAAGATAATTATAGAGTTCCAACGACTTTTCGAGTCCCCTTCGGCGTACGATGGCTGAATATTTATATACGAGGGATGGGGAGGGACGGGGAGCGGTTGCCGCTAAGGCTCGGTGCAAATTCACACCTGACTCCGGATTCGGATCACGTTCTATTAAGGTCCGATGTCAGGGGGCGGTTTTGTTATTCCAGGCGGTGGCCCCCCCCCCCCCCCCCCGCTCCTGCTGTCCACCGAATCCGCAATGAGTCCTTCCCTCCACTGCTAATTCACTTATATGGGGCTAGACCTATATCTTGTTATCTTGATAAACAGTCTGGTGTTTAGTTGGATCGGTTCTGAAAACGCTCCGGAAACTCGATTGTGCCGTCTTTTCCAACTAACTAATTGATGCCATTCATTAGGCTTTGAGCGCAATATGAACTTCAATCGGAGTGAATTACTGAAAAATTAATAATAAATATATCAATAAGAAATTTCGTCATTTTTTTTAAAAATAAATAATACATAATATAAATTTAAAATAAATTTTAAATAATAAAATAATTGTAAAATACTAATAACTGATATTTGAAAGTAAATGATCTGATTGAGATTATGTAATAAAAAAAATCTGGTGCGATGCGCTCAACACACAACTTTCACTTACGGACTTACTTAGATAAGAAATCGACATGTTTCGATAATATGTAAACGCCATTCCTCAACTTCACACATTTTTCCACATTTAAGTATTTACTAATATTTGTATATCTCCATAAGTTATAGATGATTTGTATTGCAAAACTTGAAAGTTCTCAGTACTTTTCGATTTATTTTTGCTTATTTCTTTTTTTGAGGGACCTAATTTCATCAATAGTTGAGTTTTTTTTACTGGTTCCTTGTTTTATATTGCGAGTTGCTTTTTGTAAATATATCGTGAAGGTGAATCGATAGGAGTATTTACGTCTCTTATGCCTTTCTGGAAATCAAGAACGATTACTGTTCCTCTAAAATCGCTTTATATTGTTTTCAAAAATTTATTATTTTTGAAGAACAAAAGTTTCTAGACTAAAATATACCTATATTAATTATATACTTACTAAGTATTATCTTATACCATATTTTTACACATCTGCGATGCTTCAAAAATTTGAGCATCACTTATTTACTCTCTTAATTAAAATTAATCTTTTTATCAATAAATAAAAGTTTTTATTTTCGTTCTACAGTTAATAAAATTTTGGCTGTCGCATATACATACATCAAATACCAAGATTGATCAAAATCGTTAAAGCCCTTTTTGAATAAATAAAACAAGTGAAAATGGGACAAAATTTATTAAGTAAAGTGCCCTCTCCGTTTGACCAATTTTGATGAACTTTGGGATGTCGCATCGCGGGTATATTCATACATCAAATACCCGTCAACGAACTGATAACGATCAGTTTGATCGAAGTCGTTAAGCCGTTTTTGAGTAAAAAAAAACCTGGAGCGTGCGCGCAACACACAACTTTCACTTACCAACTCACTTAGAATTGAATGCGTTTTGTTAATTGCCACTTCTCAAATGAACAGAACGGCTTTAATTATGAACAATGGTCTGTCATTTAAGGCGTACTCCGTATGCGTGGGCTCAACTAGTTGTATGAGTTGACTCAATATTTTTCTTTTTTTCTCTTCTTTATGTTTTCTTTATTTTTATCATATCTAATATTTAGCCATTTCTTATTTTTAGGCGTAACGAGAGACAGTTAGTTTCTCTATATGAAAATACTTTTTTAAACTTTAAAGTTGATAAATTTAAAGTTTGAACTAGTAATTTAAGGAGATTTCTGCATTAATTTTTATTGTATTTTATTAATTAAAAAAGCTCTATATCTCTTTGAATTTAATTCAAAGACTTATAGGCACTTTTATATAATATAATAATAAAACTAATAACGATCTTAATAATAATAATCATTGTTCATTGAAGATGCCTTGTTCCCTTATTGGGTTTCAATGGATGTATGTATTGTCGGAGTACATATCTTGTCTTCTGATCTGTAACGACTAAGCAGTTACCCTCGCATTTTAATTTTATTTTGAGTTTTAAATTCATCATAAAAATTATACAGTGTGATACATTTATGAATAATGTTAACATTGTAAGGAAATTTTGGACGGATATCAGGCTGCTATTGTTGGATGCATCGATGACGTGGATCTCTCGACCTTAGCTAAATCAGTCTCCCACAGCCCGTGGCAGTTGAAGTCTGTCTAAAACACATTAAAGTGTAAATACGTAGGCTTATGCTTAAAAAACAATATATATTTCGCTTTTTGAAATAAAATTTGTAATAAATGAAGAAATTATTTCAAAATATAAAATATTATATAAATAACATGTTCAAAGTAATGAGATCAACATAATTTTTAAAAAAATGTAACGTGTAAAAATACCTAGGAATTACCGGGGCTACTTAATTTTTTTTTAATAACTTGGACTTTCACAATGTTTTTTGTTGAAGGATCAGTCCAACCAGGATTATTGTTAGTGGATTCTAATAAGTGCTCTCTAGTCTACATAAAACTATTGCGATCATGAATAAGTATTGATTAACATTTCTCAATGACGACTAAGATATCTCCCAGATGTCATTCGAAACAATTATTTACTTGTACAATAATAATGTTATGAGGGGACTTATTAAAATACTATTATGTAAATACCAGTATTAAGCCCTCAGTTGCTAAGTTAAAAACAAACATAAATTCATAAATAAAACAAATATAATTCTGTTATCAATAGAGAATTCGCGCCAAAAGAAAGCATCACTAGATGCCAGTCGGATAAAGCCTCGACAGTGAAGAATAATCAATCATGATGGTTCGGGCATGTGGCATGCATGTCAACAGAAAAGATCTCCAATGGTCTGCTAGAGGATATTGATGTAAAACTATCGATAGTCTCCGCTGTCGGTAGTCCGAGATTATTACCGGAGGGGGGGGGGGTAGAATAGTATTTTTGATTTGGAACGATAGAAGCTATAATGCACGCTTCCATTTGCATTTTTTTCTTTCCCTTTTTATTAGGGAATAAGATGAACATTTCTGTAAATAGAGGATGGGTTCCATTATACCTTGAAGTAATTTTTGTCAATTTCAAGCTAAGTCCTAACAGCAAAGAATAAAAACTTTGTCAAAAGGCCAAAGAAAATGTATTCAGACCTCGTATTCGTAAAATGTATTCGTACCTACCATTCCTCTTCAAAGAAACATGCAACCAGGATTCCCAGTTGTCGAAGTAGTTGATTTGGCATGACAAAATTCCGAAACGTGATCCTAGAATGTGTTGGAGTTTTTGAAGAACAAAGGGTAGGCCGAAAATATTTTGTTACAAAAACTGTGATTTGTTTCTAAGCCATTAACCAAGTAATTTTCAAGTCAATGAACTGGCAGATAATCAATTGTTTTGTTTGTATATTATTCCATCAAGTTACAAGGCATGTATGAGCGCACCATTCAATTTTTCAGTTGATATTTATTCTTTTTATAAAGTAGATAAGAACTTTTTGTTAGAAACATAAATAAAATTAAACTGTTACATTTTGTTTATTTTCCATTTCCATGGAAAGCCCGTGGGTGCTTAGAGGAAGAGGCTATCACTAGATCCTTTGAAAACAGTGTTATCGATAGTTGGAAAACTATTGATAGCCTCGATAGCTTAAAACTATCGATATTATTATCGATAGTTTTACGTCACTACTAGAGGATGGACCTGGTTGTAGGGTAACATCTGGCTTGAGGATTGGCTGGACCAGGTGGAGAAAATCCTAAAGATATTGGACACAAGATTGAAGCTTGACTGAGACAGAAAATAGTATTGGAGGCTAATAAGAGAAGCCAAGGTTCATGCAGGACTAAAAATAAATAAATCAAAGAATAAAAAAAAGAAAGGGGAAACTTTTGGACGGCCCATTATTGCCCAGTTTTTCTATATCCTTCAAACCTTGATATCATTATCCTGCTGGCCTTTCTTCTTTTTTCTTTACCCTATCCTATCATTCTAATCTATTCTGAAATTCTTTCAGGCCAACCTCCATTTGCTATGCTCATTGCAAGACCAAAGTCATTTAATTCGAGTAGATGATTTTTTTTAAACTACTATATGTTCTTTATGGTGTTATGCACTGTTTAGAGACAGACAAAATATTTGATCTCCAATGTCCATGTCTATAGCATTAAGTTATTGTTTCAGTTATAGTTACAGTTGCGGCAATTTCCAACCCCGTTTCAATGCAATAGATTCTTGAGGCTATTTCTTCGACCTTACCATTTCTAATTTTATAATTAGATAGATGGAACCCACCGCTCTAAATATAGACCCTTATAATACTAGTTCTAAAGTGTAACGGAGTGAGTTCAATCCTTTATCCTTAAAGACTAAAAACCAAACTATTAATATGCAGAAGCTTGGAATGGCTAAAATATGAAGTAATAAAATCTAAAAAGTATATACACATTAAGGGAAGTAAAAACACACAAAAAAAAAAAATGAAATAAAAGTAGGTGTTATGTTTGACACATCGGTAGCAGTACGAATTCATCATATTGAAAATCAAAAATTCGATTGTTAAGACGTAAATTGGTTTAATTTTCTTTGCTGTTTTCAAAATTGTTTTTGGAAGATTTACATGAGTAAAAGATTTTGACCCATCTCCATTAGCGAGGAACCAGAATCTAGCTACAAAAAAAAACTGTTGTTAGGCTAATTACTTTATTGGTAGTAAAAGGACAAAGCTATAGCGGGGCCACCTGTAGCCAGGCTGAAGAAGACAAATGGCTACCTACCCTCGTGGCTGTGACCCGGTTAGGGATTATTCGGGGAGCTTTATAGAGCCGCTTGTTATTCAGTTGCTAATGAATGCAGCTTCTGACCCACATCTCTCCTTTCCTTTTTATTGCTTATCTCGCTTTCCATCGCCAATATTTTGCATTATAAATTCAAGGAAAATACAGAGTGTTCTAATTAAAAATATTATTACTGTGAGAATCACGAATTCACCCTACCAACTAACAACTTTTCCAGGAAAATTCATTAGCATTAGACTGTTATCTTTCCAAATTTTTTTATTTCTTTTATTCCTCCCCTTCAGCTCCCATTGAGTGTTACACAAAAAAAAAAAAATTACTTTATTTATCAGAGAAGTCATCCGATTCTGCCATATCCCTTAACACAGCTCCTGCCAACTGTATCGGTCTCTTGCTACCATCTAGATCCAAGGGAAGGTTCTTCGCAGGAGCAGCTATACTAGCTGAGTCTAGGTCGTCTTCTTTTAGTTACTTATCACTAATACTATAACGAACCACTTAATCATAATGTACGGCTTCTGGTTTGCCCTCCTTAACCATTCCTTTCCCATTAAAACCCCGCTATAATGCTTTAGCCTCACCAAGCATTGGAGTCAATATGGTTTCTTAAAACCTTTTAGAAGCTCACAAGATCCTAAGCTATTTATTATCCTAACCCATCTCTAAAACTGATACAGTGGTTGAAGGCTCAGTTTAAACTAAATCTGCTAAAGAAATATTGCAATAATAATTTTCTACAGGTCAACACAAACAAGACTGTCGCTCTTCCAGCACATAAAAGTAAATAATAATAATAAGGAGAAATATGAAAACCTTGACCTACGATGATGAGTAGATAAGTCCGTAAAGGAATATTCTTACTTGGTGATCAGCAGTTTCAAAAAACCATACAGCATTATCAAAAGTCTTCTAAATATCAAAGTGTAAGCTTCTTTCAAAACTTTGAACTAGCAACTAGCAGTTACTTTGAGTTTTGGTAAACCTAATGAAATGAATTCTAGTTCGAATCGGATGGTGGGAAATCATGAAAATCTATCATACCTTCCTTTTGGAGCCAATAATATATATTAATAGTTCAGCAATATATATATTAGTTCGCCAATAATATATATTCATTTAAATGTTTAAAAAGCCTGATATATAAATCGTATCAATCATTTTGATTGGGTATGTTAACAAGATAAACAAGAAATTAATTTCGACATATTTTTAAGAAGACAAAAAAAAATATAATTGATTAAAAATAATTAAGAGTATATCTCACATATAGAATTTAATTGGAAAAGGATCAAAAATAATGGTTTTAGCTACTGATCTTCTTAGGAATCTTGATTATATTTTGATAATATTTGTTAATGAATTTTCCATATAGATACGGAACAATCTGGATGGATAAAAATCGGTTTCATGAAATAACATTTCGAAACACATTTTGAGTTATTATGTAAAATCTGATTAGCATGAAATAGATATAAGATTCTAGTCTGTAAGTAATTTCCGAATAAGTCTGAGTTTGATAATATGACGGTTTACCCTTCCTACCGGCGTAGTTGTTGTACATAAGAACCTTTAAACAAATAAAATAATGCTGTTAACAGAGGCTACGGTTTGGTAGTATTCCATTAGGATCTTTATTTGTTTTTCTACTTATAGATTCTAGTAAGAATAAGTTGGATAATCGACTTTTGAACTTTTGCTTATTTTGTCGGTAAGGATGCGTCAAGCTGTTAAGTAAAGTAAAGTAGTCCTGGATTTTATTACTATTACAGCCGCTAACACCTTGAATAAAATTGAATTATCTATACATAGAACTAGAACATTTGTATAAGCAGGTCGACAGACCTTAGGCGTCCATGCTTCAGGTAATAAAGCATAGACGCCTTAGGTCTTCTTAGGTACTCAATAAGGACTACCATAAATCATTGAAGGGACTGCCCTAAGAACAGAGTAACGGGATAATCTACTCTCACTGCCTCTGGTACCTACAGGAGCCAAAAGGTATATGATGCGTGTTGCTGAGGACAACACAAAGCTCTGTGAAGATTGAAGAAAAAAAATAGTTTATTGATACCATTTAAAATGTACATTAACGAAAAAAATAATTTTATTTTAGGTACAATTTGGATATTGCTGAAATTTCAGGCAAAGTGTTCAATGAAATATGGACTCCATATAATTTAGATGTGTTGATGTATGAAGAGAGAATTTTGAGAAAATGACAAATAATGAATTTTTTGTATAGTTTTTAAAGCCGCGATCTTTCTGTGCCATATGGTAATCAAAACCTTGATTTTCAAGAGGCAAGAGAGCTTTAAAACTTGAGGAAACTCGTCTAAAAAGAAACATTCGTGCCATTATAATTCAACAATATTTTTACAATCAAATCAATAAGAATACATTTTATTAAATACCAATAAAAGTTGTATTTTGATCCAATATTGAGGATACGCCCTTTCCTGCAGGGCACAAGTTCCAGACAGACAAGGCCTTGACCTGCAGGTGAGAGTGGCTGGCTCGGCTTCCAGGCCCGCCTAACATATTTCCCTTAAACGTTTCAGGTTTTCAAACATTGCTTTTGGTTACACTACCATACCATTGGTTACACTACCATACCATTGGTTACACTACCATACCATTGGTTACACTACCATACCATTGGTTACACTATCATACCACGTAAAAAAAACGACTTATACAAAGAACACGAAACCTTATATATATCTACTAGAACCTCCTTGAAACATTATTTCGAATCTAAATTGTGACAAGTCGTTGCTTTTAAACATGCGAAGTTCATCATGCTTCAAGGGGAGTTGTTAAGGAGGTCGAATATCCAAACATTAAGAGGCTGAAACAGCAGCATCATTTTAATAAAAATTAATATGGATTTCCCGAATCTGTGTGAATTCAAGAAACAGATTCTACCTCATACCTGCGAAAACTTTCTAAGCTTAAATTGAGATGAGAAAAGGAACTGGAGCATGGTCCCAACAATGCGGAACAGATTTTCGCATCAGTAAGCTAAGTGCAGTATGAAGTCAGTTTCATGCATTATTATAATATAAACGTTTTAATTCCAGTATGATCTCTTCGGTATTTTGAGAAATTTTAATATGAAATTAAAGCTGCAGATACTCGTTCATGCTATTATGTGCTATATATTCAGATATAATTAGGGAAATCCTAACTATCACAACCACAATCCATTTTTGACTAAAGCGGTTTTACATGCAAATACACGGAAACGTTCTCCACTAAAAATAGTATTATCTATATTGCCAATTTAATATTATTTTCACGTTCCCTCGAATAAAATTCAAACAGAGACTTGATGGTTGTCTGTTTTACTGCCTCCCAAGGTTATAAATAACATTTAAAGTAAACAAACATATTTTCCAATAATAAACTTGTTAAATCTTTTGAGAATCATATGAACAATATTACTCTGTAAGGAAAAAAATGTTATTTTTAATATCGATGGTTATATACATAAAAGTTATAACTTTCATTGTTTCATAAAGAAAACTGTTTATTATGTTTAGGCTGAATTGCTAAATACTCAAGTACCCAATTATTCAAAATTACAATCTTTTACTATCCTCAAAATAACAGCGACAGATTGAATTTTTGTACAAAATTCAATAAGAAGAATGGTAAAAAAAATATGCTTGTAATAAAGGTTACGAAAACTACTGGATCATTTGAAATCGCCTAGGATTATGAAAACTTTAGATGAATTATGAGTTTTAATAGATGAATTAAAACTTTACGCAAGCTTTCAACTGACAGCTAAACTTTGCTAAAAGACGATATGAATAAGATAAATAGAATATTTCAGTGAGTCACTTCAACTTCCTAAATAGTTTCACTACACTTCGGGGCCAGTCCATCTATTCTTAGATGATCACCAATAAGTAAAAAAAAATGAGTAATTTTTTTTTTTTTTTTAAATCTTTTCCATTTTAATGTCTACACTAAATTTAAATAAAAACATACTTTCACACATGGAACATGCCACATCATTTGACTCTTTATAGATTTTTCCTACGATTCACGAATATTTTGTTCAGTAATTTGAATAGCCAGTCCTCCATTGGTAGATATAGTTTGCCAAGCATGTGATATAATCTTCAATACACTTCAATTTTGGATGGATGCTTTAATCGAAGTTACTCTCGTGCTCAGGACCATTCGCAGATATAACCAACACCCCGAGACTGCTTTCCGATCAGCTGATGCCTAACATCCTCCTGACACGTATTGCCGGCGATATTCGTGCCACAACCGATTTGTCTCGATCCATCGTACATCCGATTGGGAGGAGGGGTCAACGAACCCACCGCCCTTTCATCTTCACTTTGTCTTCTTTTTCCTGTATCGGGGCAGTAATCGATTAGTCAGATCGACCGCCGGCTCCCGCCAAGAAGAGGACTCCAAGTGGGGGAACCCGGACAAGGACGGGTATCGCACCTATGACGTTCAGTTGTGCTCCGGCGTTCTCGAGTGCAGGTCGTGTGAGCGTGTATTCGTGTACGGGTCGCGTCGTGACTAGTGTGTTTTTACCATACATTTCGAGTGTGTGATTGCATCTGGAATAACTTCGGCTCAGCTTGAATATTCTACAGAAACAAAAAAAAAGGATTTAATATTGGAATTTCAGTTGTAAGTTTGTAACCAATTTTATATGTCAAACAGTAAATAATTTTAATTTTGTGTTTTCAGTTTGTTTAGAAAAAATTAAGCACCTATGAATGGAAATTATTAAACTTAAATTCTAACACCATTAAAGGCTAGGAAGTGAGATGTGTGGCTTCCAAAGAACAATAGATATCTGAATTACTTAGCTCCATTAAGTTATAAAAATAATATTAACATAATTATATGCTCTCAAGCTAGGGTATAATTTGAAAAAAAAAATATAAGTTACAAATTCTTTTGTTTTTCCAATGCATTATAAAACTAGTATCTTTCTCAAAAACCACAAAAAAACAGACAAAACATATATCAACAAAAAAGAAAAGATCACCTGCACTAAACATAAAAATGAACTACTGTATTGTAGTAATTGTTGCTTTAGTTAAAAATTTTTAAATTATTGCCCCCACTATATGCTCATAGTACATTTCGTGTAACTTATATTGTAATGATTAAAGTTTTAATAGAATCCTAAGCACATGCTCTGTTAATTTCTTTTACTTTTAAATTTAAATTTAATTTAGATTAAAATTTTGCTTATTTTATGATATGTAACGGTAATTCAATAATAAGATATCGAGACATTTAGGAAATTAGTGGGTAGGCAAATAAAAAAAAAGTCATTATATTTGCATTCAATAAAGGAAATAATAATCATATATACACATTAATAGTAAATCTCAATGTCAACAATTATTTGTAACGTTTTCTATTTCATATTATAACACATTTTTATTTTATGTTTTCCCCATTCCAGTAACCCTGGGCATGGGGTAGTTTATTGTTACATAAAGTCCTGCACGTTCCATCGGATGATACTGTGAGTAGGAAAATAAATATACACTTAAATATGTCTTTTTGATAGGATACCAAAAATGATTAATATTCCACTAAATTTCTATACTATTTTTGTCTAATGTTTAATAATTTAATTGAATGCAACGTTAACTATATAAAATTAAAACAACGTATATTCCATTGATTTAAAAAAAAATAGATAATCTTATGTTTTCTCAGTGTTGCTTTAAGACCCTTATAAACACTTAAGGAATACTTTGAAATTATCAAACGGGTCATTACAAATTGATAATTATTTGCTACAGATTATCTCAATTTAGGTACCACTTTTATTGTAATAATTTAAAACGATTAACTGATTATGTATATAATCATGTTTACAGAGCTTATACTCTGCACTAAACACCTTGGTCTGATTGGCTCGGTTTCAAACTATTTTTAGCATACAAACCTCATCAATTAAATGAATTAATTAAATTTTTAGAACCTCCGGTCACCTTCACGCGTCAATCGCCGCCACACTTATCAAGCGGTTACGCTTTCTCAACACCGGCTGGGGCAACAGTATGATTGGTAAATGCAATAGGGGCTGTGCCGTTAGAATGGGAGGCTGATTTTAATAATAGTGGAACTATTTCGATGGATCAATCACCTGTTCTCAACAAGCAACATCATCTTCATAAATTTATGGAATCCAAAAGGAATAAAAAAGAAATTTTTATGTTCAATCGAAATTCTCAAAATAATAAAATGAAATCGACTTTTAATTCGATAAAAAATTTAAAAAAAAAAAAAGTAGTCATGATATAAATGTACAACGATGGTTCTTACTCCTTGTTCATACAAAGGTGGGGCTTATCACATTGTTTGTTCCTTAATAACAGTTAACTGTACATATAGGTGCTCCTAAAGATACATCGCACAGAGAGAACAGCAGCCCGAGTATTATTTCTATACACAAACAGCCATTGCTCGACAAATAATGGAAGGAAAAAAAACCAATGTCAAAATACTAATTAGAAATATTTTGAAAACATACTTGTATTTAAATTATGTATATCAAGGGAATAAGGAAACTGCAGTAAAAATGTACTTAGGGGTCATCTGTTGTGTGGTGTGGTGCTGGCATAGCAGCATAAAGGGCGCGGGTTCACATCCAGCCAGGTAGCCCTAGGATTTTTTAAAGGGAGTGAAAAATCCTTGGGGCTATTACGTTCTTCGGATGGAAAGTAAAATGGATGTCCCGAGCCTCTGCGATATCAGGTACCCGTTACAGATCCCTATCCTAATTTTACATGTAAGCAAAATTTAGGACTCCAAATATGACAACAAAAATGTTCTTAGATGCCTGTCAGCTTTAACTTATTACTGAAAACTGAAAACCATGCTTATTTGGTGAATTAGAAATACAATTCAAGGAATAATATTTAAGAAAAGTCATTATCTATTTTCTAATGAGAAATATTTTAAACAAATGCTTGTTTATAAATTATGTAAGTCGAGAAAATAAGTAGACAACAGTAAAAATGTTCTTAGATGCCTACCAGCTTAATTTTACAACTTATTAATAAAAACTGAGAGTGTGCTTAGTTGGTGGAGAACTAGAAGTTCCCTGCTAATTAAATATCCTCTAATAATAATAAAACAGCATGTAAAAAGCGTTTAATCTTCTATACGCGAAAATAGCGCTACAAAGTATCTACAGTAGGTTTTCTGCTTAAATTGAGTCAGGCCGCGTCCATAGTTAAAATTCCGTTCTTCTTGTCTGAGAATAAGTTCAATGATTTTATGAATAATGAAAAACTTTATTTAATGCTAGTATAAGTATAACAATAATGGTACACATACCATAAATACATATGTTCCCAGAGCAACGCGAGGAAAGTGCCAAGGTCATAGCTAAGAACCGATTATTGTTCCCCCACCACATGGTGATCCGGCATGACACTCCGGCATCAAGTAGTTCGAATCAACACTAATATCTATGCTAATACGTGATAATTCGTTAGTTATGCGTACTGTGATAATTTCAGAAGTCTTCTGCCCAACAAGGAGTAGTTGGTTCAAGTTTGAAAGCTGTGGAGTACAAAACATGTTTAAGTATGAAAAAGATGATTTAGGAGGTTATCAAATTCTCATTCCGCTCGGTGACTCGTGATCTCGAGGAATTTTTTTTACTTAACACGTTATTTTCCGTGAAATTACATCAACCTAATCTGGGTAAATGAATGACATTGGCGAATTACTATTATGGAGTACTAACTATGCTAAGTAATATGGATTGACAAAAAGAAAAAAAGAAAATTGCAGTATACAATAAATTAAAAGTACTGTAACGATATGCATGCCATAGTAAAGCCCTCGAATGCTTTCAATCAAACCCAAATAGAACTAATGCACTATTTCGTTCTGAGTAGGGGAACATTCTACCTTGCATAGTTTATCGGATCGTCCAAGTCAAGTCTGACAGTAGAGCGTTACTCCCAGTTAAACAATTTAAGATCCAGAAACATCTTAGTTTTCCTAGGAGGAAAACATGGAGGAAAACAGGAGCATCGCGATATCATCCTGCATTACGGTTGTGTGGAAAAACCTGCTATATCTCTTGGAAGCAGTAAACAATGAAGCATATAACATTAAGATCAAACCAACCATTTTTTTTTTACCTTACTTTACTTTAGATAAAAAACTCTTTAATTACCTATTTATCTTTATACTTATATATTTTTCAAACCAACGGGAATGAATGTTGAATTTCTAAATATTGTAAATATAATGTAAATTTCTCTTTTGTACTACTCTAAAAATAAAATAAATAAATACGTGAATCATAAAATAACTAGATATTATGGAAAAAAATATTACCTAATCCAGTTATAAAATGTTTAAAAAAGAAATATTTTTATTGACTGTCCTAATATACCTAATAGGAAAATAGATTAAAACATCCTGATAACATAGAACCCTTCTTAAATATAGATAAGGTTATCAACAGTTCAGATTGATCGGAATTACAGTAACTTATTGTTATAGATGAGTGTTAAACAATTACAACCGACGGTGAATCATTTTGATTATTTTAGTCGTTGTTTACTGAAAGGTTTTATTCCTCTGATCGCGTTGCGATACTGAAATATGAAGCAGGTTACTGTATTTAACCTCATTACTGACTGCGATCGACATTACGATGAAATTATTGAGTTTCTTTTAAACCTAAATTTATTATTGTTTTAAGTATCTTTAATTCCAAATTTCAGCGTTGTGCTTAATTTTTAGGTGGGTAAGCCTGATTTTGATTCAAGAAGATCTACGACTATCAGTTATCAGTTATCACCTCCAAAAATGTCCAAGTTACCCAGAGTATCTGACTTAAAATAGAAAAATTTCATCTTCTCTTAATATTGACTTAAATAATTTATTGAGTTTTAAGAATAACATAATAATGGAAATAAGTAGGCTGCATGACATAGTTAAGAAAATACTTGGAAGATGATTTGCTAAACCTTTGCATAACTAGTTGGTATATTAAACAAAAACACTGCTTTGTTTTAATAGGATTCAATTGTCAGCTTATAATATAAAGGATGACGCGCTAATATAAAAATAATAATACAAAAAAAATGCTTAATGCAGGAGATTAAGTTTATAACATGTTGGAGATTGAAGCTAATAATGCCTCCATAAAAAAGTAATCTCCTAATGTTTGTTTTGCTAGTCATGGGGAGATTAGTCATAAGGCAGCGCTTTTAGTGTCTCTGATATTCGATCAGTTGCTACCGAGATGCCGGATATCATTCATCGCCTGGATGTCGTTATAGTGAAGTTGACGGGGATATGTTCGCGGCCAGGCCTGGGCGGGGAGTTGAAAGATCTCTGTGTCGAAGCGGTTGTTCTGATGAGGGCATTGTTGGAGGACGTTAGGAGGAAGAAATATGGGAGGACATTTGGATCATCAGGTATAATTAGGATTAGATATATCTACTAATAGGAGGTTAGAGTAGCAAAAAGTATAACGAGACCATTAACGGATAGCCAAGCTGGGAATATCGTCTTCATTGTGATAAAGAACGGTGAAAACATTTTCGGTTGAGTGAAGAGATTTGGCCTAGATTCTTCCGGCTAAGCCTCATAATGTTAACTATTAAATAACCGGTATAAATATGCGACGGATTCAAAAACGGAAAAAAGGTGTACTCCAGTGTACCCACCGGCATGTTTAACCCAGAGGCATGCTTAAACCCTTTCACAAACAAGAATAATGACATAACTTGCGATGGTCCGTTCCACTTTTTCCCGATCTTTTTCAGTTCGAAAGAATTACCAAATCGAAACCCCACAAGAAATATGTTATTTCTTTACAGACCCTGAACATGCATCATATTTTCATATAAACAATAACTTGAAACTTTAATATTCAAATATAGTTATTAAAACCGACCTATGCTAAATCCAAAAATATTCGGAACAAGATTGGAATGCATTGATTACGACCAAGTATAATATTATACAATATTAACCAATCAAACCATAGAAAGCAGTGCATACTTCCTGGTGAGTCAAGGATCAATTTCCAATCAAGTAAAAGCCTGCTGCTATTCATACTCACGGTTAAAATTATTTTTTTACCAACAATACCCTATATCAGGAGCAAAGCTTGGTGGGGACGAAAAACCATTTCACCATTCCCATTAACTTATAAAGATTGTTGTCATATAAAAATTTTACCAGATCTAATAATGATAATAAAAATGTTCATTCAATAGTGATATCCCCCCTTTTTCGTCATTTAATGCGCTATTCTTGGTAGACAACAATAATTCTATTTCCAATTATTTAAATTATTGCTACACCCACTGACATGTTTCTTTTATAACCTTTTTCCCCGAAGATCCTCTGACGCAGGGGATGACTCACTACACTTTGCTCTCCTACAAACAGTGGTCCATAAATTGGCCCAGGTAACGAGTCAGACTTTGTATGCGTCACTCTTGCAGTTTCGACAGAACCGATTCCTTGACCTGCATGATGTGAATGCAGGTGTACCGTTAGCTGGTATTGTTCTGATTCCGGTATCTAATTGTTCAATGATTTAAAGCTAAATGACTATTGAGCCAGTTTTAGTTATCAACTTACTCATTCCTCACATTGTCGATTGGCAACTTTTTTAATAACTTTTTATCAGCGGGACAAAACATTTTACAGAAACAAAAATTTATTCCGACAAGTATAATGATAACATTATTAATCTAATTAGTCCGATAAACATAATGACAACAAAATATTCTCATTACTGGATTTTCGATCTTTTATATATTGTCTTTAAAATCAGTCATGTTGGTATATATTACGAATAAACATATTTAAACAGTTAAATGTATAATAAGATAGACAGACTTGTGTAAAAGAGTCCACGTGACATGTTGCAGCAGAATGTCCCATGCAAGAGCTGTGTTGATCCAGCAATGGCGGGGGGCTTACCACAGCAAATAGCTGCTGACCACATCCGATTACCACGCCAGAACACGGTTAAGGTGAGGCCGATAGCACGGGAAAAATGGAATAATGAGTTCAGTAACGTAAAAAGAATCTTAGATTACATTTCTTTATTACAAAAATTGTAGGCACAGAGGAAGAAGGAAAAAGTTTCATATTTACGTAACTTTATTTTTTCACTACTCTTAGGTACATTTCGAAAACTTAATAGGGTTATTAATTATCTTTTATTATTTTAAATGGACAAAATCCAAACAAAAAAAATTCCTGAATAAGAGCATGAATGTTGTATCACGCAATACTTGTCTTGTACGTTCGCGCCAAAGGTTTCAAAACAGAAAAATCAATTTTTAGACTAAGAAGGCAGGTTGCGCCTGCTTTTCCTTAAACAGAAGTTCTCTATGGATTGGAAGCGTGGAGCTTAGAAACATAGCAGGGTTGATTCAAATTCCTACTTTTCCGGGCTAAACAAACAAAATCCGGCCTTTGAACATGTATCTACTCCAGTTCGAGGACAAGTCCAAATTTAGGAAATCCGTCTAAACGAATGAATATAAAGATTGCGAGTTAATGTCGATGCATGGAAAGCCGAGATAAGAAAATCATACTATCGTTTATTAACTTAGTTTCATTACGGCTTAGTTTACTTACAGTTGCACACAATTTCTTAGTAGACATGAAGGAGCTAAAAGTAATTTGCACAGATTCAAACTAACTCCTGAAGAAATTAGTAAGTGTAACGGAAGCAGTGAATTTACATACGAACGCTTTAAATGAAACTCGGCAAAATTGGACAGGTTTGGACATAAACTGGTACAGTAGTCTTTAACGGAGATCAGTTGTACCGATTAAAAAAGCATCTAATTATATACTGACTAATTCTTCTTCAATAAAAAATCAACTTAAGTATTTTATTAGTAAATTCATCTCCAAAGATACGTATATATGTGTATACAATTGCTTATCCTTATCTCTGAAGATTTCAGTGTCCTCGATGCTCCCTATCAGCGTAATCACCGATATTTCCGACTCTGATCGAAAACTAATCCTTTGATGTAACCAAATCCCACACCACCCTTTCTACTGAAGCCTGCTAATCCTACAGAAATTACCTAGAGGTTTAATAACCTGTAGGATCTAACCTAATTAGTCTGGGTTGACTATCGTCAACAGGTTATGTGCTCGTAAGCTATCATTTATCAGCCACGGATGATATCCTATTTTTTATTTTACGAATTGAAAGGTTTTATCATTATTTATATAGATGACTCAAGTCAGCAACTTTGGCGTAACATTGGCAAGAGATTAGAATCCATTCTCAAATAAATGACTAAATTAATACCAATTTTTTAATAATTAAAACTTAATTATAATGCTTAAGTATTAATTGTGGTTAGTAAGGCAACCTACAATACTAAAGATCGCGGGTTTGCGTCCTGCGGTGGCCATAGGATTTTTTAACGGGAGTAAAAAATCCTTAGCTATGCCGTCCTTCGGGTAGGACGTAAATTGGACCTCCCGAGCCTGTACAATGTCAGGTACTCGTTAAAGATCCTATTATTACCTGGATACCTATTTACACCTAAATTTTGCCTATCCTAATTATACCTAGATAGGCAAAATTTAGGACTACCACTGTAGCATCGTCCGATTAGCCTTAGTAGCATAAAGGGATGTTAAACAAAAAAAGTATTAATAGATGTGTATAGTACGTTGATATTAAATATTCAAACCCTATAGGACATGCCTCTCAACTTCAAGAACTGTTTAAGTTTTAATGCTAATACGTTCTTTTATTAGTCTTAATGCTAAACGTTCCTTTATCAGAAGGCGAGGTGAAAGAACCAGGATGAGAGAACTTCTTTACTGTAGTGAAGATGTAATGTGAAACAAATTAATACCACAAAAAAGAAAAAGTGTTGCTAGATATTATTTCCCCTCATGCCTAAAAGCCAGAACTAAATTTTTCTATTTGTTAGTTGTAAAATTGTTGAAATAAAGAACCCTCCTAATATTGAAAAAAATTAAGTAAAAGGTGATTGAAAACTATTCTGAAGCAACATTAGGATAAGTTAAAAAAAACAAACAAAAAAAAACGAGCTGTAATGGCTACAAAAGCTGTTATAACAAAACAAATCACGTGCTTCTTGGGCTCATTCAGCGCCTCGACCCATTTCCTGACAATTGTTTAAAAATAAATAAATCCATTAGCGAAAGAGTTCGAAAATAACGGCGGGGCTAAAAGTGGCGTGTCCGTCCCATTTTCTTTCAATATATCTTTCAACTATTTCCTTCCTTAATGTAAAATGCTTGCATTAGCATAATTATTTCCTTATCTTGCACACGTCCGGGTGATAAACGTAATGTATGTATCTAGGAATTATGGTATTCAGACGTTTGTGAGTACAATAGCGTTCCTTTAACAATAGATATATTGCTCGGCAAAGTCTAAATTCAATTTATTATTAAGTAAAATACTCTCACCTCACCTACTTCTGATAGAAAAAATTGTCTTTAATAACCAAGTGTTTAATCTTTATCGTCGTAACTAGGTAACTAGGTTATAGTTTTCTACATATTTACTTCATTTCATTAATATTAATTTTTTAGGCAATCTTTCCGTAAATAATACGGAAGAATAGATTATGGAAACTTGAACGCATGTATACCTAATCAAATATGAGACATATTTTCGGCGTAAATTTTCTAATGTTACTTAAGTTATTTTTATCTATACCTTACCTTATTTCTGGAAAACGTAATTAATTTTCTCCTAAAATAATTATTTGTTAGGAGAAAATAAACTACGTTTTATTACCTACTAGCTAGGGTGCCCGGCCTCGCTCCGGTAGTTGTGTGGTAGTTTTAATAACAGAAAAACTTTAAAATTAAAGGAAGTATAAAACAAAATTAGCACCTTCTTGAAACTTCGGTTTTAACTTGGTATTAAGATTCAAGATCTGCAGAGTCCGCCCAAATACGGAACCCTTAAAACTTTATGGGGGGCTGAAAATGGTAAATGAAAAATTCATTTGGCTGCAACTTTTTCGAGTTATGCAACGTTTTTGATGGTTCCTGTGATTCTGAATACTATAAGCCCATTTCATGCAGCCAACAAATAATAAGTTATTAGATTATAGTTGAAAAATCTGATATCTCTGAAAAAAATCTGAAAAAATTATATTTCGAGTACATCTTAGGCCCCGACTACTGGGGTGCTCGACTCCCCCCCCCCCCCATCTTATTATTTATATTCACTCATTATCTCTTGTTTTTGTGTTTTTTTTATACGCTCACTATACTAATAAGAAATAGTCACTCATATTGCATTAAATTTACTTACATATTATATATTGATTAAATGTAATGTGTTGAGCAATTAGCCTTCTTATGTAAAATTTAATTTGTTAAGGAATCCAGTTAGTTTTCTAATTGATACCAGGGATGTAAAATCATTATTTTATTTTGAAACGCAAAGGAGAAACTAATTATTTTCGCTTAATATTTATTAATGTAAAAAGAACAGCTGAAAAAATATATAACCATTAGAAACCGAATGAATGGACAATAACATTGAGTGAAACACACCCTAGCGCTTCCTGGTAGTCTGCAGCTCGAAATAAATTTTTCATTCACTAACCCCAAAGGGTAGGCTATTACATAGTGCGAGAGGCTTAAAATTCTCGCCTTTTTCTCTTCAATTTTACACCCTAAATTTAAAAACGGAAACCTTCTTCACCGTTAGGGGCCACAGGGGCACACGAAGACATAAATTTCTTGACCGTAGGTTGAGTCGTTTTTGAGTCTTATCGGCACGCACATTGTACACTTAGCTTTATAATATATATGGATTAATTGGTTATTTAAGCTGGATTAAAATTAATTTAATTGTAATAGTCTTTAGATATACAGGGTGTTTCGGAATTGCACGGCACTATTTTAGGTACGTGTTCTCTAACACAAAATAAACAAAAAAGTTCATATTAACATATATCTCAAACTCATTTATTAAACAGATATCAAAGGTTAAAGATTTATTATTTATTTACTGCATTAAGACTGACTGTACAACGTTTAACGTGTTTAATACTAAATAAAAGGTTTTAATCACCTGATAAACAAATGAACGATAAGCAATGACAGTAGTTGCTCATCTGTTTGTCTAGTTCTGTGTGTTTTAGTGTGAGTGAATCTTGTGACACAGTTCAATTTATGATTATCATGGGAGATACCACAAATTTATTCACTTTTGATGAACAAACAGACATGCTTTTAACTTATGGCGAGGTACATACAAACGGTGCTGCTACTGTTCGAAGATATCGTGAAAAATTTCCTAACCGAAGAATACCAAATCGTAAAACGTTTGAGGCCATTGAAAGACGTCTTAGGGATAATGGTACGCTAAAACCTATACGAGTGAACGCCGGTCGACAACGATTTCGACGAACTGCAAACGTAGAAGAAGAAATACTCGATGCTGTTCAGTTATCTCCTACTACTAGTACCAAAAGATTGTCACGTCGTTTCGATGTTTCCTCTACCAGCGTATGGCGAACTTTACGCGAACAACAATTATATCCATTTCACGTATCAAGTAGGCAAGATTTGTAACCACAAGATTATAACAAGCGCAGAAATTTCTCCCAGTGGTTAATTCGACAATGCACACGAGATCCTAACTTCCTGAACTGCATTTTGGTTACTGATGAATCTTGCTTTACAAGAAACGGGATTCTTAATTTTCGAAATACCCATACTTGGGCCGAAGAAAACCCTCATACGACTGCTGTTGGACATTACCAACATACATTCTCTTTAAATGTCTGGTGTGGTCTTCTAAGCGACAAAATCATCGGCCCCTTCTTTTTGCCACCTAGGCTGTCAGGTATATCTTACTTGCATTTTTTGCAAAATAATCTGCATGATATTCTAGAAGATATTCCGCTAGGCATTAGGCAAAGGCTGTGGTTTATGCATGACGGTGCTCCAGCTCACTTTTCTCATAGTGTCACTGATTATTTAAATGCAACTTATGGAGACCGATGGGTTGGTCGAAACGGACCTGTTAAATGGCCACCACGATCTCCGGATTTAACGCCATTAGATTATTTTGTGTGGGGCTGGATGAAGTCTATGGTTTATTCTGCGGCAGTTGACACGCAAGAAGAGCTAAGAAATCGGATCGTGGAAGCCGCAGTAACTATCAACCACCATCCTGATGCTATACGAAGAGCCAGAGAAGCATGGATTCGTCGTGCTGAATGTTGCATTCAACAAAACGGAGGCGCCTTTGAACATTTACTCTAAATGTTGTAATAATAATAAATAAATAGTAATAATAAATCTTTAACCTTTGATATCTGTTTAATAAATGAGTTTGAGATACATGTTAACATGAACTTTTTTGTTTATTTTGTGTTAGAGAACACGTACCTAAAATAGTGCCGTGCAATTCCGAAACACCCTGTATAATTATAGAAACAACTTTAGTTGAAATATATACAATAATCTCAGTTTACTTATTAGTTTTGATCTATTAATAGAGTTTTGATATATTAATAGTTTATGTTAAGTACCTAACTTATTTATTACTTTAATTCTTTCGTTGTACTTTGATACTTACCCAATATTTTTTACTTTTACTTATATATTTTTTTTCTCTTGCATAGTACGCCCTATGCAAGAGGAGTTTCCTAAATAATTGTGATTACTCCATGTAAAACCACATATTATACGCATACAATGTACAATTTACATTTTCCCTTGCATTAATTCCTTTTACAGTATAAAATTTAAGAGCAATAAATTAAATGTTTAACATGAAAGAGATGCATAAATAAAAATACAGAAAAAGGTACATAACAATTTTATCTAGCTAAATAATAGAACTTGATAAATGCATAAATAGGGAATAAGTAACTTATACTAATAAAAATATGTACCAAAAATAATCCTTAAACTAAAATATGTAAAAGTAAAATAATCCTAAAAAATATATAATATATAAAAACATACATAAAAGTAAAAATGTCCTAAAAGTAAAATAATCCTAAAAATAGTTTAATTGTTAGATGGTGATATCTAAATGTACGGGTACATGAATATTTTGCTAATAACTACTTTATTGCTTGTTTAACGTCCCTTTATGCTACTAAGGCTAATCGGACGGTGCTACAGTAGGAGTCTTCAATTTTGCCTTTCCAAATATAATTAGGATATGGATCTTTAACGAGTACCTGACATCGTACTGGCTCGGGACCTCCATTTTACGTCCAATACGAGGGACGGCATTGCCAAGCATTTTTTACTCCCATTAAAAAATCCTCCGCCACCGTGTGACACGAACCCGAGAACTTTAGTATTGTAGATTGCCATGCTAACCACTACACAACAGGTGACCCCAATAACTACTTTATACAAAGTGACTAATGAAGTTATTAAAGCAATAGAGAATACATATATATGTATAGATAGATATAAACATAACATGGTAATAAAAAACATAAATATATATATATATATATATATATATATATATATATATATATATATATTTGTAATAAATACTTTAATAATATTTAATATTTAGTTGTAATTGTATAAAACTAAATATTAAACGATTGAAGGAAAAGAATTGTTAAAGAAGCCATTTTGAAACAATCTTTTTAGCGATGAAGCACGATGATTGAGTATATCCAAGAACATATCCAATCTGATGAGTTGTAATAGATGAGGGCTAGTTGATTCAGCCCATTTAAAAGTTGATTCACACATCACTGCCGTGTCAGACCACCTCCCCCTCCACCCATACCCCAGGCAGAGATTATATCTGCCATGAAATATGTTCATTCCTGGAATTTAAATTACTAAACGATTATTCATGCTAGAGAGTTGTCCTTGAACATCTTTCTACGATTTAAATATTTTTTTCTTTTTGAATAAAAATTAAACATCAGGTGTTTTCATCCCCACATTCCATATCTGACATTTAAACAAATAGAAATAGTATACTTTGTCATAGTTTTACAAAGAATATACAACCTACATAAGTAAAAGTAAAAACCGGTCTTATAATAAAATGGTTTTATGTTGGCATTTTTAACTGAATATGTGAAAGTACGAAAAAATATTTTTAAGAAGATTTGAAAGTTAAATTTTTTTGTTCTTCTAATATCTCTACCAGGTCTTTGACTAATATTGAAACTTGAACCCTTGAAATAATTCTTTATTAGTCTTGAGGCTAAGCAGATAGTAGTCCAGTTTTTAAAATTTTGATTCTTTATTAACCTCACACTATTTTTTCACTAGTCGGTTCAACTTTTCGGCACTAAGCCATTTTCAAGAAGACCTGTGGCCACAATTTTTCAAATAAATTAGGCTGACTACCCTTGTCAAAAATTAAAAATCTTTTTACTAGTTAAAAACTATAGTCACTTTTGGTAAGAATCACAGGTCTTCTTCTTCAAAATGGCTTAGTGCCGAAACGTTGAACTGACTAGTGTAAAAATAGTGTGAGGTTTATAAAGGATCAAAATTAAAAAAAAAAAAATTGAACCCTTGATTTTAGGCATTTAACAATCTTTTGTAGATATATAAAACCAAGTCTGGTTGGTAAAATATATAAATATAAAAGTAAAATATAAAAAAGTACTTTTTTTTTTATTAGCTACTTCAAAAATTTATATCTCAAAAACTTTCCGAAAAATATGAAATTTCGTACTTTTCTTTACCTTAATGTATGCAACAAACAACCGAAAATATATTAAAATTCGAGACCTAAAGGTTCAGACCCCTTAGGGACATAAATCATCGCCAACTAAAAATGTTACGTTTTACGAGAGGTAGCAAATTCCAAGCTGATTTATAAAGGAAGAAAGCCTTGATTTTCTAAGGAGATGATATTTATTCTACCTTCCTTAAATAAGTAATAAATGTAAGGATACTGAGCATACCTACACCATACATCTTAGGTTTTTATCGGAGCAGTACTAATTACTCAACATTGTTCTCCTTGCATCAAGATTACGTGAACGGCTACTGTGTACAGCCATCGTTACCAGCTTGCCTTGAAAAATCTTTAGCATTCATTTTAAGATGCTCAAGTTGTAAAATTTGTTCGATATCAAACCAGTTATTTCCTTCACGCTACGGTTTCTCTTTGCCGGCCCTCGAAGTTCAACTCGGGGAACATGACGAACTCGTATGCTTTTCTAAATGAAGACGCATTTACAGGCCTAGAGGTATACCAACCCCAGCTGAGCTAGTTTACAAATAAGACAGACTTATTGACTTGTGAAACCTGTTGATTCTCAAATCCAATCAGGGCCCAAGGGCCACTTCCACTGCTATTTCAATCATTACTACAATGGCTGCTAGATCTTATTACTTTCACTTACCTATATATGAAATATATAGTAAGTGGAAGTATTGCGATCGTGAAAAAATTCGACTTCCGGTTTTCAACGGAAATACACGTTTTGGGGTCGCCTGAGTCGAAATGACCAAGTCCCGCGAAATGGTCTGTGTGTGTGTGTGTCTGTGTGTGTGTGTGTGTGTGTGTGTATGTGAACAGACTAGCTCAAAAACTATAAACCGTGCGATCCTGAAATTGGGTATTTAGTGCAGGTATATGCCCGCGATGTGACAGCATAAATTTCATCAAAATTACTTAAAAGGAGGGGGTACTTTACTTAATAACTTTTTAGGTTTTTTTCGATTTTCTCAAAAACGGCTCTAACGATTTTGATTAAACTGAGTATTTGATCGATTTATATGCCCGAAATATGACTGTAAAAATTTCATCAAAATTGATTAACCGGAGGGGGGACTTTACTTAATAAATTTTGTATTATTTTCACGTGTTTTTTTTATTTACTCAAAAACGGTTTTAACGATTTTGATCAAACTTGGTATTTGATGTATTTATATGCCCGAGATATGACTGTAAAAATTTCATCAAAATTGATTAACCGGAGGGGGGACTTTACTTAATAAATTTTGTAACATTTTCACGTGTTTTTTGATTTTCTCAAAAACGGCTCTAACGATTTTGATCAAAGTTAGTATTTGATCTACTTATATGCCCGAGATATGTCTGTAAAAATTTTATCAAAATTGATCAACCGCAGGGAGCACTTTACTTAATAAATGTTGTCCCATTTTTACGTGTTTTTTTTATTTACTCAAAAACGGCTTTCACGATTGTGACCAAAATGGGTATTTGATGTATGTATATGCCAAATATGTGATAGCCAACATTTCATTAAAATTGATCAACCGAAGGGGGGACTTTACTTAATAAATTTTGTATCATTTTCACGGGATTTTTTATTTACTCAAAAACGGCTTTAACGATTAATAAAAATAAGATATGAATGTAGAAAAATGTGTGACTTTGGGAAATGATATTTAACAAAACACGTCAATTTCTACTCTAAGTAAGTTGGTAAGTGAAAGTTGTGTGTTGCGCGCACGCACCAGATTTTCTTGACTTACTAACATATATTCATATCGGGTGTTTTATTTACTAAAAACAAAAGGCTAGTAGTTTTACAATTTCATGAACTCTGGATTTTTTTCTTAAATGATCAACCCGATTACTTTTATGGTTTTTGTGTGTTTTATTATTCTTTTAAACATTGTATCCCCCCTCTTTTTTGGGGGATTTTATTATTCACAAGAATTGTTCGTTTTGAAAACATCTTAATATTCGTGTTTCATGTATGATTTCATAATTTCACACGATATATCTATATATTTTTTTTCCTTAACTTTTATAAATTTAATTTTTTGAAGAAATCTTTCATTTCAATCAAAAGTGAGAACGAAATAAGGTGGAAACAAATTAATTTAAGGATTTTTGGCCCCAGTGTATTCTTATAACCAAAGTTTTATTTTTTTATTGGTTAGTAAAAAAAACCGAAAAAATGTGTCAAATTTTAAGTGCTACATTTTGATGATATCTGTTTTCAAAATATTAAGCAAATCGGATGAATAAAATCTTTTTGATATTAAGAATTTTTAAAAATTACAAACATTAATTTATTAAAGGTAAAATATATACTAAAGTGTGAGGAAAAACGTATACAAAGTTGTTGTCCAGGACTATATTACATTTTTCTCAATGGGTTCAGAGTTTCCTTGAAAAATTTGTTTTAAATGGACTAAAAGGTATTTTTTTATTTATATTACTTTAGAGATGCTATCCTTTCAACCCCATCCCACGATTCATTTTTATTTCTCTGCTTTTTTTCTTAGCTTTTAAAAAAAAATCTGCTTTTAATCCAGTTTACATTATTTTCAGGAATAATTATCCTTATTTTTGTTTCAAGTTCAGGACATTTTTTCTTCCCCCTAGAAATATTTAGGAATAAGAAAAACGAGAATGAAAATAGAATAAGCCCTTTAATGTTTAAACGAATGTTTGAATAAATTAATGTCTTACATATGTACATCGAATCATAAAGAATTGATACCTTTCCTCGTAATTTCAGAATGTGGCTACGTGAATGAGCCCCGTTTCGTTTTTTATTTTTTTTTATTTATTAATCTTTTTTATTATTTATTTTTTTACATCAAAGTTCAAGAGTTCAAATCCTAAGCGCAATCGGACTTTTAAAAACTCGGCATTAATCCCAAACCCCGCCCTCCCAGGGTAAAAAAACCGTATAGCCTAAATGGCAAGGGAAAAAAATCATACTTAATTCATCATTGGATAATATTACGCTTATGTTTGGATAGCTTTATTATTTTAATGTATAATTAAACTTGAAGTCATTACTATATCGAATTCAACAAAAAATAGGTTTATAATTAAAATTTAAATTAAATAAATAAAATGTAGAGCAGCCAACTCAGCTCATGAATTAGAAAATAGTGAATTTTCTTGTTTATCTAGCTCTAATCTATTTTTGCCTATCAGAAAAAAGATTTGGAGGAAGTGGTAGGTAATATAGGATGAGCAGATTCGTAATACACAAGGTTAAAGGAACAGTTAAGAAATAGCATTCATGTCCTAGTGCGTCGAGAAGAGAAGTACATAGTCATTACTCGCCTCCTCATAGGGCATTGCCGACTCACTCACGGCTACCTAACAGATAAAAAGCCAGCACCTCAATGTCAACAGTGCAGAACAATACTATCTGTGAGGCATATAATAGAAGATTGTCCAGTTTATAATGAGAAACTGTTACACTTGGGAATTCCTTGGTCTCTCGCCGAAGCATTAGGTGAAAATCCGAAGATCATCACAGAACCTTAGGTTGTATTAAAGAAGTGGGGCTCTACCCTCTCATAGAAGAGCTACACCTTTTCAAATTTTCTGGTGATGATAACCGTAGCTGTTTTTCGCCTTTACAATACATACAATACTAATACAAATAAATAATATGACTTAATTGGTAATATAATATTAATTTTTGTGTTTCAGGTGAGTGACGGGAAATTTTGAATGACTCTAGTGATAAGTGAGTACCAAAATATTTATGATAATTTCTTTAAAGATATAAAACCTTATAAAAATATTTTAATATTGATAACTACTTCACTGAATTTATTTACTTAATGTGGTTTTAATTTCTCCTGTTATAAGATGATTTTCATTAAAGGGGAACGGACGTTTAGTGAATACTAATTCAATAATTATCCCCGGAGCACTTTGGGCTTTAATGTAGCACTTTACCGGGACTGTAGCTATATAAGATGAACGATGGTCATAACCTGTTCAGCCGTAAATCGGCAATTTACCCACGATGGGTACTAATTTGATGATGATCTTACGTTTCGATTTACTATTTACTATTAAAATATTATATTGTGCATATTGTATAATATTAACAAGATGCAAATAATCTGTGAATGAGAATATTATTACCCCATCACCGTTAACCTAGTGGCTAAACACTAGGTGCTCACAGCATTATTCCTGTTTCATCGCCCTTTCTCTCCCTAATGTAGCGGATTAATTGATGGTAACTGATATACCCTAATTGGGTAGATTAGGGTCGAGGCGGAGCGATTTGGGTTTTGTAGGGCGGTAAGACAATCTTCAACGGTAGCTAGGTGAAGACCTATTAGTTGCCAAACCACCCGTGGCCTTGGTGGGATGCGAGCTTCTATTATTTTTTTCGGGGCCTAAAAATATTCGAAGCAACTATTTAATTAAGGCTTAGTTTCGAGATAAAAATCTTCATGGTACGACGTTCATCAGTGATTAAAATCGGGGTTTAAGAAATTCTTTATATATTTCTTCAAATAGCCTCTAACACGGATTACCCTTTGCTTAAAATTTGCGTTCTACGGGTCATTCACGCTTAACAATTAGAATACAATGAGTATAAATAAGTGCGCTCTGCATTTTATTAACTAACTTCCTCACTATAATTTTAAAAACAAGACATGGTCAGAGAAATATTAAATATATAAACAAGTAAAGCTTTTTTTTTCAATCTAATTTAATTTAAAAAAGTTATATATTTCCACATATACATCTTTGGCCTAAACATGACATTTTTATTTTATTGAATAAAATTGGGGACCGCGTATATTAAGGTGAATATGTATGTATACGACTTAACAAGCTACTTATTTTCTCTAGAATATGTTAATTCTAAAAATACTAATACTGCAAACTGTGATGCTATCCACAAGTTATTATTATATTTATTTTATTTCATAACAAAATAAGATAATAAACGTGGGCTATACGGAAGAACCGGTATTGTTTAATAAATTGATACAAGTTTATTATATTTGTTTATTTAAAGTCACTTTATGGTTCTATGGTTAATCAGGCGATGCTACAGTGGGTGTACTAAATTTTGTCCATCCAGATATGATTAGAACTGCGATCAAACATGCTTGGCACCGTCATTTTTTGTTCACTCCGAAGGTAAGTTGCAAATGATACAATAAAGATGCTTCCGAGATCATAATAGGTCTTGAAATAATCCCCTTTATCCTTTAAATACAAAGAAGATAATCCGAGTATGTTTTGTTCCCAAAATTACTAAGTATTGTAACCCTAATGAGGGTTTAAAATAATTTGTATTCACGAAAATTATAATTCACAACGTCAAACAAACAATATAAGCTCAAATTGATAACAACGTCACCAAAAGTGACTATTAGTGACACAGAAGTAATCATACGCTTCGACATTCAGAGCCAGACTAAGCCCCTATTTCATTGCTCCTTACATTTAGTCCGAAACTAACATTCCAGAAGAGCGTAGAACATTCTCGTAACATCTTGAATATGTACTAATAAAATTAAGCAACTGTTCAAACAAACAGGCTAGAACTCTTTTCAATATAACAGACAAACTCATGATTTTGTTTCACGTTGCAGTATTTATATTTTATTAGTTCGGAGATTAATTAAATTACAATGCTTGGATTATTCAATGATAAATAATAATAATATTTATATTTAACTGGAGTAGTCAAAATGAGACTATTTCAGCTACATAGTCTGTGACTAGACAAATAATGCACTGTACGTCTGAATTTATTCGTACCAAAATTCAAACGATGAGTTGATTAAATGGAAATTAAATTTGCTACTTAATTGAAAATAATTGTAAAATATTTTATGAAGATTTTCTAATAATTAATTGAAAATAATAATTAAAATATTTTATAAAGATTTTCAAAAATTTATGTTATTGATAATAATTAAAAAACTTAAGTATTTAAAAGAAAAAAATAACGATTGGAAGTTGTTTGATGTTTCCCAAGCTTGCATAGTGATTATAATATTACAAAGCTCGCTTACATCAGAGGAGTTGTGTTTGCGTGCGGCGATGACGTTTGATGTAATGGTACCTCAATTATCTGACTAGCCGGAACAGCAGTACAAGGCTCCACTGCATTTCTCCTCTCATATCTTATTTATATTCTTCGTCGGTAACTGTTAGTTCTAGATTAGTAGGAATGTTGTAATATTGTCGTAGCTGCTGGCTTATACACCCAGTGTTGGTGCTCACACCAAACAATAATAATAGTTATACTAACTAAGTAATGTGAAACATTAGTTTTGATACGGCTCAAAGGGACAATGTATTTTGAAGAATGAGAGAGAATTTCACGGAGATTCGTAATTCCGACTTAGAAATCCACACCTCTTACAAAAGGCTTAAATGAAACCATTGAAAAAAATCTGGTGCGTGCGCGCAACACACAACTTTCACTTACCAACTTACTTGGATTAGTAATTGACGTGTTTTGCTAAATTTCATTTCCCAAAGTCACACATTTTTCTACATTCATATCTTATTTTTGTTAATCGTTAAAGCCGTTTTTGAGTAAATAAAAAACCCCGTGAAAATGATACAAAATTTATTAAGTAAAGTCCCCCCTCCCGTAGATCAATATTGATGAAATTTTTACAGTCATATCTCGGGCATATAAGTACATCAAATACCAAGTTTGATCAAAATCGTTAAAACCGTTTTTGAGTGAATAAATAAAACACGTGAAAATGATACAAAATTTATTAAGTAAAGTCCCCCCTCCAATAGATCAATTGTGATGAAATGTTGGTTATCACATCTCTGGCATATAAATACATCAAATACCAAGTTTGATCAAAATCGTTAAAACCGTTTTTGAGTGAATAAATAAAACACGTGAAAATGATACAAAATTTATTAAGTAAAGTCCCCCCTCCAATAGATCAATTGTGATGAAATGTTGGTTATCACATCTCTGGCATATAAATACATCAAATACCAAGTTTGATCAAAATCGTTAAAACCGTTTTTGAGTAAATAAAAAAAACATGTGAAAATGATACAAAATTTATTAAGTAAAGTCCCCCCTCCGGTTGATCAATTTTGATGAAATTTTCACAGTCATATTTCAGGCATATAAATAGATCAAATACTCAGTTTAATCAAAATCGTTAGAGCCGTTTTCGAGAAAATCGAACAAAATGTAAAAAGTTATTAAATAAAGTACCCCCACCCTTTGACCAATTTTGATGAAATTTTTGCTGTCACATCGCGGGCTTATACATACTCTAAATACCCAATTTCAGGTTCGCACGGTTTATAGTTTTTGAGCTAGTCTGTTCACACACACACACACACACACAGACACACAGACACACACACACACAGACCATTTCGCGGGACTTTGTTATTTTGACTCAGGGGATCCCAAAACGTGTATTTCCGTTGAAAACCGGAAGTCGAAAATTTTCACGATCGCAATACTTCCACTTACTATATATTTCATATATAGGTAAGTGAAAGTAAAAATGGGAACCTTTCGATAAAATTTTGACGATGTAATGTCAAAAGAATCTCAACGGGAAAAATTTTATTTTATACATTTTGAGAAGATTCCATATAGTATCATGGGAACTGTACCATTTTGCATTTCTGAGTCCCAAAAATCAACAATTTTGAATAATCCTGCCAATTTACGTTGTAGTAAGATATACATTATTATTACTGGAGAAGAGGAGCCCCTATAATATACAAGTACCCTTGATTATGCCATATTTGAATATTTTACAAATTAGGTAATAATAAAATATTTTTAAAGTTTATAGCAGTATAACAAAGGACAGACACTTTATAATCATAACGATGTAACCAAATGTTTTCATCCGAAAATAGAAACCTATTTTGGATATCACACATGTTCGAGCGCATGTGGTAACTTTTTTTTTCACTTCTATATTCTTCTGTTACTTTCACTCTCCTGACCTTCAGCTTCTTTTGATTTTTCTAATCCGTTCTAGGATGCGATAGGCCTCAAAATCGATAGTGCAGCTTCTGCTGCAGTCGAAAGCTAATCACTGCAGCTACTGAGGGTCATGCACTGACCCAATGCCGATTCTTCAACTAGGTTCTTGTATGTCGCTCAATAATGCTCTTTTAGTCTAGAATACTAGTGAGTTCGTGGTAATGGAATCTATAAAGCATTATCAAAGAGCTCAAACGAATTGCAGTCTTCAAAACACTTTTATGCGAATGTAACGGTTGCTGGAAAGATGTCATTCGAATAACATATTTCCATCTCATTAGAATGAAGCCAAATGCAAATGAATTCAAAAATGCAGATTCCCAAGATATAAAAATATGAGTTAAAATTTAATCGATCTCAACATAGTGTGAAAAAAAAAAATGAATAACAAACCAACACGGATATATTTTAGCTTGAATTTATGACTGACGACTTCAGACACCTTATCTATCACTGTTCATTGTAACGGTGAATTTTGCTATTCTTCAAACGTGGATATGCTCTAGTAAGTATTCAATTAATGTTGTTCTTGGACTGATAGAAGATATTTTATTATTATTATAACTATTTTGTAATCATAATATAAAAACATATTTCAGTTATAAGACAGTAAAAAAATTATTTCATGTAAATTTATCAAATAAGATGACAAGGAGAAACTTATTCTTTTAGATTTCATCCATTAAAATAAAAACAAAAACCTAAAAAATAAAAAAAATTAAATATAAATAAAATAAAAAGTTAAAAAAATAAAAACCATTAAAAATAGAAGACTAGTAGTTGATTCTTTTACAAAATGATATGACCATGTTTATGTATTTATGATATATATAAGTATAATCTTAGCATACTTTTTACTAACAACATAAGTACTTAGTATAAAGTGTTATATTAAGAAATAATGTAACTGCACTGAAGAGCAATAACAATCCGAAAATAATTACTGAGAAAATAAAAATAATTTTAAATAATACCTCTATGCATTAAATAATAATAAATGAAATAAGTAAAATGATATACTTATGTACTAAACCATTAAAAATTCATTTCTTAAAGAAAATTAAAAATATATACTAATTTTTAATCCATAGAAATATTAATTAAATTATTTCTCTGTCATGATAACAAGGAATTTATTACAAAAATTTCTTAATTTTTTTTTATAACAAGAGAAAAGACTGGCCTTGGCCGGGATTCGAGCCCGGATTTCCTTATCACTAGTAAAGTGGCGCTGTTGCCACTTGAGCTACTAGGCACATACCCCGGTCAAGTCAATCCTTTCGCTTCACTGACCTCTTTCCCACCGATCTCGCAAATTTTACGAATTATAGGGGGGAATAGACGATTTTTGTCCAATTTAATGAGGTCACTTGAGTAATGTAAATTTTTTAAAATTATTAATTCAATTATTAGTCTGTTATGATAACATGAAATTTATTATTACAATCTTTAAATATTTTTTATAAGAACAGAAAAGATTGGCCAATCATTTCCCCTCTCATATAATAAACCTATAAATATTAATATATTATTTATTTGTGTTTTTGAACGGACAATGAGTATTGTTTAATCAGTTCTCACATACTGAGAAATTTGTTTTCTCAGCAATTGTGAAACAATTTAAAATGGTTTGCTTTTATTGTGTGTTTTTTTTTTTTTTTTATTTATGTCAACAAAAAAGGTCAAATGAAAAATTGTTGTAAAATCATGAAAAAACATTGTATTGAGTGTTAAGCATTGTAATGTTAAAATATTATTAAAAATGATGAAGCTAAATGGAAAATTTATTCACATCAGAGGCTCATATTTATATGAAATTAAATATATTTTTTGTAACTTATCATACGAACTTTTCAATTGATAGAATGACTAACTTCAATTTCAATTCTATTATTTCTTTAAAGTATGGCAGCAATAATAATCTATAACGATTTACTGAAATATACAAACAAAATAAAAAGATACGAATATTCCAAAGAGATATATTATTAAAAGTGCTTTTCTGAAAAATGTCGAAGTGGGAGTTCGCCATTCTGTCAATTGAAAGGGTCATATGACCTTCCTTCATAGATAGAGTAAATATTTTTTCAAGTATGCATTTTTTTTACCCTAAAAAAATCTAGCATGACGCAGAGAAATGAGTACCTATTTTGCAATACCAAGGCCAACAAGACCGTGCCAAAACAATTCCTTATTTGAATCACACATATACGTCATTCTTTCAAAGGATATCATTGGTATTTAAGTATATATAAGTATTTTTAAAAAATAAAGATTCTTAGCTAATCATTCCTAGGAGTGATTTTTCAAAATATTTGGGTCACTTTTATTTTTTTTGTTTATTTTATTTTTTTTCAATAAGAGCTCTAGGATTGATATCCATAGTTTATTATCAAACATTTTATCAACCGACTGAAGGCCTTTATATTGCCCTAATTTATTTCTATTGTTTTATCTTCTGATTAAAATAATAAATCATCATAGAATATTAAAAAGAACAATCTTATCATCAGAATTTTGCTTATTTTTTTTTTTCCTGTTTATATGAAAGTATTTTAATTTTAATTTTTGTTTAGACCAGCCGAATTAAGAATAAAAATTATTCTTAGAAATAAGTGAAGAGTACCACAGTACCAAGGTAGTTAAGTATTAACACCAGACGTGTATAAAAAAACAAAAAAACAAAAAAAAAAAACACTGAAACAATCCTAATTTTAAAAGTTCGATCTAAATTTATTTAAAGATGGGACTAATTCAAAGTTGATGCCTTGAAGAGCTTGCCACTTAATGAAATTACCGTGTGGGCTGATTGGAACGTATATTACCGCCCTCATGGAAAATCTTTACGGTAAATTCACCGAAGCGCCTCTCAACCCTTTTAAAATTACATTATTTTCCAATTAGTGTTTTCCTAAAATACTTTTAATAAAAATCTTCTCCTCTCTGATGTTTTCATAAATATATTCGATGACAGCAGGTTTTCCTCCGTAAAAAATCTCACGGAATTTATAATATTCATTATTTAAATTTTTTTTTAATATACGATAAAATTTATAATACACGGAATTCATGATATACATTAATTAAATGAGAAATATAAATAAATATAATGAATACCTATTTAATAACCTGAATTTACGTATATTAAGTAAAATCTAAAAATACCTAATGAAAGGTGTAGATTATAATTTATTTAGTAGTTTGAAGTAAATTTCACTTATCAGAATTTAAATTTAGTTTGCTGCATCAAACTTCAACTAAAAATTTTTTGTTCATACCTCAAAGAAAAATTTTAATTTTCTTTTTTAAAATAATAATTGGCTAGCCGCGTGCTAATCTGGACCATTGAAACGTGTGGCTTGGATTGGCCACTCCTGGTAAAGAAGGAGGATTCCTTATTTAATATAAAAAATACTTTCATGTCGATATACCTGACGAATGATATTGGAAGGAAAATTCAATTTGATTTTTAAAATGTTCTCATTCCTTCCCCTTTGTTCATTTTATCGCTCTATCAACTACTGTTTTGCTTCTTTTTACCATTTAATTTAAACGTAATAGCACTGCAGTGCTACCCTTTTTATCTAAAAATAATATCCAATTATATCCTAATAGAATCATTGTATATTATTTATTATTATTATATCCTCCTATAATTATTATATTATTATTAGATCCTCCCATTAAAACTTTATTCTAATTTTAACACTACATGGTCTCTATTTCCTTTTTTTTTTTTTTTTTTTTTTTTTTTTTTTTTTTTTTTTTTTTTTTTTTTGGTATATCTTTTACCTTTTAAATAAATTAATACTATAATAATAATTAAGTACTGAGAATCTTGCCAAAAGGTCCTAGTAGAATAGATGATAATTTAAATAAACCTTCAAGGCTCCGATATCTGACCTATCTCAAGAAAAGTCGGTTGCAGTCCGACATAAGAAAAGTATTTACCACAACAAAAGGAGATTTAGTATTTCTCCTTTAGTTGTAACACTGCTCGCGCTTGTTACGACATATATAATTATCCTACGGTATATTTTGCAACAGAATATATTCCAAAATTATGGAGAGATGTGCAGAACGCCGCTCCGCCAGATACTAAGGCCCTACACCCACACACATAGACAGAACGGCCCTCTCCACACGTCTCCCAGAGATGGGACAATAACTCCGGCGATCCCTATTATGTCGAGGACAGACAAAGAAGCGGTTGCTGAGATAGATCTCGTTCCCTCTTCTCGGATACCCGTGGGAGGTATTCGGGCCCTCCTCCACGTGCCAACGACCTGCGTCTTTGCTCTGGGTCTATATCTATCTTGTTGAGCTCTGCAAACTTTCTAGGGAATGGAAAGAAGCAGTTTGAACCTCGTAAAAACAATTTACCGATTAGTTCTTTATATTGAATAAAAAAGAAATTATATACTGTTTTGTTTTTTTCTATTTGATTTCTCATCAAAGACCAATGAAATAATGTACTAATTACATCGAAAAATCACTTTTGAGTATTTTGTGGGTGAGTTAGCATCCTTCCCACTAAAAATAAAAAGTATTTATCATTGAATTATTAAAAGGGATACTACAAAAGAACTCTTAGCTCACAACAGTTATTCAATGCAAATGAGGAGATCTCTGTTCCCTCACATGCACTAGCCTCGACAGATCTATCTTCTATAACGAGTACATCGTATAGGCTCGGGACCTCCATTTTACGTCCTATCCGAAGGACGGCAAAACTAAGGATTACTCCCATTAAAAAATCCTAGGGCCACCGCGGGAAGCGAACCCGCGATCTTTAATATAGTAGGTTGCCATGCTAACCACTACACCACAGGTGACCCCCGTAGAACCTGGTGAGCTTTAACTTTAACATGTTTTCCCAGAATTAAGACCCATTGTAGTTCATAGCAACGGCTGCTCTCTAGAATTTCAATCCTCTTCAGATTAAATTATATAGCTGTTTCAAAAGTTTTTTCTTTATACGACATAATAGGTCTCATTACCTTTTTAATTTGCCACTGAAATTTAGATTTTCTTGGTTCTCAGGGATGACTCAAGGAATTGTTAACAATTGTCAAGATGATGAAAACACGATTTTCTTACCATTATTTTGAAAGAAAAGCATAATTACCAATGTAAATTCAAGAAATGGCGACTTATCCTGGAAGGGGGATAATCCATTTATGAATACAATAAAAATTAAAATATATTTTACTTTAATAGTTTTTTTTTTTATTAGTCTTTCTTTTTATATTTTAACTTTGTTTTTTTTTAACGATAAATATAATTATACTTAATAAAGTTACATGTAGGTAGAGTCTGAAAACCAAGTAATCGATTTAAAACAGCTGTTTGGGAATTTGTTTATTTGAAAAATAAAATAAAAGAAGGTAGATAGATACTAGGTTTTGAAAAGTGGTGATTAAAATTTCATTTTTTTAAGTGGTTGTGGTCTGTTTTATTGAAAACAGGGGATTGAAGAGTGGTGGTGTTCAAGAATGCAGCATAATTAATTATATTTAACAGGTAGCCATAATTAATATCCACTATATTATTTTCCTCTTTTTTCAGGAACTATGAATTCTTTATCATTTAATTTTATTTATGTTTTCGTTATTTTCTTAAAATGAATAAAGAGGCGTCACGCATCTATTATCAAAAACCTTAGTCTATCAAAGTTAGACTATTAAGATTTTTATAGAAAATAAAAATAGATAGAAAATAAAAAAAAGAAAAAAAAACCAATTGCTAATACCAAAATGGAAACACTCCATATACTCGTATAGAAACCAGTTATTTTTGACTCAGAAGGATTTCAAATACTTACCCAGAGGCACAAATCATTGTCACTAATCAACCGTGCGCAATCATTTTCCCGAAGGTCGAAAAGCGGTACCAACTTAGATATAAAAAAAGCCTCATCAGAGGTAAATAATCAATACTTATGAAAGTTTAACATTCTACTTATAAAGGTAAACCTTTCGGCGGTCGTGAATTACAGGTTAAGAAACTGCAACCTGAAGAAGTATTGCGAAACCTAGCTAGAGGGAAGGCGAACAGTGCCGCAAGCGATGACTGACATTTCTACTTATTTTGACATTAACATGCACGATCCTTGTATTCACATCTGTCCAGCTACCAAGTGAAGTGTCTATATGTATTATGTTAAAATTCTTGCAGCATCGTAGAACAAATCGTAAGCTCTTGCCTGGTTTTGAAACCCTTAAATGCAGTAATCGCTATACTCAATATAGTAATTTATATTTCTTATAAAATACAAAGACAATTATCAAATATTTTTTGCACAAGTCGAACCCACAAGCCACCCCATCGAACATAAAAATCTTTTTGAACTCTATAGAACCATAACCAGAGGCAGTCCGAAATAAACATTCAGAGAGGATATCACTGTAAAAAAAAAACACGATGGACCATAATAGTCCACATAGATACTATTATTGTTATGTAATTCCAACAGTGTTATTTTTTCAAATTCCAGGCAGGAGCGGGGTTATTCATCCTCACCCTAATAATCTCCTCCTGGGAACCGCCCTGGGAACCGCCCCTGACCATAACCATAAGGAACTTTTAAATATTCATATTATTAAAAGTAAATATTTACCTGTTTACACCTATATAAATTTGAATCTCTCATCTTTTCAACTTTCTACCGGTCCTATTTCAACTGTTTTCACCTTCTAAAAAAATGTGATTTTGTGATCTGGTTAGAAACCAGAACGGACTCATTCAAAACAGGGAATAAGTAACTAGGTCATGTCTTAACCAGCTAGATTTACGTGTAAAATTAATTAGTTCTGATGAATATATTGATGTAGATGTAAAGAAAAATCTAGAGGTCTTAGATACCAATTTATTAAAAAAAAAAAAATATATATTTAATATATATTCAGTTCCTTCAGGCATAATCCATGAAGGATTACCACATATGTTGATCTGTCCTTCTGACTTTACATAATTAGCATCTTAAATATTTAATGATTTCCCAAATAATCAACTATTAACTACACAACTCTTGTCACCTTGACTAATCGTCCCACAATTTCTTAAAATCCGTGGGCGAATTTCTCCTTCGACCCCTCCTTTGGCTGAAGCCCTTGTCACTTATTAACATAGACCCACGTAAAAGCGTCAAGCTGCTGTGTCATGTTCTAAACAATTGAAAATAAACTATCAAACGCGCTTATCTTTAGCCATACATCAATTTCAGGCCGTTAAAGGAATTTCAAATTTAATATATACAATAATATTTATATAACAAGCCCTAATTTCTCACATTATCGTTTAAGACTATTTTATAATTTATAATATAATTTAAAAATAATTATATTTAATACCATTGCTACCTTCGAAAAAGTGTTTAATAAATAAAGATGTATAGACTTATATTTACTTTCCGAAAAACGTGCTTGGGCTGACATAAGAAAATATTTACGGTAACTAAGTACAATGTGTGACCAATATTTATGTGGCTAAAACCACTCAGGAAAGACTTGTCTTCAAGACTTCTGAAGTTATTTTCTTCATAATATGTAATCAATGAAATAAAAAAAAAACAAAAAACAACAGTAAATGCATAAATCTTCGTATAAAAGAAAAATGTTTCAATCTAATAAATATTTTGTAGGGTCATTTTGCATTTTATGAAAAAAGTATGAATAGAAATGCTCGGAAGGTTAATTAACTATTCATGTCAGATAGTCATGTAAAAATATTTTAAATCAATATATTTAACCCCCCCCCCCCATGTTTGAGCAAACCAATTACTTAACAACAAACTCAATAGTGCTCTTAATAATTTTAATGTTTTCCTAAATTTCAGCTATCACTTATACACTACTATCACGAATGGCCGAAATATTTATCATACTCTCATATCTGTCAGTGAGTGGCTAATAAGTATTAGCCAATATTATATAATTTTGGATTTTGCTATTTGTAACAAATAGAAATCACGATAATATTGACAGTTCCCTGCCCTTTTATCAAAGCTCGATAGCGACATTTCCGTACTGTCCCCTGATAAGATATTGTCATGTTGAACTAAATGTTGGGTATTTACACGATAAAATAACAACCACTAATGATTTATTATATACATTTAATATAACAATTCATTAATCAATATCAATATCAATATGTCCACGATAGCCTAATTACAGTTGTCGTCAGACAGCAATATAGAATTTAAATAAAGATCTAATACTGGAGATCTTAAGAAAAGTTTTTCATTTAATAATATGTAATTTTTTAATAGACGATAATTTTGTTATTAATTTAAATAGCAATATATGATTCTTGTTGATAAGTTTTTTATGTGGTCCTTCTTAAAAGTTTTTGCCCTGTTTCTTGTATGTACTTTTCTTGTCTTATCCTTACGTCAAATTTCATTGTATCCCTATCCCTTGTTATATCATTGATCCTTATCTATTAAGTTTATCTTTAAATGAAATAATTAACATAAAATTTAATAATTTTATGTTTATTTAAATTAAAATACAAAAAATTGAGCTAATTATTTTTCTTTTTGTATTTTATTATGTTTTATGTCAGAAATGCCTTATGAATCCGGAACTATTTACCTCTCATTAATAATTAATTTGTCATTTGGGATTAACCACAAAGCTTACGTGTTTTACATTTTTTTTTTATCCAACGCTATTTAAATTAGTGCCATTCATCAGTGGTCCAGTTTTTTTCTAATGATAGTTGTATAAGGTGTTTATAAGCGATGGCTGGCTGAAAATTTACAATTCCGTTTTTAGATTCCATGTCTGATAAATTCACTAAAGGAAAACAAGTATTGAAAACAACATAATCATTTGTTAGTACTTATCCCCTACTATTATAAGTAATAATTACTATGTAGAGATGAGAGATGGTCAACTGTTCTTCAATTACGATAGGTTAAATAATGGTCAGGATTTTCAGTTTACAATGATATTTATTATGGTAAGCCAACGTTTCGATCCAGCTTGTGGATCTTCATCAGGGCTAAAAGAAAACAAATATATGAGTATCTATGCTAGAGGGTGACTATAAATGGATACATTACAGAACTGATAATAATATAAAAGATGGTATACATAAATATTAAAATAAGAGGCTGGTTAACAAGATAAAATAGAATCTGATATTTACCTACTGAGTCCAGGTGGATACTAAGACTAAAGGTAAAAATAAGGTGTGAGGTAGTGGTAGGGGGTAGGTTTGCCGACTTCAAAGGTTTATGGCGGGGAAATCCAACGCTTTTGAAGTGAAGGCACATGACAACTGAGTGAACAAAATATTTAAAAACTAACAAAATATATGGTACAGTATACAAATAGTTGTGTTATTATTCAGTCCAGACACAACTATTTGTATACTGTACCATATATTTTGTTAGTTTTTAAATATTTTGTTCACTCAGTTGTCATGTGCCTTCACTTCAAAAGCGTTGGATTTCCCCGCCATAAACCTTTGAAGTCGGCAAACCTACCCCCTACCACTACCTCTCACCTTATTTTTACCTTTAGTCTTAGTATCCACCTGGACTCAGTAGGTAAATATCAGATTCTATTTTATCTTGTTAACCAGCCTCTTATTTTAATATTTATGTATACCATCTTTTATATTATTATCAGTTCTGTAATGTATCCATTTATAGTCACCCTCTAGCATAGATACTCATATATTTGTTTTCTTTTAGCCCTGATGAAGATCCACAAGCTGGATCGAAACGTTGGCTTACCATAATAAATATCATTGTAAACTGAAAATCCTGACCATTATTTAACCTAAAATAATTACTATGATAACAGTTACTGGTCGGATCATATACCAAATATTAAATAACAATTAAGATTACAATGATAAATTAGCAACTAAACATTTTTAGCAATAGTAAATTTTTATTTCTTCTTTTTGCTAATATTTTCTTTTTAAATAGGTTTAATCTAAATAATAAGTTTTAAAAATAGTTTTGTTTATGGATGGTATTTTTTAGTCCGTACATTTAAATAAAATGATACACATTAATCCTACCTAACAACATTTTTCATACTAATAATTGACGTTTCACAAGAATAGTTCAACTTCAAATGAAAATGGGTCAAGTAGGACTGAAGTAAAAGGAGTTCTTAATGACTAGAATAGGTCGTTCGTCTGGAAAAACACTTCTAGTGAAAATTAGCGCCATTAAAATAGTTGTCGTTCTCCTAGATTTTAAAAGATTTTTTCATTTTCTTCACAAAAACAGAAAGAAGAGAGATATCTATTCCACATTTACATGGTTTAAAAATAAATTTCGTTTATCAGTCTAAAAAAATATGCATCTAATTCGACAGAGCCTTGAGTTTACTTTTTTCTTTAGCCTGCCCAGTACAGAATGTCCCAGCCGCCATATTCGAAATGTTTCACTCCAAAAATATTATTCTCCTGAATTATAAAAAAACAAAAAAAAAACTACATATAAAAGTAAAAAAGCGTAATTTTTTATTAGAAAAAGCAATTTATTTTTATTAATTTCAAACTAAGATTAAACTATAGTACCTAACTTATTTTATTTCCACCCTGTTGGGGTCTTAAACTTTTCTTAATACATAATAAATTCCCAATTAAGTTGTCTAAATTTTACTTTCAGGCTCTCAAATTTCTAATTCTTAAAGGCATGAATTTCTTTGTAAATTAACTTTACATCATTAATAGGGGCCCGGTGTGGCTGTGCGGTAAAGCGCCGTACTCCCATGCCGGAGCTGCGGGTTCGAGTCCCGCCCTGGGTGGTGCTTTTCTTTCGTAGGAGAAGTATCTCCCAGTGCCATGGGTGTTAGTATGGGCAGTATAGGGCTTCACTGGAAGCCTTAAAGTCCCAAAAAAAAAAAAAAAAAAAAAAAAACATCATTAATCATTAATAATTTTCAATAATTGAAAATGATTTTCGTTTTAATGTAGTTACAAATATCTATGGAGATAGACCTGACACATGGGTGAACCAAACTTTTTCCTTCGAAATGCTTATGTATATAAAAAGACATTTAAGAATATGTTTGTATTTTTAGTTTAATTACTTAATTTCTTTAAGCGCTGTAAAAGATATTATTAGTATGAAGTACAGAGAATGCCACGCCATAAAGCTACATGTGTAGTCTAGGTATGACTAATGCTAGATCATGAATTACAGCTACAAACAGAGAGAATTTAAATGATATATGGTACTAATACTTTTATATATTATATTAATATCTCTATTTTTTTTATATATATAATCTAAACTACTACCCCTATTTAGAATAATATCAAATGTTTTATTTTTTAAATATGATCCGGTGTTGCGTTCAAAAATCTATTTAAAAAAAAGTTGTTTGAACTATTTAATGGTTACAATTTTTGATATATCTTAAGCTGCGACAAATTATTATCAGTTTTCTTTTTTTGTTTACTATATTTCTATAACCGTCCTTCGACGTCTCCCACTCCAATATCCGAGGTTCCAATTACTGCCCTGAATGCGTTTTACTTATTTACGCCCTTGCGTCTCATTGGTAGATTTTTTTTTTTTGGGACTTCAAGGCTTCCACTGAAGCCCTATACTGCCCATACTAACACCCATGGCACTGGGTGATACTTCTCCTACGAAAGAAAAGCACCACCCAGGGCGGGACTCGAACCCGCAGCTCCGGCATGGGAGTACGGCGCTTTACCTCACAGCCACACAGGGCCCCTCATTGGTAGATGTTTCGACGAGATTAGATTCCTCATTTTATCCATACAATGCGCTCTATATGAAACAAATATAGACTTTGCAATAGGTTTTTTATTGCGCATTTCTCGGTGTGGGGGATGCCGGGCTCAGTCAGTTGTGACATTCCAGCTCAATCGCTCCACTACTGGAATCCGCGGTTCGGAGCTGTGGCTCTCTCGCCGATGGTGTCAAAGACACAGTGCGGGCTCAGAGGAATCTAATATATGAGATATTATAAAATTAACCATAACTTGTAGTTTTTAATTTATCAAGAAGATTTTCTGCTAATTTTATATCCGTACTAACTGAAGACAATGATGCATGAATATTTCTCATAACTTTTTATATTTTTTATCAAATACATATATAAATTTCAAAACCGTATTTATCATCCACGTTCGCATATCATTTCCGATTTTTCTATTTTATAGAATTATTTATATTTTACTATAATTTTTTTTGGAGTGTGATTAATCTATATAAATAGAGATGAAATTCTGTTTGTTTGTTCTTTATAGAAATCCATACCGTTTGTCCTAAATTCTCCAGATTTCGTTCAGTGGTTCTTTGATACCAGGTGCGAACACCTGTACATATTAAAATTGCATAACTTCAGCCAATCTCTGGGTATATTCTTTAATTTTATAAAAATCGTTTTGATCTCGCTTTACATTGGTTTTTACGAAATCGACCCTTTTAGTCGGTAAAAGTCTCACTTTATAGATTTAAAAAATGAAATTCTCCGGGTGAAACCGGTATATACAGCTAGTTATTCAATATTCTGAAATTTCACCGGCATCAAAATGTGTTAAATAAAAATAATCATCATGAGGTGAAGTCTTAATAGTTCCTTGTTTTGCAACAAACTAAACCAGTTTGATATTCTTTTTGTTAAACATTCGTCCATAATTAGGAATGCTTGCCAAGACCGTAAATCCACGATCTAACAACCATAATACATTCTCATAATTCACTGAACCAGAAGGCCTTTGGAGGACCAAAGGAAAGTTCACCCCCGCTCATTAGCCTAAATATGTTATCTGTGTATAGCAACATACATAACCGAAGATACACAATTTTAAACATTCAAACATACATAATTTCATATTTTTCTTCTTATGTAGTTCAACATGCCAAGGTGGGACTTGAATTCTTTGGCAATGAGGCTCCAAGTATTTCTTTAGTTTTCTCTTTCCATCCTAACACGCCTGGCGTACTCAGATTCTCTTCTATGTCGTCCAGCCATCTTCGTTGTCAACTGACTTCTCCTTACCATGCAGCATTTACTCGCCATTTTAACTACTAGCATCCTTTCAACGAGTCCCAACCATTCAAAACGGTATTTTTCCGTATAGCGTATATATATAAATAATTTCATTCAATCCTTTTATTGCATTATTCATATATGCACATTCATTATGCATCAGATAAATTTGGAACACATACTTTCACCTATTTACATCTAATATATCAAAATTGTATTTTAACTACACCGACAAGTGAAGAATAAGTAACTATGAAAACAAATCTATATAAACAAAGATACGAAACTAAAAGTTGCGTGCTGAAACAACACGCTAGAATACAAAGGCATGGTGCAGGTTGTTAAATATCAGAAACTCTTTTAAATAAAAAAAAAAAAAAAATATATATATATTAATCGAGCTACCTTGTTTTTATTTTATCGATAAAAAGTTGAGCATAAGCAGATAAATTGTATTAACTGGATTAATTAGTACCAAATATCTGAGGGGATGTAATTTGTAACTTGTCGAGATGTTATTTTGTACCCATCCCGCTAGTAACTTTCGTGGCCGAGTTATGAGGTGGAGCATGTCCTATGAAGTTTACCAGAGAGTGGCGAAGACTTGCGAATTGAAGAAGTTGGCGACATGGAGGTGAGAACTTCCAGAAACTTCTCCCATGAATCCTTATTAACGATCTAGCCACGAAACTACACAGTTTTCATCGTTAGTTACAACTTATTTTTTATTCCTACTATTTTATTTAATTTGAGTTTTCAACAATGATATTTTTCAATTGGATAGTAAATATTAATGCTGTCTTTTAATGTAAATATTTTCTTTTTTAGACATATTAAATATTTAGTGCTTTTTCCATGACGATGATAATTTAGATTGTGGGTGAAGAGGGAAGGAATAACCAAATATGAAAACCTTTCCATTTTTACAAATTTAGAATATTAATTACATAAATCCCATATTTTTAATTTTAAGTATTGACATAAGGAGACAAGGGTTCAAGTGGCATTTTTGAAGGAATTGAGTTAGATGAGGAATATTTACTACCATATTCCTACTACCATATATGCCATTTCATTGTTGAAGATATCGAAGTTGAGATAATTACAGTAGTTGAGTTAATATTGACAAGTTAAAGTATTCTACTTACCAACCGAGGATGGAATTTGTTTCAAATTTCGTCGAAATCTTATAAACTAGTAAAAAGTTAATAATTCGCTTCTTTTCCCATTTTTCCGATATACATATTCTGCTATTTGGGGCGTTTACAAACCAACATATCAAAAGTCATGTAATTCGATCTAGCCGTCCTTGATGATAAAATGTAGTAACTAACCTGGGCTTTCTACAATAAATTATAAAATGCTAAAAACTAAAAAGAATAAACGTTAGAACTAATATTTAATGTCAAAGACCTTTTAGAATAAAATAAAAATATTAATATTTCAAACCATAAAAATATTTTTTGAAACTTCAACTTTGGTTTACTCAAAATGGGAAAAAATGTCGTCACTTAGGCCCCTTGTTAAACATGTCCTACAATCAATGACAGTCATATTTTTGCGCTTAACTTTAACAGGTAGGGGCTTTAAATATCTGGAAAACCATCTATAATTAATTTTAATTTCTAATAGATATTGGTGAATCTGAATGATCATGTATCTGAAAAAAATCTAATTGGCAAGCGTATTGACATCACATGCTTTGATATAACCACACACCCAAAAATACTTGGTTTTTTAGTACCTAAGAAACTTTTCTCATAACGACAAAAAAAAAAAAAAACAATTCACAGCGACATATAGCACTCGGTCGACTGAAGCTTTTATATTCCGTCATTGAATTTTTTTTTTAAATATTAAATTTGTTATTATCACAAAAAAAAATTCAATTATTATTAAAAATAAATTAATTAAATTATAAATATATTTTGAATAAATTATTATTAAAAAAAATAAATAAATTTTTATTATTAAAAAAATTATATATATTATTTGTTATTATCACAAAAAATAATATATATGTATATATATATATATATATATATATATATATATATATATATATATATATATATATATATATATATATATATGTAAGATATCGGAACCTTATCGTACTACAGCTGGAGGTCAATGTGACCCTCTAGCTTCGCAAGCCTTTCTTCTGAATTACTCATTTTTATTTACATAAAAGAAAATCGCAGTTATATCACTTATGGTAACTCTTTACGTTTTTACGCAGTGCAAACGTTTTTACATCTAAGACCCGAATAAGTCCTACATTGTTCTTCAAGGGAAAAGAACAAGTCCCACGAAGGTCACTTGACTTACGTAGAAATGAAAGTTGACATTCTTAGACGCTGGATGAAATAATAATGATTATAAATGGAACAGAAAAAAAAATATCACATTATTTTGAATAAGCAAAGGTAAAGTGAATCAAATGGGCAGGTTGCTGAAGGTAATTTACATCGTCGATATGTGCTAACCCGTCGTTCAAAGGATTTCTTATCTGTAGGAATCTAGGTAATAGGTACCGAGCTTTTTGTTGAGTGACGTAAAGTCACGACTTAAGAAAGGAAGGTAGGCATGTATTGTAAATAATGTCATATCACTGCAATACGTCACCTTTTCCCTTCATGTTTAAACTCTTTCAGATAAAATACATACAACATGGTATAAAACAATATACAATATAAAACACGTTATTGAACGTGGGCATTAGAGTTCTGTTTTGGGTTTGAAGCTTGGTTCATAAGCAAAAAAAATAATTTAAAATCAAGGATTTAAATATAAGATCTAATATTTCACATATTTTATGACCTGAGTTTAAAATGACATAAATTTTCCGAATAGATCAGAAAAGTTTCTACAGAGATAAGCTCACGCGAATAGACAATACCTTTTAAACCATTTTGTCAACTTTGCATACGGCCTTCCTATCCAAAGTCGTGATTTCATGGCACTAAAATAACTGGAGTTATATTACCTTATTTTGCATGATAAATATTCCTGCATGACAAACAGTAATTTTCGTACCAATGTAAATATACTATCCTACGTGGGCGAATCGTGCAGATCTTCTATCAGGAAAGAAGGAATTGTGATCTTCCTTGTGACGGAAAACGTATTTGTATTTTTTTATACCCACAAGTTGTAGAAGAAGTACGCTATTTTTTTTTTTTTTTTTTACATTTTTCTATTAACCCAGGAGGGTTTATCAAAGCAAATAAATAACAGTGCAAGGAGGCGCTTAATATACTAGCGAAAGAAAAAATTACAAAATTTGGAAAACCTTCAAAGTATGTGAAATTATTAAAAGGTGTAGGCGTTGTAAAAAAAATTAATTTCTTAGGGCACCCAAAAAGACGATTTTTAGGCGGGGTTAGTAATTTATTTAATGTGTTATGAATACACAACGGTTTGCTATGATCCTTAAAATAAAAATCAAAAATCTCTAAAATTAAAATGGTGCATCTAAAAAATGTAATGTTGCTCCATGCAAGAACTGGCGACCTCTTCAAAATTAATGTTTATTCTCTTACTAGTAAGAAGCAGAATCTATCATGTCAGAAATATCATGGCAGAATCTATCAGATATATGATAACGTAGAAGATTTTTGAATGGCATTTTTTGTCTTTTTAAATGTCATAAACACATAGTTTAGTTAGCTAATCTATATAAATACAGTTGAAATTCTGTTTGTTTGTTTGTTCTTTATAGAAATCTATACCGTTTGTCCTAAATTCTCCAAATTTTGCTCAGTGGTTTTTTCATACCAGGTGCGAACACCTGTACATATTAAAATTGCATAACTTCTGCCAATCTCTGGGTATATTCTTTATTGTTATAAAAATCGTTTTGATCTCGCTTTACATTGGTTTTCACGAAAACGACCGTTTATAGATTTAAAAAATGAAATTCTCCGGGTGAAACCGGTATATACAGCTAGTTAAACAATAAAAGTGAATGAAGGTACTGAGGATAGAAGTGAAAGTGTAATTGATTAGTGAATTTCTTTATACTTCGAAAGTAATAAAAGGAAACTAACTATACAAAACGCTTAAAGCTGAATTTCGGAATTTCCAAATTTGAATAGTATAGTTAAAATACATAACATTCTCATCCTACCTCGGTGGTTCTCAAGGTGTGGGGACATGGAGGAGAGCTGCGCAAAGCTTGTTTTTTATGAAAAGTGCTCCTTAGAAAGGATAGGCAAACAAAACTTCATTAATATTCAAAAACTTCATAGATCTTCAAATTGTTACTGACTTAAAAATGAAATTTAAGGGTTATTGTAGAAGTAATGGTGTTAAAAAAAATTATACACAGTTATACACGCGTAAATTAAACGATACAGGAGTCTCAAAAAAATAAAAACCCACTAGACTACCTTCATCCCGCAATTGAAAAAAATGTTAAATACTTTTGTTGTGTTTAACGTCACTTTATGCCACTAAGGCTAATCAGATGGTGCTATAGTAGAAGTCCTAAATTTCGCCTATCCGTGTGTAATCAGGATAAGGCCCGATGCAGACGAGCGGCATTTTTCTGCGATCCGGTCTATAAGCCTATAGGCTTGTGGTCAGGGGTACCTGGAGTATAATGGTATAATCCGGTCGGTCCATTATACTCCAGGAACCCCTGACCACAAGCCTATATGCTAATAGACCGGACCGCAGAAAAATGCCGCTCGTCTGCATCGTGCCTAAGGAACTTTAAGGAGTATCTGATATCGTGCAGACTCGGGACCTCCATTTTACGTCCCATCCGAAGGACGGCATAGCCTAGGTTTTTTACTACCTTTAAATGCGAAAACCAAGACCTTTACTGTTGAAGACTAGCCTGCTGCCACAGGTGACCCCGTGGTAAATACTAATGTGTCCGCCGAACCTAGTTTTGTCATCGAGTTAATTATTTCAAGGTGTTGTGAAAGTATGACTATAGTTTAATATTTTAATCAATGTACTTATAGTTAAATAATTTAAATAAAAGCTAATTCAAAATAATTACACTTTCCCCCCTTCCGAAAGCTAAACAGGTCCTAGGATGAACCGCTGGGTAACGAGGTCTATACTAATGGAGAGAACTGACAGAACGGCGGAGAAAGGCTGACGCTAACGAAATCTTAGAGGCTTCACCTTAAGCTCCTTTGGAGGTCTTCTTCGCTGCTCTTGGGTCATTAGCATCTGCGAGTACTCTTTTCGGGCTTTTGTTCCATAATAATATCTACGAACGCTTAAAATGTTCTTGCAAGATTTACTACATTACTGCACTGAAGGTGGTTTCAATAAAACTTGTCTCAGTGCTTTCTGTGTCTTACTTGAAGTGAAAAACGTAGATAAATTAAATAAGATTACCGTAGTATAAAGGCAGGTTCGCTACTGAAGTCTGTCAGCGCAAAATGTAAACATGTGTCCTACAGAAGACCAAAAAAAAAAACAACTGTAAATCTATTAATTTTTTATTTAATACTTTAGAAAAAAGATGTAATGTTTTAACTCATATTTTTGAATTATATTTATAATAATTTTGCTGCAAATCTGTCATTAGATTGAATTAAAGCATTTTAATATGGTTGGTAACATCTACAATGCAATTAATTAAATGAACATAAGCTGGGTTAACTTAAGGTATTGTAATCCTCGCTATTCTAGCCGATTGAAGCGGTATGGCTAAGGCCGTACCTAACTTTCATATAGCATTGGCAAGAGTGAATAGAAGAAAAACAATAAATGTTTTTAACTCTACAATACTACTATACTAAGAAATTTATTTTTATTACAATAAACAAATCTTCTTATATGAAACGCAATATATATAGATAGAACAAACAGTTTTAAAAATTATTTCCAAAATTGTGTCTGTGAATAGAGACATCAAAAGATATTCGAGGGTTTGTTACCCTAACTAACGTGGAAGCAACAAGGAATGTGTAAGTAGAAAATCCGATTTGCGAAAGGTAGACGATCACTCGAACCCTTCATCTACAAATGTGATAGCTAAACTGGATCATTTTTCTGTCACCTTCAGCACCCCTAAAGGAATTCTTTGCTTTGTACGTAGGGAGTTTGTGGGTTGGGTAGCATCTAAAGGTGCCTTTACACTGTGCGAACCTCCCCTTCGAACAGATATTCCCCCGAACCTTGCTGTACCGGTGTACTATGAACACCAATTTACATTGAAATATGAAGTCGCGCGAATAACAATGCCAAACCGCACCTAGGCATACAACAATTTTCATTACACAGGCGGCTGACCTGAAACTAGCGGCTGTTCCGGCTTTTTAACTAACTTATTATAGATGTAAGCAACGTCAGAAAAATGTTGAAAAAAGAAATTCTAGAACCTTAAAAGGCTAATCTTAAATAACATCTTACGATTAGCCTTAGTGGCATACAATTAAACAAACAAGTCTGAAATAATTTAAAAGCGAGATTAGCGCAATTCCCGAACAAGAAGCCGTACAGATAAAGTACCTCTTCAATTCCTTGTCTTATTAAGAATAGCAGAAGAGTGTTTGGGACAGACAGCAGAAGAGTGTTGGAGGGTGAGGCTATCAGAGTGTAAAGGTTCCTTAACACGTTAGTCCTTAAGGCATAGTCCCCAGGCTCCGATATCTTACATTACCTTCTTAACAGCCGATTTTCATGTCCGAAAGTCCGAACACTTCAAACACTCAATTTAGTTGATTTCTAATGAGATTATTGCAGAAAATGTTGCTATCAGCTGAAATTCTGTTGTTTTTTTAGAATCGGTCTCCGAGGTCCGATTTTCGATAAATTATGGCTTGAATCCTGTAGGAATACTGTACCCCGGGGGCCTGTCTTGCGCCCATTATGTCTAGTTCCAATCATTACCAAGAGATAATGCCATTGAGACGCTCATATAATTCACTTTTTAGTCAAAAGATAACGCTTTCGTCAGAGCATTCCCAACGGACCCCGACGCCCGATATCGTCTGTGGCTCATCCCAGCAGTCGGACCCCGGGTACCGATACCGTTCAATTCAGGATACCCCTGAAATACGCCGCCGCACCTAACATGTTAATACGAAACGAAGTTTCATTGTTATGCGTACCTTTTGTTGATATTAAATGTGACACTAATTATACTTCAAAAGAAAATAAAGCTAAATAGAAATAATGCCCTAGCTCTCAAAGGAAACATTTCTAGTCACACAGGAGAGGTTGAGTGTCAGCAATCCGTCATGGTCCCTTCCTACCTGCGTTCAAGGCCTTGCTGTAGACTCCTAGCTGCTTTCTAGCAACAATTATTTATTAATATCTTCTTTCCTATGTAAGAAATCCTTTCTTCTTTTTTTATTATAATTTAAAGCCATGGGGGTTTTCATTATGTCAATGGATTTCAGATGTTCTAAATTCTCCAAAACTGCTCAAGTACTGAAAATCCTTCGAAAACTCCGAGGATTAAATAAATTTCCAGTTAAATTCATTAAATATCTCAAGAAGCCCCAATGAAGTCTTGATTGAGTTTTTTCGTTCATTTTAGTTTAACAAAAAACAATAAAACACCTGTATTATACATATAATATAACATATATATACATATAACTCCCAAAGCCATTGAACTCCACATACAAAACAAAAATAACCGGGAGTAGGCTGGTCAGGTACTGGACTGGTTGGTCTCACAGCTCCTGACGTAATAGCGAGGAGGAATGCAGAAGATCCCGCCCAACCACTTTCTCTACTTCTGCTATGGAGCGGATAATTAAAATTAATATAATTCGCTTTTTATTCTTGTATCATTTCTTCCTTAGAGAAAGTTCTTTTTATTCCATTGTCTATGAATGAGTTACTTTACACTCTCCATAATAGGTTGTTTAGTTGATAACCCATAACCTTGAGCATAGAGAAGATAATTATAAATCCATGAGAGGACGTTTTCCTACTTCAAGTATAGGTTTAGGATTGCACTCTGTATCTACGTCATGTCTAAGGAAAACATTTTTTTTTTTTTATGATAATATTATTATGATAAGCTCCTGGTATTGTAATGAAGGTTTTCCGAACAAAATCGGTCTATTTTTATTCTTTTATATATCCGAATTAAGTACAGTCCCTTCAAATTAATTTATAAATTGTTGAAATTCTATCATTCATTAATTATATTTTCGCGAACTTGTGGTTGTCCCTGGCCAAACTGGCCTGACCTCAAGTTAATATGAGTAAGCATTTTTTGATTTTAGTTTTTTATTATCATAAAAATCTAATGATTTAACTAAGATTTTGACCAGTATTTCTGAAAATGTGCTAGGTCATGAACTGAAGCCGTTTTTCTAATAATATTTACTTACGGGCTTTTGCAGGAGGGATTTCGATGTATCGTAATTACTCAGTCGAGTTGCTCTACAAAATATTCTTCATGTGCTGATAAGACAACATGATAAATTTTAGAAACGATGTCATTGAGAAGATAAAAAAACTACTTAGATAATATTAAACAATGTTAGTGGCATTATTTCCTATTATTCTCAAAATCCAGCTAGGTGGAAGAGATATCCGAATGAAGTGTACAACAGAATGGCTAAAACTATAATTGCTAATAGTGGAACCCTGATGAACGTTAAATACCAAGCAGTGCTCTTTGCCGCTTCGTGATCGGAGGTTGCTTCACGCTATCTCGGTCTTCGGCCTTCTTGCAACATTGCGGTGATTGTATCTGAGGAGGATGTGGGTGAGTCGTGAATATTCCTGCCGCATATCTTTCATTTAATACAAACACTTAAAATATGTAGAACCTTAATCACGATTTTGCTTTTGGTTGAGCGATTAGAAAGCGTTTAGCTGACTGAAAGGAACCAATCCAAACAATATGCAAGACATTTGAGTTGGACTGGGACGTTCCGATGAAGAATAGAAAATAAAGAAAGCATAAAACTAATAAACCAGAGTATAACTACTACATCCCATTGAAAATTCTCACCTAAATTCCTATATTTTTTCTTCTCAATATACATATTTCGAGTATTAACGATATGAAGAAAATTGAAAAGTCTTATCAAATACTTTTACGTCTTGCTGTTGTTACATTTGAACAACCAAAAAAAATATCAACAATAAATAACTGGATAAACCTGATACAGTTTAGCAAATCAAATGGTATATGGAGACACATGAATATAACATTAATCTGTAACATTACTTATATAAACAAATAATTACTTTCTATAGTAAGACTTAACATAATAATTACATTTAATGATTGAACAATTACATTTAATAATTACATTTGAACAACCAAAAAAAATATCAACAATAAATAACTAAACAAACCTGATACAGTTTAGCAAATCAAGTGGTATATTGAGGTATGAACACATAGAAGGTATATGGACACATGAATATAACATAAATCTGTAACATTACTTATTAACTTGATCGAAAATAATGCATAAACTCGTCCTTTTATCACTTTTTAAAAACTAATAAACCCCGACCTATACGTAAATATCCATAGCAATATCAAACACTTTGATTCCCATTTCCTCAAAAATATTGTCGGTGATTAAATAAACATAAGCTTCGGAACTATTCCACATCTTCCCAAAATCAAAATAACAAAAATTTTCCTCGATGAGATCCGCCTCAAAGAAGGCGTAAAGACTCCCACGCCCCCTAAAACTTTAGAAACTTTCTAAGTTTTTCATGGCTTTTATATAAGCTCTGGTGAAAATAACGATTCTCCCAATCTTCCTTTCATTTACCAAAAATAATCTCTATCTGGTGCCGGAAAAGGGATCTATACATACTATGTTATTTATATTATTTGTTTATTTAGTGACCTTTCTCTCTGTTATTCTAAAAAGGCTATGGCTAATCGGATGATGCTACTGATGGATAATGTGGAAGTCCTAAATTTTGCCTATCCAGATATTATTAGGATTTAACGAGTATCTCGCTTCGCACACCTCCATTTTACGTCCCCTCTTAAGGACGCCATGAACGTTTTTTTTTTACTCCCTTTAAAAAAATTCCATGCTCAACTGCCGGGATACGAACCACCGAGCATGATTTAGTAAGTTATTAAGTAAACCACAGGTGATGCTGTACCGATTTTAATCAACCTACTGATTCAATACCAACGTTTTTTGGTGTGGGTTAATTTTTATTTAGATTTTAGATAAAAATAAAATATATTTGAAAGACGCAGATTTTCTAAAGTCAATTATCATAGACTTGGTTTTTAAGAATACGTATACAGTGTGTATCAGTTCCTCCTTGTAAAATATAGTAAAATGTAGTCCAACAAAGAATTCTGCACTGCAAAATATTGAGAACTTCACTTGGTAAAGGGTAGGAAGGGGATTTCCTAAAGGGGATTTCCAATAAAGTCAAGGCGTTTCCATTAAGCAATAATTATATACTGATTGTAATAAACCAGCTTTTATCGTTCAATTAATCAATTACTCTAACGCCATCATTTGTATCTTGATCAAAGTCTATCTCGACCTAATTATCTATTCAGAATATCCCGAAGTGCTCCTTTGTATGCTGTAATAAACGGTTTCTTGTAGAGTTCGGAAACCATTATTACTCACATTACATCTTTATTTAATAGATATTCGCTCATAAGATATATGAAATATATGAAAAAAATCTCTTTTAAAGTGCCCTAATGTCAAATTACTAATTAAGTTTTTGTATGAAGGCCAAGCCGTCAGTAGTAGTACTTTTCAATATTAAATGTTTTTTTTTCCCCACAACACCCCAAATTATTCTCAGTTTCAAAATAATTTATAGATAGCCTAAAATTTATATTTTAGACTAACTTCAAAAATGTATGCTAATTTAAATAGTTCTAATGATATTTATGATGACTTATCATTCATGACAACTAATTAGGAAATAATTGTTTGTTACATAGTAATCATTGCCTAACATTTCATTTATATATTTTTTTTAACGATGATAAGGAGAATATCAATCCTAAATGCCGTACATAAATAATGTCATTAATCAACGTCTTATCTTTCGCCCAATAGCTTGTATTATTATTTTGGACATCACAATTCACTTTAAAAATATTTTCGCTAGACCGTTCTGAAAGTCTGTAGAAGATATTCCATGGTATACTTTTCTATATTGTATAATTTTATTATTCGAAACTTTTACTCTTAAATTACTTATAATAATAAATTATTGGACCATCTAAAATGAATATTAATTGGCTCTCAATATTATTATATATTCTATAACTGTAATATGTTAAATGAGAATTGGTTGGTGGATATCGTTATTAGAAAATTTTATAATTTATTTCACCGTTTCTTATTTCTCTCATGTTCATTAAATAGCTAAAAAAGATTATGTAGTAATATTTTAAACTTTTTGCATTAACTACATCTGTCCAGTTCAAGTGGTATTTTCATTTCATGTTTGACTCTTTTTTCACTATGAATCAATATAGATTTATTATAAAATTTAAAATATAGAATTTAAAAAAATAAATAAATAAGAGTAGGTCAGTACATTTAAGAAATATTATATTTCATTTTAAAAAATGAGTAATGAATTCATAAAATATATTCCAACGTGGGCTAGTTCCATTTTATATATTTTTTTAAATTCTATTATTACTAATCTTATAATTTGACTGGTATAAACATTTATTTAAAATTCATCCCTGCCCGCAATACACCTACCTAATTTCAAAAATTTAGTTTATCAATGACAAAGTTTTTACAGATTTTTATTTTTGTCAGGTTTTGGAATTTCTGTTCATCCCATTTTGAAAGAAAACGCTTTAATTTATATAAACCTGAAGATCCTTCGTAGCCATGACAAAGGAAATCATTTAATTAATTCCCCATGCCACGTTACAAATGTCACAATACAGATTTAGCATCGTTGAGAAAAGAAAGTAACTTTAGCTTAGGAAAAATTCATGAATAAAATAAATCTGAAGGCTTAAAAAATCAACAAAATTGGTAAACCAAGAACAAGAAGAGTTTTGAAACTAATGATGAGTCGTAGATTCAAAAATCTTAATCATTAATTTTTTTTTTTTAGAAAAATTTCTATGGCTATTATTGTTTTTGAATGTAAAGCTAAACAGCCTTAAATGGTAAACCGATAGGTACTTTTCTAATGCTCGAATTTAAGAGAATAACATTTTTCCTTTTTGAAATTTTTTCCAAAGATGTTCGATCCAATCAATGATGAAAGCAGAATTTTTATACATAAGAGCATTTTTAACCTTGTGAAACTAAACAAAAAAACCAAAAAAAAAAAACCCAAGTATGATTATATAAGGGATTACATCATAATTTAAATATCCTTATCCTGTAAAATTAAATGTCCTCCCACCGACAGACCGTCATCATAAGAACAAAAAGATTACTCTTGCGTCAGTCATGGCGGATGTGCCATAATCAAACGGATCATTATCTCACCTGCTATTTACAATCATTACTGTTCAAATGACTCAGTGGAAATTTAATTTCTTAAGCTTTTTCTTTTTGTTTATTTTCTTTTTCCACATTTCTTATCTCTGTGTTTCTGTATTATCAAAATAATATTAAGCAGCTATTTCCAAAAATATTTTAAAGTGGTAGGCCAATACTTTTGATGGTCAAAATTAAATTAAAATGTTTTACTTTTTTAAGAGTTTCACAATGAGATTTGTGGACATACAATGTGTTTAACGAACTATGATATGTGATTGAATATTGTGTAAAGAGTGAAAGAATGTTCAAATAATTTAATGAGACAAAAATCGAGCTTACCTTGAATGATATTTTTGAGTTGTATAATGATGTGAAACCTAGGTTCGCTCACCTGAAAAATAATAAATATTAATTTAGTATATATACATATATGTATATAAAAAAATAATGAATTTTAAATAGCTATTATCCTGTTGAATATCTTTATCTATTATTAATAAAGGTGTTTTTGTTGGTACGCAGTACGCTCTTTAATAATTAATTAAATCCAATGATTAAGCCATCGTTTTAACGTTAAATTCTCCCTCTGTGTGTTCTTTCAATAATGAGAAAACGCCAAAAAAAATTTCATAAAAACCTATCCTTATATGTGCATAATAACCGATCATTTAAATAACAACTTCAAGGATACCTTAATTCCTATCAAAATTAAAATAAAATAATCATGATATTCAATTTTCGAGTTATTCGCAAGTGCCAAATCGTTAGATATTATTTATTTTTTATTACACTTACTTTTGGTAAACATCTAATTTCTGAAAAAATTATTGGCCCTTAAATAGGTTGGAGGAAAAACCCTGCGGTTGAAACAAGGTACTGAACATTAACCTTTATCATTAACTTTAATGGTGAAGAAGTAATTCTTCTTTATGACTATTACCACTGAACCCAAGAAAAATTCTTTTAAGGTTTGAAGGGGTCGTTAGTTTTTGTTTTGTATATTCATGAAAATTTTTTGTTGTCTTTTGGCCACCAAAAAAACTTTAGACATGACATAATTTTTAAAATAAAGCTTACCTTAATTCCATTCCATTCTACCATTATATGTCATCATTATCATAATTATGAGCCAACTTCCCTTTTAGCGGACGGTGTCCCTTATAAGAGCGTTTCTCAAACATTTTATTTTTTATGTTATGAGTCCCACCCTCGTTCAACTTTAATCCACGATTTATTTTTATTTTAATCACGAAGCTTTGCGCCCCCCCCCCCCCAAACCAAGCGAACTCCTGCCTCTTAATTAAATACGTTAGGTTCCCCAGAAAGAAGATGAAATATGAGCACCTTAATGTTTGCAACTGTTGCTAACTAACTTCGATCATTCTAAATCTTATCTTCCCTTAGCATTATTCATCATGCTGGCAGAAAGAGATTCCTGTTCGTAGAATGCAATCAGTATACTATTGTTGCTATCAGTCTCTGCCGAACCTACTACTACATCATGCATTCCACTAACCTCAAATTACTAAACTCTCCTTTGTCAGTTTTATGTCAAAGAGCAAGAGGCCAAGATCGCAGCCTTGAGGTATTCCTGGTTTCCAGCCCACAGGAGTTCTTAGTATATTTATTTGATATTTAAAAAGCTTCGACTTTAAAACCTTTCACAATCAATATTGAAAAACTTGTTTTAAAAGGTATGGAAAGTAAGATTTTTCAAACGAATACCTTTAAAAGTTTTTCTTTTCTTTTTATTTTTTCAAACATTCTCATGGTGGAAATTAATAATTAAACTAAAATTAGCTCGTGCAGATAATATTTCATTAAATTAAGTGACATTTTTTTTTTAAATTATAAAGTTAAATTGTTAAATAAAAACATATGTTTTAAAATCTCAGACCTTTTATTGGAAAGAACTATCGGTTGGAGCGAACAGTCATAGCACGTGCTTGTGACTACGAAGTTCGAGTCCCATCCATGACGTTCTACGAGGTTCCAGACCCTTCTCCTTACGAATATACATGGGGAGCGAATGGCTGGACAGTCAGTCTTAATCTTAGTCTTGATTGTGAAGCTCTATGATTGTTTGTGTTACAAAGTGATAATCTTCAAAACCTGTTCAAATGGTTGAGATTTGATTTTCCGTGTGGCATTGACAATTGTATTTTTTTTTTTTTAAATAAATATTGATAACCCACAGAAGTGTTACAATATAATTAATTAAAATGTATTTATAAGATTGTAATTATGTTTTGCTTTTTATTGTTTCAGAGGAATGTACAGTTGCTTGCGAGCGAGTAAATATGGTGGTGACAGCAACACACAACATGAAGTAAGTTGAAAACAAATAATTAAAGCAATGAGTAGTGGAACGTTTTTATTAATTCATGTAATGAAAAAGACCCCTTCTACCCCACCTAGAAATCCTTTAAGAATCACTCGCGGAGTGCATTAAGAAATTAAGTCGAAAAAGGGGGAGAGGCCTTAGCTGTATTAAATTGACTAAAATCGGTGATTAAATTAATGTTTAATTTGACCATGTCTAAAAACGGATAATAGAGATTAGTTGAGTATGGTGAGGTAAGCACCGAAAGTTCTAGGGGAGTATGAAAACATACAGTGGACTGTTTTAAAAATAGAAGTCTAATTTCATTGCAATAAATAATTTAAGTTTCGGGTTGTTTAATTTTATCAGATTGTAAAAAAAATTATAATTTTTGTTAACTCCATTATGCTAAGTTTTCAATGAATTAGTGATTAGCAATGAATAAGCAAACTATATGAATCATTGTGCTCATGATGTATAGGATCTCATTACTTCAAAGCAGAATTATCAATATATCAACCTAATTGAACCCATAGACTACGATGTTGGGCATGTATGCAACTTATTTATGCAATTATTTAAATCAGTTGATATTATCTGGTGGCTTGTTAAAAATTCATCAATAACAGAAAAAATAAAATATATATAGGTATATACTTATATTTATGACGTCTACAAAGTAATAAAATCGCCAATGAACATGTAAGGGGAAATTTACAAATCCAAATATTAATAATATTCAAATATTATTAACTGCCCATTGATAAAAATTTAATCAATAAAATTGGTAATACCTATTTAGTTTCTTAATTTTTTTTCACTGTCTTAGACCCTAAATGGCTCAAGAAATCTGTACATTTGGAATTTTTACCATTGATAGTTTTATATTTTACAGCACAAAGCAGATAATATATATAATTAGTGTACAATTAATGGTTTTTATTTACTTTTTTATCAATAACGTAACTTAACGTCAATAAAAAAATATCGATGAAATTTTATAGACAAAGAGAGAATGCTGCAACTATTTCCAAAGGATGAGGTAGATACGCTAATTTTTCGTGCCTTTTGCTAAAAAATATTTTACAATATTATCTGCACAAAATATTTAATTTATACATAATCTTACTTAAATATAAATTATCATTAGACACTAATGACCCTTTGGAATAGAGGGGGAAAATAATAAATAATTATATTATATTTTTTCCTATCCCTTTGTTTTGAAGCGCAGGCGGACAATACATATTTCTATATTTTCATAGAACTCATTTATTTCACAGGGCGAAATACTCTTTGCACATTTTGTATCAGTTTAATGTTGTAGGTGCCAGTCAGTCACGAATCTCTATCTATCTTGTGATAGGACTCATCAGTTTAGTTAAATCAATATCATTTTTATGATCGAATATAATTAGATCATAATAATACAAGATTTATGAAATGTAAAGCTTTCCTATAATTTTCAAATGATTTGGTTGATAACGTACCTAATATAAGCTGCCACACTAAAGGGATTTTGGTATTAATTCGCCTCTTACCTCAAGATAACTCCCAAAAAAAAACTTCGTTTATAATTTTAATAAGTTGCAAAAGTTCGTTTATAGTTTTAAGAAGTCAAAAAAGGACCGTCATGAACACTTAAACATTTAATGAAGTTAATACAATAAAGTCCTATCTACAGAATAATAATTAAAAAATTAGTGGATTGATTACCGTAAAGTAAATTATGATTATTTATTCAGTACATATAAAATAGGGAATCAGTTTATTCGAGTTTTTCGAAGAGCAAAGAAAGTTGAAAACTTCATTTTCTAAAAAATGTTTTTTTTTCCTAGATGCCCGACTGTTGCATCAAAGATACACAGTATAAAGTCCGCACTTAAGTAATTAATCAATTACACAAAGGAACAAATGCTTTCATTATCGCAATTAGAATTATCGTAATACTGCAGGAATGTGGAGCACTCTGTTCTACATTAAAGCAGTGAGGCAATTATAAAAGTGAAAAAATCGAGATATCTCTCCCAATAGAAATTGAAAATATTATTTATTATTATCCAACTTATTTATGATTTCGATAAAAAAATATTTTGAACCTCTATCACGCTCTATCAGGTTGACCTCGACTTTGCACTAAAAGTATGTAGGAAATTGTGGATGTGCCCAATTGCCATGAACTGTTGTAAGCATCTATGAATTTTCTCTCTGGAATATGGTCTTGAGATGCAGCTTAATCAATAACTAACTAGTTCCCAACAGATCCTTATTACGTAAATGTGATATGAATGAACTTGCGACCTCGTGTCGAAACTTGAACTTATAATACCCCTAAAATAGTTTTAGTGCTCAGCTAACGAAAGTGAGATATTAGTACCTCGGCTCGTAACTTCTATAATCTTGTCAGTTCGCAACCTAAATAAGATTTCCGATAAACCTCTCCCGACGGTGTGAGAACATGCAGAATGTCTTGGAGTTAAAATTGAAGACTGCAGGGTTAGAATGCATTAACTCAATTTTTTTTATATAATTACAGATAATAATTTTTTTTTAAATCTAGTAACTTGATACAGACGACGTAAAAATAAAACGGATATCAGTCAAAAACAGTTTGTATACAAGGACATCTGTTCAAAACTTCGAAATATCATTTTCTGCCTTAGTGAACAATGTAAATCAAACCGACACAAAAGTCAATCAGTGCCGGGTAAAAACAAAATAAATTGCATATCAAGAGTTATCATGAGGATAGCTATGGTTTTACAATTATCACGTTCTTTAACTATACCATTTGAAGTAGATCATTCTTACTTTGCGCCTTTTTTTTAGGTCTATTTCGAAAGTTTTAAATTATTTTTCACCTGTTCGGAGGGTACCATCATATTCAGACTAAGCGTTTTACGAGAAACTATCATAATCTGATTTTTTACAAGAAACGGTGAGGTAAAGCGTTTTCCAACCTTCATTCTGCAATTGAATTCATAGATATCAGTCAAATTATTTTACCGCACTATGCCCTTTATTATTAATCAAGTGCACTTTACTATATGTTCCAAGCATAAATTCATAAATAACCGGAAAAAGCGAGGAACTTTGTCGAATGCAAACAAATTGCTACGATGTTGAATAATACAAGTTTTAATCACAGGACGCTTCAGCTTCGTAGGACTTGACAAATTGCCAACGCTGTCCTCAACCTTTTTTTTTTTCAATCGAAATTTTTGATTTGCCGCCCTTTGACGACACAATCGATAGCTGAAGCCCTGACAGCCAATCAGCATCCCTCATTTCATTAGAGCCAGTCAGCTAATTTCATTACCTCCACCGGACCGAGGGCTTTTCTGTTATAGCATTTAATCATCGGCTTCCCAAACTCGATGGCATTTAGAATTGTCTAATCGCTTTGAAAATTACCAAGCACTTTGAAAGGGCCAAATGACGTTTTTTAACAATCTACACTTTTAGTAGAAAATTTTGTTTCAGTCTATAATAACTGAAGAAAAAAAAAATCAAATTTCCAACAATTTCTTTTATTTAAGTAGTTAAAGCTTACGAATCAATTCAAAAGATTTAGATGAGTAAATTTATCCAGTAACATCGGATTTGGTCGTAATAAAAAATAATGTTACTATCCTCGAAATTCTAAAGTGATTGTTAATTGTTAACTGTACAAATTATTCTGTAAACAACAACTTTAAAAATTACAAACCAGGGTTTGAAATTAACTCTTTTATTTTCTTCTCGAGAAAATAAGAGTTGATTTCAAACCCTGTTACGAACAATAACATTTTTTTATACCGAATTATCATACTGAAATAATTAAACCAAAAAAAAACTATTTTACAGTACTTTGGAGATGGAAGACGCAAAGAAGTGCTGGCAGCTGATAATATTTCCGTGTTACGTTTAATAACTTCATACCTGATATAAATATTGACTAAAATAGATTTTTATAATCAAATATTCACTAACCTTACTTAGACTGAAATTAGAATTTATTTTTTTACTTTTTTTATATATATTCTACACTTGAGGGTCATTGGCCAATTCACTGGCAATCCTAAAATTCTGTTTTACTCTTGAGAGCTCATTTTGAGGAAGTCAAAGAGTACTCTGGTTTTAGTTTCGTTATCCATAACGGTCTCTTCTAAAGTTTTATCTATCTCCAGACGTTGCCTCAGTTCAGTGAAAGTTTGAGAAAAATTAATATTAGAATTAAGTTTACCAGCCATTAACAATTCAAAACTAATTTTTGAATTTTGGCGTTGAAACCTTTTTTTTTTTTAATTTAATAAATTAATAAGGCGTTAACAGCGAAATTAGAAAATTATTTTTAACTTTATGAGGGTTGGACGCTGGAAATCATTCATTAAAAATGTTCACCTTAATGGATTTTACTTCCCAATAAAGCCATAAAGCAGATTTTTTAGAAGTCGGTGTAAGATCAAAAGGTTGTCAATTACCGGCTTGTTTACTGCAATATCGAAATTACTGAGATATCACATTATAAAAAATTATAAACAATTATTTTCAAACTTTTAAAGATTCAAACAAATATTAATGATCTAATAACCGATTCTATAGAAGAAAAAAGTACTCGATTTTCAAGGTAAATGTTAAAAACTTCTTTAACAACAAAACAAAAAATTGATTAAAAATGCAAAAAAAATTAAAAATTATGAAAGGAATAATGTAAAAAGCATGACAAGGTTGTGTTACTTCCATACCGAACTTGAGGACACAGCTGCTACTTTGCAATTGCATAGTATGTTAGCAACGATACATTTCGTAGACTTTTTTAGGATTTTAAGGATTGATTTAAATATGTATAGTTATGGACAAAAAACTTACTTTGTTTATTTTATAGTTATTTTAATTACTTTTAGTGTATTTGTTTAGTGATTAAAAATGCAAAAAAAAAAATTAAAAATTATGAAAGGACTAATGTAAAAAGCATGACATATTCACATTATCTTCCAAAGGTTGTATTACTTCCATACCGAACTTTAGGACACAGCTGCTACTTTGCAATTGCATAGTATGTTAGCGACGATACGTTTTGTAGACTTTTTTAGGATTTTCGGGATTGATTTAAGTATGTATAGTTATAGACAAAAAACTTACTTTGTTTATTTTATAGTTATTTTAATTACTTTTAGTGTATTTGTTTAGAAATTATCATGGCAAACCTTGTTTCCTAGGATGTATCAAGAACTTTAAATAAGATGATTATTACCGGCATTACCATGAGAACTTGCATACCTAAACGTGCATGTGCATTAAACTGTTGAACATTACTCTAACTATATTATGTATGCATCAACTCACAGAAAGAAGCTTAGCACCTCGACGACCTTGTTCAAGTTATTTAATAATATTAATTTGTATCACCTTCTTTCAAAACAGCTATTCCATAAAAAAATAGATTAAGTAAATGCAAATTTTTAGTTTTTGAATAAATTATGTATAAGTGTAACTGTGGATGCACATTTATGTATTTTAACATAAATGAGTAACATTTTAGTTCCATGAGTTGCTTGGATTTACAATTTTAATTTCATATTATATACAATATTATCAAGACATAGCAAATATAATTGAAGAGGTATTTAATAACACATTCATTTAGAGTAGTTGATATATCTTCAATTGAAAATTATTTTTACTTTGGCTTACCTATATATGAAATATATAGTAAGTGGAAGTATTGCGATCGTGAAAAATTTCGACTTCCGGTTTTCAACGGAAATACACGTTTTGGGGTCTCCTGAGTCCAAATAACCAAGTCCCGCGAAATGGTCTGTGTGTGTGTGTGTGTGTGTGTGTGTGTGTGTGTGTGTGTGCGTGAACAGACTAGCTCAAAAACTATAAACCGTGTGAACCTGAAATTGGGTACTTAGTGTATGTATATGCCCGCGATGTGACAGGAAAAATTTCAACAAAATTGCTCAAAGGGAGGGGGCACTTTATTTAATAACTTTTGAAGTTTTTTTCGATTTTCTCAAAAACGGCTCTAACGATTTTGATTAAACGGAGTATTTGATGTATTAATATGCCCGAGATATGACTGTAAAAATTTCATCAAAATTGATTAACCGGAGGGGGGACTTGACTTAATAAATTGTGTATCATTTTCACGTGTTTTTTTTTTACTCAAATTAATTTCTAATCTAAGTAAGTTGGTAAGTGAAAGTTGTGTGTAGCGAGCACGCACCAGATTTTTTTTATTTATTCAAAAACGGTTTTAACGATTTTGATCAAACTGGGTATTTGATGTATGTATATGCCAAAGATGTGATACCCAACATTTCATCAAAATTGATCAACAGGAGGTGGGACTTTACTTAATAAACTTTGTATCATTTTCACATGTTTTTTTATTTACTCTATTGCCTCTTTGGGGGTAATAGGACGTCACTGGAAAGGTTTCAATGATTAAAACAAGTGCTCACCCTTGAAATTACATTTATTTTGCAAAAAAATATCCAATTATCTGGCATGCCAAAAACTACAATAAATTAAATAAATACTGAATACTCAGAATACACTACTCATGCAAAAAATATATACATAATTAATAATGCGTGCACTACTCAACTTGTTTAAATAAATAAATAAATCTATGAATAAATAATAAAACTATAAACGATCAACAATAAATAAACTCTAAAGAAACTGTAACAATCTAAAAATACATGCTTTAACCTAATAACTTAAAACTAATAATAAATAACTTAAACTAGGTACTACCATTATCACAGTCTGTCATTCTCATAATTAACATCTTTTGTATGGCCATACTTTCTTAATTACTAGAATATCACAGTTCTTTTTCATTAGAGTTTCAAAATGCACATGCAACTGAGCCGTTGCCTAAAAACCTTCTCCTCTGGTTACACCAAAGAGGTACTGTAAGGCGCAGTTATTATAATTAATTAGTACGGACTGCTACATACTCAAAAACGGCTTTAACGATTTTTATCAAATTCGTCGTGTTTAATGAAAATTAGGTGTTCTTTAATATCAGGTAAACTTTATCATTTTTAAAATGTTCTGAGGGGGCTTAAATGGGGTAGGGGCCTTTGTTATTTGTTTGTTTTTTTGTTTCCTATAAAGTACCTTTGTTTTTGTTTATATGGAGAAATATACTGTCTCTCGTTACGCCTAAAAATAAGAAATGGCTAAATACGAGGTATGATAAAAATAAAGAAAACATACAGAGGAGAAAAAAGAAAAATATTCAGTCAATTCATAAAAGTTTTTGAGCCCACGCATGCGGAGAACGACTTTAATGACAGACCATTGTTCATGATTAAAGCCGTTCTGTTCATTTGAGAAGTGGCAATTAACAAAACGCATTAATTTCTAATCTAAGTAAGTTGGTAAGTGAAAGTTGTGTGTTGCGAGCACGCACCAGATTTTTTTCAATGGAACTATACATTTGGCCTCTAAACAACATAAGTCAACATTGTGTCAATTGTGCATGAAAAATTTACGAAATGTGATTTTAACTCTGCGTTTCATTACACCTCGTTCAAAGACTTAAACTGACCTTAGTTACTTCCGAAGTTTCTTTAAAACAAAAATAAATCTTGCCAGCTAAAAAGAATTGCTTAGTACCATTCATTTTATGATACTTTTTTTTTCTCTCTTTTCTAGCCTTTTAGGCTATGCAGGGTTTCCCGGGTCAGGGTAAAGGGTTGGGGATTAATGGCGAGTATTGTTCCCTGGGCTCCGGTTTTTGAACTTGCTATCTTCGGGTTCCCAGTCATACATTGCCATGGATAGTTTCACTATCAAGATTTTAGGATATTCACCTATACAGATATTAACAACTACAATAACTTAAAAAGTAAGCAACCTGACCAGACCAATCTGTGTTTTGTGAATAGTCCCGAAAGTGCCTGGAGTCTCCTTACCGTATCTTAAAATATCAGCACTAGAGAGTAAGAGAGATCGGTCACGTGAAGTTGCTCACTTCAACAGATGGCTTCTAAATTTACTTTTCGTTTCATGCTACTTCAAAGATATATTTATATTCAAAAAATTCTTAGAGAGGAAAAATTAAAAAGCATGACAGTAATAAATTAAAAAGTGGTTAGTGGGTACCTAAAGACCTGATTTTGACGACAGCTATATAGGTTTAAGTCAAGCGGTTAGTTACAATCATTTAGTATACTAATTCAAATTAATTTATAAAAATATACCAGATTATTTTCCTTTTTTTTTTTTTTTTTTGTAATTTTTCTAGGCACAATCTCAACAAAATAATAATAAATTAATTTATTTTTTGTTCATTTTCTAAAATAGGCTTATATGAGGTCAAACAACGCAGATGAGTACAACTGATACTGATTACTTATATAACTTATATGGGTTAGTGTAAAAAAAAAAAAAAAAAAAGCAAGTAACAGCTCTTTTAAATGTGTAAGAGGTAATTCCGGTTATGAATAAATAACTACTTTCAATTTTCAGTAACATCGAGTCTATTAGAAGTATAAAATTTAGCAGAAGGAATCATGTCATTAGGTCATTTAATATTGAATTAAAAACATTCATATTTATTCGCAAAAAATATACTCTTTTAAGACTAATGCAGGATGCTAACCACATTCCAAAAAAAATCTAGTCAGATCATAAGTGAACTGTGCATAACATCCTTCTTTATATAGAAATTATATTTATGCTCTAGTTTGTGTGTGTATAATAATACTATGTAATCAATATAAATAAAATAATTACTACAATTTAAAAAAATATTCTACTGAAGTAAAGTTACTTACATAGCAATGACCATGTTTCAGAAGCATAAGATTTATTGCGATTTACATTCTAAAAACATTTTATTGTAACACAAATTTGGTTTAAATATTTTTTATTTAGGAAAAATCATAATTCACATCGCCAGACAATCAATAAAAGCTCAAATTAATAACAACGCTACAAATAGTAACTACTAATGACAATGGAGTGGCACAATAGTAACGATATCCTTCGATGTTCAGGGCATGACTAAGAAACCCCCGACCGCCGCTTATTATATTTAGTCCGGAATGGAACATTCCAGAAGGGCTTAGAACATTCCTGTAAAATCCAGAACCAGTGGTTACTTACTGTGTTGTATAGTTATGTAACTGTTCTAACAAAAAGTCTTGAACTCTTTTCAATGTAACAGACAAATTCATATAATTTTGTTTTACGTTAGAATAATAATCAATCATTAAATCTTTGATTTAAGCAAGCTGATATAATGTAGTGGCAAATCTAGTTCCTTTAAAATAAATAAATTTAAAATAAATTATGTATTTTTCTTGTGAGTAATTTGCACTATGTCTGCATGAGTTTTCGCAATATGTTTTTTTTTGTTTTTTTTTCTTTAATTTCTGTGCATTAATAAAATATCTCTTATAAATTTCATGATATAATAGTTATATTACTACTATTATAATTTTTATATTATTGTGACCTGTTTTCGATTTTTATTCGCAAAGTTAAAAATACATATATCTATATATATCTCACCCGAGATACCTAGATATCTAGCTCAGAACGATACCGACAAACAGAGAGAGACCTGACGGAGGAATATCATTGACCTAGCCACTGGTCCCCGCAGCATCATGACCTACATCCCTTATCTATTCGGGTCGAGCCCTTATCAGTATCACGTTCGTCGCACCCGCTGTCTGGAGCTTTTAAAAACATCTCTTTTCTCCGTTTTACAATCTACACAAAGTTTAATTTTGATTCAATGAATAGATAAATGAAAAATTCTCTATTGTTATTATAGTGTATTCATATGTTCAAACAAACAGATTTAAGTAAATATCTCTCCTCTTAAGGATATGTGGTCGTTTGCAAGCTGTTAATAACAAAAATCTACCTTGTCATACAACAATCTCTCTATTCTTCTTGGAAACTAGGACGCGATTTTAAGAATAATAGAACTGATAAATAGACTAAATCCAGACCTCCTTACAATTTTTTTTTACATGTTGTGCCACCTATAAATGTTCTTTAAAAACTAAAAAATTGTCATATATCAAATGTAAATATTGCTTAAGTACCACTTAAACTGCTAATACCCCTGTGACGATAGGCGTTGTAATGATTGGATTCAATAATTGAATATTGAGGTGTTTAAAAAACTAACATGAATAAACTTAAATATGAAATTATAGTGATTTTTATTCGAGAGGGTAAAAGAAAAAAGACAAACAAGACGACATTTGGCAAAAGGGGGTTAGAGTGGCCCACGAAATGCCAAACAAAGGGCATAGCTCCTTTAATACTTCATGATCCAATCGAAGCGTTCCCTGCCGGCAATAGTATAATGTACACACAACCTAGATTCATTGTGTACTGATCTAATGTTAAGGGCGTTGTGTTCAAATCCTGCCACATGTTAAACAAATCGACTATGGTTTATGGTTGGAATCTCTTTGTGTATCGGCTGAATACTTAAATGGAGCATACTGTTGGACAGCTATTTCAGACCCATTCAGAGAGGGTTGCATGGTAGTGATTCCGAGAATTTTATGTAATAATTTTAAATAATTATTATAGGCACTCTTTATAAAGTATATATATATATATATATATATATATATATATATATATGTATATATACACACACTCATAATTAATATTTTTGTATGAAGGATATATTCAGTAATATGACCTTAGCACTTCATATCCAACTCAAATGCTCCGTTGTGTAACCATTAAGGCCATAAATATCAAGTAGGATAAATAGGTATTGAATTAACATAGATGCATATCAGTCACTGTTACATTGCAAAAGAATCGGAAAGTATGATGGGGAAAAAAAACAAAATATTATTGAGTAGCGACTCTTCCACAATGGCCAGGCAGTGAAGACGTTTTCCCACGTTCTGAACTCGTTAAATCATCCCCCAAGTTGAGTAATCTCGTAGATTCGGTTATTATTAGAGTTGTGCCTCTTTGACACTTTGCAATATTGACTTCGTGGTCGTGAAATCATAAATTGGCAATCGATGTTAATAGTCTCTGACCTGACCTTTCGTCAGTCTGGGGAAGAGGAGGTCTTGCATCATTTGTCTGAGGTCAGGATCCATCACCGCTGCCATCCGTCTTAGCTCTCGTCCTGGCTATCAAGGATGGAGTGGGGTGAGCATATCCACGGAACCATTAAGAATGATCAAAGAATTATTTGTATGAATAACTAAAGTGATATATGTATTTACTTTCTTTGATAACTTCAGCCATATGTCGATGAAGATCGAATTAGGTAGTATAACCTATATAATTTCGTCACGTAGTAGGCAATCTCTATATAAATAAAGATGATATTCTGTTTGTTTGTTTGTTCTTTATAGAAATCCATTCCGTTTGTCCTAAATTCTCCAAATTTCGCTGTGGTTCTTTCATAACAGATGCGAACACCTGTCCATATTAAAATTGCATAACTTCAGGCAATCTCTGCTTATATTCTTTATTGTTATAAAAATCGTTTTGATCTCGCTTTACATTGGTTTTTAGGATATCGACCGTTTGAGTCGATAAAAGTCTCACTTTATTGATTTTGTAGATTTAAAAAATTAAATTCTCCGGTTGAAACCGGTATATACAGCTGGTATTTTATAATTAACTATTTTCACTCAATAAATACAAAACACATTTTATTTACATAGAAAAAAGAATATTAATCGGAGGGTTACATAAATGAATGTTAAATATAGTTAAACCAAAAGATAAACAACATAATTACTAACTAATACATACTATCTCCTCATCGATGTAACAAATAATAAAATATAAATTGTAAACTACTCGCAATAGAATTTTTCTTTAGGGTGCACCCTACCTGTAAAATTATATCAACTAGCCGGCAAATATGTTACATTTCACTGTCCCTTAAATAAGTAAAATGTTCTATGCATGACATGTGCGTCCGGTACGTACCTAATCCAGCTTCAATGTTTGTCGGTTACTGAACATAATTATTTAAAATCATATGTTGCGATGGCAACATAATCAAGGTTTGGCAAAATATCAGCAATCTTAATTCCGTTACGGAATATAGGTTTTGTTTCAATTGTCCTACAAAAGATTTTAAGACACTGGCATATATTTACGAGAAAGCTCACATTAGATGCCTATGCTATTTTTCTAGCATACATATATCTTACAGTAATAGGATATATGTATTAAATGTAGAAGCGATATTAGCTTAAATGCATTCTACTACTCTACTATTCTATTTTTTTTTTTTTTTTTTTTTTGTACAAATATATCTATACCTGTTGCAACGATAATAATAGACCATGGGACATCCCTTATATTGCAAAATGATTGCAGATCTATTATGTTCCAAATTAATGTTACGATCTTTTTGACTTTCATTGTACTGAGATAGAATGAAAATTAAATGATTTGCTGTAAATCCTTTATAAAATGTTGACATATGAATGAACTGTTAAAAATTTACTTAGTTCATAAATCCATAACATAAGTAAATAATAACAGTTTACAAACAAACAAAGTTAAAACAATTTTCTACTCAAATTTATTTCATTCTCTCCTACTTTTTGTCCTGACACCCACAGCTGCAAAACCCTTCAGAATATTACGGAATCTAAAAAGCACCTGCTGTGTAATAACAAACAAAAGCAGTCCATTATTAAACAAGAACCCCCACGTACCTCCAAATTACATCTAATTCAGTGGGCGTGCTCTTTGTCTAAGCATTTTAGTCAGGTGGGCGAGTCCTACACGTGCATACAGTCTTCGCTGAATTTCCTCGAGCATTTATCGGGGTATTTTATATTATATATGCTTGAATGATTCAAACGTGTTCCTATTCTTAATTCGGTAAGCACTAGACCATTCGATGTTCCATCTTCAATTTTTTATATTCTGTAATGTTTCGTTAAACTTCTTCAGTCTTTAATGAAAAGAATATAAAATTTATATATTAAATAAGTCATATTGATCTTTGTTCCATGTATTCATATTTTTTTTTGGCTGTGTCTTGTTCATTTAGCCCTGACGAAGACCTGCATTGTTGGGTTGAAACGTTGGCTACAATAAAATAGTTTAATACTATTTTATAGTTTAATGACCGCACCCGGACTATTCTCATCAATATAAAAAATCCGGTCAATCAATATTTATCCAACAAATAAGTCATAAACTACCATGAAAGCTTAATTAAGAAAAAAACATAAGGCTTACTTAATATATTATACTTCTTCACTATTTTGAGTTGTAACATAATCTAAGATAGCTTTTTTTTACGCCTTTAAACAAACAAATAAATTTAAATTGAGAGAACGTCAATATATTTTACAAAAAAAAAAAAAAGTATCGAACTGAGCCACTTCGCAATGTCTGGGCAATAAATATTTGAATATACAGTGGTCGGCACTCGAGTCACGTCAATTCGCTGACATAGATATCTGGTTTGTTTATTCAAATCCAATACGAAATATTTTATTTTGAGACCTTACTGGAATCCATATTTGAGAGTGAACTACATAACTGTCCGGCAGTCAAGGAATATTGTTAACAACAGCCAATAATATTATTTCCTTTACCTATTAATGTCTTTATCAACTTCTTGTTTCGAAAAAAACCAATTTTTTTTCCAAAATTATCGCTTAATTTACTATATAAATGAATAGACAATTGTATCCGTTAGTAAAAAAGTTTTAGTAATAATAGCCCATGTTATTCCAATAAAAAAAAAAAAAAAAAAAAAAAAAAAAAAAAAAAAAAAAAAAAAAAAAAAAAAGGACATTTGCGATTCTCACTTTACATGAAGTTGGATTATTGCCGGCGTAAAATTAAAATACAGTATAAGTATGTATTGCTGTGATCTATTAGCGGGAAATAGCTTCTATACTGGTCTTGCTTTCGTGAACGTACTTAAGAACAACATGTTCTACTTTTATATCGTTAATTAAAAAATATTTATTATTAACAGATGAAAAACCGTATGGCCTATTTATTTATAAACTTATATTATATTATTTATTAATTTTTTATTTTTTTTAATTAGTATGAAATCACTCGTTGTTGTGTCAAAACCAGAGCTAATTAAATGGCTAGTATCTGTTAAGTATTGGGTTGTAAAAAAAGTTCGTAGCGTTTTTTAAGAATATATTTAATTAAAAATTTCAGATACATTTAAATATTTTTAATCAATGATATATGACCCATTTTGATCTATAACTTGTTTCCATCTTTCAGGTAATTTTGTAATTCCGTCCTCCCAGAACTGTTCAGTTTTCTGCGCGATGAACTCGTCTATGTGCTTTTTACAGTCCTCGAGCGAGTTATATTGTTTCCCGTTGAGGGAGTTTTGGAGAGACCGGAATAAGTGGTAATCTGTTGGGGCAAGATCTGGTGAATAGGGTGGGTGGGTTATCTCATCCCAGCCAAACTCCAACAATAAATTATTTTCCGTCAAAATGTGAGGAACCCATACATCGCTTCGAGAAACATATCCCGCAGCTCCCAAATGATTTGAAACACTTGTATGTGATATGCCAAGTGTTTTTGCGATATCCCGGGTCGTATAGTGAGGGTTATCGGTCACTAATTGTTGAATTTGTTCGTCATCAACAGTTGACGGACGACCAGAGCGCTTGGCGTTTTCCAACTCAAAATTTCCGGTTATGAACCGAGCAAACCACTTACGGACGGTTCTTTCCCCTACGGCGTCATCTCCACACACGCTGCAAATTTTGTTGACCGTCTGTGCAGCGGATTTTCCTTTTCGGAAATAAAATAGCATTATATGGCGAAAATGAATTTTTTCCTCCTGCATTTTGGACTAATATAATACACTTGAACAATAGAAGATCCCGGTTGAAACTGATGCATAAAAGAACGTTGTCTAATCCCTTTTTAGGATATGTAAACATTATTGACCATGTAAACAGGATTAACAAACACAGAAAGGATTAAATTAAAATAATGAAAAACGCTACGAACTTTTTTTACAACCTTTTTTACAACAATTTTGTAGTACATGATCTAATTAAATAGTAAACTGTCTTTTTCTAAATCTCTTTCACGAACATTCACAATAAATATTTGTTTTTGTTTGTTTTTCTGTTCTTGTTATTTTTAGCTAGTGTATTGTATTATTAAATATTATAAAACTAACTAGGATAATAATTATAGTTTATTTTTTTATTTATTTATATTTAATATAACTAACATACTAAAACAGAATGGTCCAGACTCCATGGTTGTAACATATAAGCCAATAAAAAAATTTATCAATAAAAAAATAAATATGAAAACCGTTTAAAAACGTAGACCTATACGTAGTTTTCACCTTTTTTTGACAAGTTAGTTTTCTAAATTTTTAGTGTTTTTCTTTTTGTTTGAACATTAGTTAACGATATCCCTCCTTATTTTTACATTCAAATCCAACAGGACCATATCACTTGTATTACATATTGCCAGAGCCTGCATCTAAATCTTTTATGAAAATCACGGTCTGGTAATAATACACATTGTTTGTTTTTGGATATCCATGCCTAACGATTGAAAAAGAGATGATTATAAGACCATAAATGTGTCCTTCTATGTTTTATTCCATCCCCATCTAGTAAAAAAAAAAGAAAATAATATGAAAAATTATTTTAAATTTTTGTGCAATATACTCTGCTGAGCTATTTTAATTAGTTGTTAAGCTATTAATTTTATCCAAACTAAAACTTAAATTCCAACTAAAAGTGAAATTCGCTTTAATTAGGTTGGTTGGTTGGTTTAGGTTAAAGGCGTAAACCCGCAGTTCAGCCATCAACGCCTGTATAAAAAGGGTGTCAATTGTCAAATTTTCTTCATCATTTTCGCTGCACTTAGACAAAAAAAGGGTGTCAATCATGTCAAATTTTTCTCCTTCATTTCGCTTCATTCTCGTCGTCTGCTAAGGCTGCTTTCACGTCTGGTGGCACACCTTTCCAAGAGAGTACTCTTCTGTAAGCAGGGCATTCTCCAATAATGTGCTTTACACTGATCGGGATGTCGCATTTAGAACATCTTGGAGGTGGTTCTCTTTTAAATTATTCCGCCTTTAAAATAATTAAGATTCTAGAAAGTAATAATATATAAATAAAACATTAGGTATTTCTTATATTATATATGACAGTCATAACGGTGGAACTAAAACTTTTTATTATTATTTGAAACTTTGTTCATAATTTTTGAATTGCTTTTTAAAATAAAATTGAAACATTTCATAATTACATTTTTATTTTTTACTATCTAATGATGTTTCAATGCACAGATTAATATAATTTTTAGTAATACAGGAAAATGATAGGAGTCTTATTCGTTATATGAATCATAACTTCACTAAAAATATACATTTCGAAAAAACTGGAGGAGTTAATAACCTCTCGCACAATTTTTTTTTTTTTTTTTTTTTTTTTTTTTAATTTGGACGAAGTGGTCTTGTAGCATTACAGTATTTTCGTTTCGTTAGTATTTAAGATATTATTATTACAGGGCAGTCTTAAGATTGTGTAGCACAGTTTTGTAGGATTTTGGTTGATTTCATTGTTCCATGTTACTATTTGGCTTGGATTGGTTCATGGTAAGATGGTCATTGATCATATATAAAATTACGGCAAAATTTTTGTTCTAAAATTAAACATATGAAACATCAATGAAAAATAAGAAACAGAGGAGGACTAATAATAAAACCAAGAGGTCCTAACATATAAATATATATTATATAAGTATAAACTGAATCATAATGTTGATAACTTTATAATAAATAATTTGTTAACAGGGACACTAGAGAGGAGCGGATGGCCCGCTACAAGGAGGAGCGGCGGCGAGCGTTGGCCGCGCAGTTCGGGCCCCGGGAGCCAGTCCCCGCCGCCTCCCCCCGCAGCACCAGGGCCAGCAGGCTCAGGACCCTCGCCAACACCGGTAAATATATACCTACATCTTATCTATTTATATAGAAAAACAAAACTAAATTATATCTCAACTGATAGCAAGGTAATATCACCCCTGTTGATTAGTAGTTAACGGATTTAGTATAACACCTTGTTATCTAATTTACCTAAAGATATTTGAAACTTTATATCGTTAGTGGACTACAAAAGTTGGGATTTTTATTCTGCGGAAACTTCATCATTTACTTGCATTCATTAAAATTAATTATTTATAATACAATATTTTAATACAGTTTCAAAGCATAATGCAAAGTTGAAATGTTTAAGCAAAAATCAAATAGAAGACATTACTTTTTTATTTATTAACAACAAATAAGCTTATATGAACAGAATTTGCCAACTAAAATGCATTGCAATGAGCAAATTTTCAGGAAACGTTATAGGAATAACGGTTAACTAATGTAATCTCCTTCGTAAGTGGGTTCTTAGGACATTTAAAATTTTTTGCCAGCGGGATTATGTTATATTTGTTATTCAGCATTTGGAGAAAGTTAATTTAATTTTTTATAGCGGTTACAAAAACTATTATGTAACTAAACTATTAGTATATATTATATCCTTGCTTACATAAAATAGAGCTTGTACTATTTTCCGTAACACTTTCGATTGAAAGGACTGAAGTTTTTGAATATTGGATTTTCTAACTGAACCCCACAATTCAATAGCGTAAGTCTATATCGGTTTCAATAGAACTTTATACAAAGTAAGTTTGTTTGTTAAAGATAATTTTGATCATCAGACGAGTAACCTAGATTAATGTCCATACCATCTATATAGTTATTTTCGTTTATGCCTAATGTGAGTTTGGTAAGTCAGTATCTTGTCCAGATTAAAACCTAAATATCTAATTTCGTCAGATTATATATTCATTTCATTTCATTCATTAAATATGCATTTGAGATAGACATTTCGAATTCGGAAGAAATTTTAAAATAAAATAAAAAAATATCGTCGATCACCAAGATTATTGATACGACTCGAAGTATTAGTGTTCGAACTATGCGTTAATTAAAGAAAAAATAGTTAATTTTAAGCGAAATCTTAAATAAATAAGAAGATCTTAAATTGTATTATTTATATGAACTATACTTTTTAGTATCTGTATACAGTTTATTATCAATAAATAAATATAGTAACAATATAATGAAAATGTAAATACGAGTATTTTCTCTCGTATTTCTTTTGATAAATTGTAACGTAGGAATCTCAACTTGTGTCACTGTTGTTGCCTTCCGGCGTTGAGATATCATTTTGAGTTCATATTGTGTTGTTATTTTATTTGTTTTATCAGTTTACGTTACGTTTTATTAGTTTATCAGTTTTATTTTAGTTAAATTTTCTATTTATATAATATGTACTAATCAAAACTTTAGGAGCCTCCGGTATAGAATTGTGGGGATTTGCAAAAATCCAATGTAAAGAATCCAGAATTTTCCATAAAAAATCATATAGAAAATGAATTTCACTATTTAATATTATATAAAACTTCCCGGTTTATTTGGCAAAAGCCTCAGTTATCCGAATTACTTATCAACGTCAATAGCAATGTGAAAAACGTTCATTAAGCTGTCTAAATAATTAACGAAAAAACAATTTAATAAATTATTTCTCAAGGTATTTAAATCCATGATGTTAAATTTAATCTGATAAAAACGTATACATATATGACAAATTATAAATATGTATATATACACTTACTAACAAAAGTCTCTGCACACCCTCAAGCTTTTTTTTTATGTTACCTAAAGATACCTTATGAGCCAGATATGGGCAACGAAACTCACATATTTTTTACATAATTTAATCTATTTTAATGACCAACAATTACATTTAATATAATTTATTTGACTTATAAATTATGAGGAAAATTACATAAAATGTCAAAATATTGATGCGCCAAAAGTCCCGGCACGCAGTGGAATTAGCCAAGATACTGATATGTATACAGTTTGCACATTATCCCATTCATCCTCCGGCTAATCCTAACTTGCCAGTGTTAATTTGGTCCCAAACAGTTAAGGCTGTGATAAAGAATGGAGGTTCCAACACCGATTCCCGACCAAATTGTAAATTTGAGGAAACTCATACAACTCATACAGGTAAATAGGACAAATCGTCAACAGGGGCTATAAAACGGTAAGGGATGTCCTAAAACGGTATGAAAAACTGGGTGCAATGGAAAGTAGATACCGCTCTGGCCGCCCCCCGTACTCCAAGCTCACCACAAGAGGGCTATCATAAGGACTTTGGCCGAAGAACCCCACACAAGTGCTCTAAATTTAGCAGGTATGGTGTAAGAAAATTACAAGGGGTTGGGGTATCTGCACAAACGATTAGAAGGACCCTAAAGAAAGCGGGCTATAATGTGCGTAAGCCTAGGTGTAAGCCATTCATTAGTAAACGAACCGGATATTGAAACTGCAGTTCGCAAAAGAACATGTAAACAAGCCCTTATAGTTCTGGGAACGTGTTTTATTTATTGACGAGAGTAAATTTAACATTCATGGATCAGATGGAAGGGGGAAAGTTTTGAGAAAACCTAACAAAGAGCCCCTGGAAAAAAACATAGTTGGTACTGTGAAAGATAGTGGAGGGAGTGTTTTGGTTTGGGGGTGTATGTGTGCTGCTGGAGTTGGTAATTTGAAATTTATCGACGGAATAATGGACCAACACGTTTATATAAATATTTTGAGGAGTAATTTACCGGAAAGTTTAATGATGTTTGATCTCCAGGAAGAATTCATTTTTCAACAAGATAACGACAGCGGGGAAAGTTCAAGAATAGTTGCTCTAAAATGCTCCACAGCAACTTAAAACACCACCCCAATCTCCTAATCTTAATCCAATACAACATCTGTGGGATCAAATAGGCCGTCAGAAAGTAAAAATTAAAATAAAGAACAAAGACCACTTAAAAAGAGTACTAAAGGAATTGTTGGGTAAAATTACTCCAGAAACTACAAAAAACTAGTTCACACCATTCCAAATAGATTATGAGAAGTGATAAGACATAAGGTAGGATCGACTACCTATTAAAGTTGATTTGGTATCAATAATAAAGCATCAAGTTGAAGAAAAATGATGTGTGCAGGGACTTTTGGCGCATCAATATTCTGACATTTTATGTAATTTTCCTCATAAATTATAAGTTAAATAAATTTTACTAAATTTGATTATTGTTAATTAAAATAGATTAAATTATGTAAAAAATGTGTAAGTTTCATTGCCAATATCTGGCTCATAACCTATCTTTAGGTAAAATAAAAAAAAAGCTGGAGGGTGTGCAGAGACTTTTGTTAGTAAGTGTATATATATATATATATATATATATATATATATATATATAGAGAGAGAGAGAGAGAGAGAGAGTTATTCTCTTAGCCTACAGATCCCAACTAGGTGCCCCACTGACCACACAGTTGGCCCCCAACCACATAACTAATCCTCAGGAGCGATGCCAACTCAATTTGCCTTTCGTTTCGGCAGCATTCCTCCGATAATTTCCTGGTCTGTTATATTTATTTTTTCAATACGGTGAGTCTGTATCGGTTGTTTATATTCACTCAAGCCATACACATTCGAGTACTCTAATCCATCTTCGGAATTCAAGAGAATGGACCCTGTCGGCTAGGAAATACTTATAATAATTTATTATAATGATCTGGAATCATTCGAAAGTCATAGGCTATGACAAAATGTCTCATTAAAGCCGCTTTATGCACCGAGCGGTCCTATTTTTTTAATTTTGTTTTTTTTTAATATCATTTTACTTTATGGATTTTTAAAAGACAATGAACCACTTTATTTAAAGCAACAGCGCTTTACTCGCCACTCCTGAAATTGCCTTAAGAAACTTTAGTTTAGTTTAGAAACTCAGATTAAGTCAAATATAATTAATCCTACTAATTATTAGTGCAACCCATATTGGTTATCTTGACAAGGTGTGGCCATTCTAGAGAATGGTGATTTGAGAGATATTCGAAAAGAAGACAAATGGAGAAGAAGATATGACATTATGAAATGATATGTTATTTTATGATATTAAGATATATGATTATGAGGTAATATATGATTTTATATTACATGATATTTCATTTTTAATTAAGGACAAAGAAAATTGAAAATTGAATAGCTAGACCAAATAGTCAGTCGAAGATGAGTAGGCTTGCATAGTAAAATGGACGCCTGAGCTCAATAAAGAACAGTACTTTCTGTTTAGCAAACTAATCATTATTATTTAATGGGTTAAATATATTTTATTACGGCCGTCATTGGTTAATAACTAGCCGGACTTGCAGTAAAAAGTGTGAGATGAGTAAAAATAATCTCCCAACATTTTCTTTTAATATTTTTTTTTTTTTTAATAATACATTATATCATTCATTATGGCAATAGAAATTAAAGCTGAAAGGTTCATACATTTTCATATTCAAGAAAATTAATAAGAAACTAAAGGAGAATATGAAGCCGAAAGAGAACGTGGGCCTTTATACTTTTTCCAAATAAATAAAATTTTTATTTCTCAATTCAATTTTTGGTACACTTTGAGGTTTTTATGATTTTAAACATAGGTTTAAAGTACACAACAATAATATGCTATACAAGCGGAAAATCTTTTTTTTAAATTTACAACTTTTTTAAATATATGATGGATAAGCAGTTGTTATAAGATGAAAAACCTTAAATCGAAAAAACTGCCTGTCAACGTCCTTATTGACAAGACACTCCGTATTCTAAAATAAGGCTGGCCTAGTTTAAGTTTTGCCAGTTCGACAATCATTAAACAACTATAAATACTACGGAACAGATGGTGAAGAATAGCTTAGAACATTCAAACATGTAGGATTAACAAACACGTTAGATTTAAAGATTAAAAAAAAATTAAATCAATATATATTATAAAGCAAAGTGTACAATGTGCGTGCCGATAAGGCTCAAAAACCACTCAACGTATGTTTAATAAAGTTATGTCAGCGTGTTGCTATACAACCCCTAACGGAGAAGAAGGTTTCCGTTTTTCTCTTAAGGGTGTAAAATTGAAGAGAAAAGAACTGGAATTTTAAGCCTCTCGCACCATTTAATTAGCCTACCTGAGAATGACGTACGAGTTTATGAATGAAAAATTTAGTTCGAGCTGCAGACTACCAGGAAGCGCTAGGGTGCGTTTCACTCAATGTTTATTGTTCATTCATTCCGTTCAGATTGTAAAGGTTATAATATTTTACAGCTGTTCTTTTTAAATTACTAAAACATCAAGCGAAAATAATTAGTTTCACCTTTTCTTTCAAAATAAAGTAATGATTTTACATATCAATTAGAAAACCGACTGGATACCTTACAAAATTAATTTTCTCATAAGAAGGTTAATTGATTAACACATTACACTTAATCAATATATAACATATACTTAAGTAAATTTAATGCAATATGAGTGAACATGTTTTAGTTGTAGAGTGAACGAATAAAAACAGACATAAAAAAAGAGATAAATTATATAAATCGAAAATAAAAAGTTTTAAGTGTTCTTATTGTATGTAATTATGAAAAAGAAGTTGGTTATATTACTATGTATGATGAGAATTCCAGTTGACAAAATGACTAACTCCAATTACACCATTTTTTTCAATAAGATTTTATCACCCCTCATAGTTCAGGATAAAAAGAAATATGGTGAAAAAATTGTGACTTCATGAAATTTTGGTTTTCACTTAGTGATACCAGTAATATTCGAGATCTGCAGAGTCCGCCCAAATTACGGAGGGATAACTTAAGGGAGGTTGAAATGGAAGAAAGGTATTTAAAAAAAAATTTCTTTGAATCTTCGATAGTTTCTATACTTCTGGATATAATAGGACCATCACTGTAGTCGGCGCTTAGGTTGTACTGGGAATATAATTTTTCAACTATTATCTAATAACTTAGTCGGCGCTTAGGTTGTACTGGGAATATAATTTTTCAACTATTATCTAATAACTCAGTATCTGACAACTATTATCTAATAACTTAGTATCCAGCTGACTGCTTGGAATGGGCTTATAGTATTCAGAATCACAGAAACCACAAAAACGATGCATAACTCGACTAAGTTGCAGCAAAATTGATTGTTCATCCACTATTTTCAATCTCCCTCTAAAGTACATATATAGGGTTCCGTATTTGGGCGGATTCTGCAGATCTTGAATTTTAATATTGATACCAAGTTAAAACCGAAGTTTCGAGAAATTGCTATTTTTGTTCAATATTTCCATTAATTTTAAAGTTTTTCTGTTATTAAAACTACCACACAACTACCGGAGCGAAGCCGGGCACCTTAGCTAGTAATTTATAAATCCTGTCGAGGATTTCGCGTAAGGCTTGAAAGAGCATACATTTCTACAGTATTTAAAAAAATATGTATCAACTGTGAGAATGTTTTCGTTTTTTTGACTAAAAACAACCTTATTGGGTTGGATCCTATAAACATATTATTAACATGTACTGAGAGAATACAAGGAAAGTTAAGAGACAAGAATCATGAAAAATTAAAAAAACAAGTTATCAAATCGAAAAACAAATTATTCCTCTCAGTTTCACTGGTTACTATTTAAAAATAAAAGCTTATTAATCAGAAGATCCTAGCGTTCTTCGTCTACAATAAGCAACTTATCCTTAAAAAATGAAATGATTTTTTTTGCCATGTTGATGTGTATTTAGCTGTTGTAAGAAGTAATTGAGTTGACAGCTATCTTCTAAGAACAAGTAGAAAGTTTTTTAGCAAGTCCTGTTGAGATGGTTATCTATCAAAATGACGGGCAGATCCGGAATACTTGGACATCTGCTCTTGCTGGTAACATCTAAGACGCTATAGGCAGTACTACCTCTTTCAGCGATCCATCCACTGACAGCGCCATTTGTCTTCTTCCTTCCTACAAAAAAGCTTACCGATTAAAGAAAAGGTGTAATGTACTACCATTATTGTCCTGAACAATATTTTAAATATTTTCCATTAGAAAACATAAAAATGTTGACCTATTTAATCATTTTTGTTGTTAATACTTCTTTTTTTTTTTACTAAAAAAAATAATTCTACTTTTTTTTATAATTTTCTATATTTATACATAAATATTAATATTAAATAATATATATTTTTCGAAAACCTAATTTGAGAATTAGATTGAATTTCAATTCGTAGATTAAGAATAACTTTAGGAAATAAGTGAGAAAGGAGGGGCTATTGGAGCGTAGAGATAAACCACATTTATATTTCTTGACAGAAGTACGAGATACAGTTCTTTCTATACCAATAACAATCCTTCCCAATTTTATATATCTTCCCTTACTAGGGGACTTAAAAAATAAATTCTAGTACTTAAAAATTAACTTTTATTTGCGAAAAACTCCGTTTCCGTTTAAAATGGAAATTAAACGAAGGATATAATGCCTGTTAAAATCATAATGTGGATTACTTTTTAATAAGCAACAAATTAAACTATTTGATCCAAAATAGTCATAAAAAAAAAAAAAAAATCACAAGCGGTTTTTTGGTTATTATGATTGAGAGATCAAAAAATAATATATTTTTTAATAAAGTCTTTATTACCTCATTAATTTGAAGATTTCTGGCTTATAAACTTCTCATGAGATAAATGTTTAAAGGAGATATATTATGATTAAATAACTTTAGGTAAAGTTTCAATTGATGGTTAAAAAAGACATCGGTTACCAAAAGATAGGAGATGGTAGCGATATATTATTTTATTTTTCAATGGATGGTATTTACTTTTCCCGGCAAAATGGATTGAAGAGAAGGAAAAATAAGATTAAAAACTAACAAACAATTAAACGATTCTTCAGAAACTTTCCTGTTTATTCGTTAAATAAACTTTTTCAAACTTAAATTCGCTCGTCCAATTTAAGACTGCTCAAACTCAAATAAATCTTTTTTTAGTTGTTTTCATGAATTAGCTTCCTATTTTCCTCTAATATCTCTTTGCAAGCCGCTTATATAGACCGTGATTCGTGAAAAATTTTAGCAATCGGATAAAGCAGCGAAGGATATCAAAGGATGGGAAATGAAAAAGCGCATTGGACGAGCTTAATTTTATAAATAAAATTAGTTGTAACATATATACGAAAAAAAAAAAACACCTACATATTAACTAAAAATAATTTATGTAAAAACATTCGTTTATAATTATTTAGTAAAAATGAGTCAGTAAGATAAATTACTTTGCTGAAGTAAAAACATGAAGATAATTAATAATATTGATGATATCAGGAAAAACTTTGGTGTTGTTTTATTATAGCAGTTAATTAAACACTTCCTATCATTAATAATCAAGGTACGAATCAGTGAGCAGATGAAAAAGAAACCGTTGATACTAATAGAAAACTGTATTGATAACATACAATTGCTACTATAATTATTATTTAAACGCATAATGCTCTATTTATATTTTATTAATTATTTATCTATTTATATTCATGTTTCAGATAACCACTGCGCGAAGAGCCCAAGCAGCACGCCTGCTAAAGAGGAGGTGAGTGTCCTTACGTTATGTGACTCAGTGGCCAAGGCCTGCTCCATATAAGGTCGCCATATATACCTGCAACCTGTTTCCTTGTTATCAAGTATATAACTAGTTATATGCAAGGTTCATGTAACCTTATGGATGTCATAATTCATTTATCCGCAATACATGAAATTGTCATGCAAGTGTTAAGTCTTTGTACCGGAACAAAGGTTATTCAACATAATCACTTCATATTATAAAATCATTGTTGGTAGAATTCTATACAGAAAAAAATTATAAAAAAGCCAGGAAACAAGCTAGACTACATTTTTCTCTGATAAGTATAAATAAATGCTGCACAACCAACTAACATTACTAATAAAGTATTGATTATAAAACATTCTATGAATATAAATACTTTTTTTTTCTTATTTAATTATCTAATATTTAAATTATAATTAATCTTAAGCTTCATCTTTAATTTAATTAAAGAAATATTTAATACAAAATATTGTGCTATTACATATGCCGCTTAAAAATGTCTAATGGATATGAAGGTGTTCTAATGGGCGTAGGGACTTCATGAAATGAAGAAATTATATAGTGTCACATTAGGATCAGTCATGGTGAATTCACGCACTAATACCTTCTCGCAGGTCGTAAAGCATGTCAGAAATGTAACAATGTACCCAGACACCTTTTACTAGATTGTCCAGAATAAAAAGAACTCCGCAAGGGATTTAAAATTCAAGACTATTATATTATACAAATAAAATATAGCAAAACAGCGCCAATGACCCTCTTGGGTAGAGGCGAAGACAAAGATAAAAAAAAAAAAATAATAACAATAAATATTTAAATTGATGTAATATACCAACATTAAGAAAACCATTTTTTATATATAAAATAACACTTGAAGACCAGAATTTGCAATAATTTGTGGAAAATGTTCGCATGAAATCCCAATAAAGAGTAGGAAAAAGCCTAAAGAAATAGAGGCGAAGACCAGTAAGAAATTTCCCAATAAAAGCGTCATAAATCACATTTTTTCTACTAATAAAGAATCAGGATGCGAGATCGGTGTACCCATTTATGTAGAAATAAACACCATTGACTCACATAAACTGAAATTTCAAATTTATTGATGAAGCATGTTCAACAGAGGATTAATGACTGTGCAATATCAGATCCAAAGTGTATTATCAAAAATAAATTATAATTATGAAAACAAGATTTGGTAAGGTAATAATTTTTAATTAATACATTTCGACTTGAACCGAGGATGTACTATCTGCGGTCTTCTTACAAACTAAATAACATTCAAATATTACTGATTGTCTCCATAGAGACTGGTCCTAGAATAAACGACGTGATGAAAAAAAAGGGCGTGAGAAAGAGAGGTTTTTCGTAGAGAAGAAGTGTGTATACATACTGTTGAAGGCAGCTGTAAACTATGACAATAAACAAACAATTAGGGTACTTCTGAAAAGCATGTGTATGTGAGTCCATGAGGGATATATCGTCTGGGTTCTAATATACAAATATTATCTGAGTAACACTATGAAGCTAAATTGCCTTGCGAAAGCAATCAAGAAACGTTCTCCTTATATCGGCTTGATATAAATAATGGATACTCAAGTGTTATCTATCAGACTAAATTTCATTTATAAATGTATTTATATACTAATGAAAAAGATATAAATGTAAGTAGATTTTTAGAATTTCGTTTAAATAGTATACTATCTTTTTTATCAAAGGGGATCGTGAACAACAGATGAAGTGAAAAATAAAATACATTCTTAAAACTCTTAAAAATTCATTAAAACAAGAATAAACGTAAAGTACGTCCATATCTTAAAATGAAAGGATATGTGACAATGTTTATTTATGAATAAAAAATAGCTTTGTATTATGCGTTCATTTAAAAGACTTTAAAAAAAACAGAAATGAAAATTAAAAAATTGGTTTTCGTACAAACTTTGATAACAAAATGAAACTGTTTTTGACTTAAAAATGTACATATATTGCTCGAAACGCTGTGATAAATGGTTTTAAATTTCAATTAAATGATTCGTATTAAAAGGTTTGCTATACACATAAAAAACGTTCAAGCGACATTACTTCTGTAACTGACAAAATTGTTGATGGGCTTATTTGGGGGAGTGTGATTTTTGAACTTGCGGCGGAGAAAAGCCAGAGCGACTGATAAGTGTGCAGGGTCAAAGAAGGATAAATGTCAGGTACTCCGGGCGTAAATCACGGAACTTTATCCCAAGTTGAGAGGATTCATCGACTTCCAACTTAAGTCCTTGGAAAATTCCACTCCGGGACAAATGTTGGAGAGTTTCGTTTCAGAGGAGCATAATTATAAACGAGATAGAAATGAAATTACCCCCTTCTGACTAATTCGAAAGAAATTTCACAATCTAAGTCAACCAACATAACGATAGCATTTTACACCCGAGAAAATGTTCCAATGGATTTTTTTATACATTTATTGTTAGAAGGAACATACATCCCATCATTAAGTGTAACCTGTATTCGTTAATAACTTATAGGTAGAATCTCGATTTATTCTCATGTATTTATGGTATAATCAAAGCGTGACGGAACAAAAAGTTACAAAATGTACTTCACAATGAATGTACCTCAGACTTCAGCTTATCCACAAAGGGTTTATTCTTTATTGAGTTGCGTGACATTGGACTTTCACAGAATTGGTACATATAAGAATAAGACGTATTTCGCAAAAAAACCTGCAAAGGCATCACCATAATGCCAGTCAAAATACTTTTTGGGAATAAAAATTTCTGAAAATTATTGAATAAAAATTATAAACACTCAATCATTGATCACTTTATATGTATATTAAATATTACAATGCTCATCAAGCTGACTTTTCAAATGAGAGATTCGCCTTAAATTATAGCATTTTATTTTTCTGTCTTTATACTTCCATTGGATTAAACTGATTGCATAATTAAAGCTTGTAAAAATAGATTATAGGTAACTACTACAAAACTAAAATTCGTTATTAATGGTTTCGTATTTCTTAAAAGTAATGTTGCACTAGTCGAAAACTTGTTTGCGACAGCACATTTTCTGTCTTGTTTCACAGACATGTCCTATAACTGAAGCAGAAAACTAATATTAAAAAGAATTATCTTTGATTTCTAAATTACTAAAGATAATTTTTTCCAAGGCAGGACACAAGATCACTTTTAGCGAACTTTAAATAGAATCCCGAGGAATTCCGAGTATTCTCAAGTATATTTAAATGTGCTTAATACGCTTATCCTTTTATATATAACAGTAACACATTATTATATATAGCACATACACTATAAATATAACAAAGACCATATTTTTTTTCTCTAATGAATTGAAAACGATTTCGTTTTGTTTGTTTATTTAACGAACTTCATGCTACAATGACTGATCGTACAATGCTACAGTCCTAAATTTTGCCTAGCTAGGTTTAATAAGGATAGAGATCTTTAACGAACACCTAACATCTTACAGGCTTGGGACCTCCATTTTACCTCTCATCAAGGACAGCATTGGGAAGGAATT